>PVIH01000273.1:0-74869 GCA_004025045.1 Sigmodon hispidus
AAGATCGCCACTCTCTTCTGGAGTTATCATATTGCCCTTTGTATTATTATGTAATTTCTTGCACTGACGTTTGCCCATGGCTTCAGTGGTTCACGATTAGATGGGTCCTGGTCAGTTGTGGCACTTTGGTTTGTGTGTCTCCTGTCACCTCTCTGGTCAGGGTTTGATTCTGTCTTTCAGAGACCCCTGCAGTTGTTGGATTCGCTCAGTTCGAGGTCTCAGTAGGGAGCCTTGCAGATTCCCTCAGCAGCAGGAGCTGTGTGTGTGGCCAGGTGCAGAGTTCAGCTGCTCCTGCTCCAGAGTGCGCTGGGACGCCGCAGAGAGCACCGGTCCCGGTGGCATGTATAGACCATTTCATATGTGATTATATTCATCTCCCAGCACCCTCTCGTATCCCTTCCCATTCTTGCTAGCTTCCTTCTTATTTTAAACTATACATGTTTTTGCTCCACGGCTTTTTTGGTTTATGCAATTCATGACAGCTCTGTGTGATTGTGATGGCTGTGCCATATCCGGAAGCCAGTGTCATGTCTTCTTCTTCCTCTAGCTGTTACAGTCTTTGTACTTCCTTTCATGAGAAGTTCTTTGCACCTTGGAGAGGGAGAAACAGATATCCTTTTTGTGATCAGTAACCAACCACTTATTCTCAGCTCTGCTACCAGCTGTAAATGCCTGTATTAACCATCACCTTCTGAAAACAAGATTTGCTGTTCCAGATTAAGAGAAACAGGATAATATGAGCATAAACATCAATATTTAGAAGGCAATTGGGTTTGTGTTCATGTAGAACAAAATCAGTAGTACATAGAGCCTATGACTCTCAGCCATAGGCTTTGACAAAGTTCATAATACCAAGTACATATTGTTTATAATGGAGCAGGTCTACAGTCCAATTGGAAAGCCATTGGTTAGACCCAAACATCCCTGCCACTATTGCACTAGTGGCAATATCTTATGTGGCTGGTCAGAATCATAGCATATCTGGGAAAGACCATGAATGCTTCAAGCATTAATATTGTAAGAAAGATACACATTACCCTGGAAAGTCCCAACATTTCCACCACTGGGAGGCCCAGCTCCAGGGGTGTTATACATTGTTGTATTTGAACTGACTTGCACCAATATGAGGGATATCCTACCTTAACCTTTTAGTGGCTTAAAACTTAACTGCAATTTTATTCTGTTCTTTGAATCTGGCCTCCAAGTTAATGCTTTTTAAATGCAGCTTTTGTGAATGTCTCTGCCTCTGAAAGGATATTCAGGAAAACAAAATAAAAAGAAAAATCAGTTTTCCAAGTTTATCTTTCCACAGTGATTTATTTCCCCAGGAAAGGCTTAAGCTCAAATGTCATTTCTGTTTCTCATTGTGCTGAAGGTCTCAATAGAAGGGTGTGTGCAGGGAACTCAGCCCCAAGGTTACCCAGGTGGTCTGGATCTTATGCCAGATTCAACTTCTCTTGCCTGCTGTGTTCTGTAACTGCTAGGGGCTGGTATTTGGTACAGGGATTAAGTCACTGGCTCTGAGAATAAGCTTACAAATGTCACTTCCTCGGGGGTCATCTGGCTCTCGTGGTAGGGCATGGAGGGGACATCATCTGGGACTCTACAGGATGCTGCCCAAGTGACTCTGGGAAAGCTCCTGGCTATGTGAGTACCAGCTGTGAGAAAGCAGTTAAGAGTTTCTGCAAGTTTTTAAAGCTTCCAGTATGGCCATGTGCAACAGTGGCCACATATTTGTCTGCTACAGTTCTCATCAGATGACCAGGGGAAAGTACTTCCAGAGACCATCCCTCAGTAGAGGCTACTTGGGAAGATAAAACTTAGCATGGAGCCAGGACACTCATAGATAAGATCCTATAGGTGGTTGGCTGGTGTGGCTCAGAAGCTGACTGACTCTATGGGCATATAGGGTTAAATAAGAATGTCCCAGAGAAGCTCAGAAGCTTGTACACTTGCTCCCAGCTGTAGCATTGTTTTGGGGAGGTTTAGGAGGTGTATCTTTGTTGAAGGAAGTGTCACTGGGGTAAGGGTTTGAGAATTTAAACACTGTCATTCCAGTTTGCTCTCTCTACTTCCTGCTTGGGGGTTCAGATGTGAACTCTCAGCTTCTTCTTGCCATCATGCTGTTGGCTGCCATGCTAGACTCTTGTCCCTCTGGAATTATAAGCCCAAATAAACCCTTTCTTCTTTGTATTGCCTTAATCATGGTGTTTTATCACAACAACAGAAGAGTAATTAATTCAAATGGTAAAGGTTTGTCTATGTCATTTTGTGTTTGTCTTTGGATATTCAAACCTTTATATACTGAAAGATCTTTTCAGCTTAAGGTAAAGTAGATGTGGAGGTTCTGCTGTTGTTAGGACTGCCAAGCACATGAATGTGGCTATTTTCTTATGAGGCCAGAATGTGAGGAACAATGAGTTCTAAAATTGAATCTGAAGTGTCATAGCCTTAGGATATTAAATACAGATGCTTCCCTCACTCTTTACATCATAACTCTCATGAGTGCTTGGGGTGAATATGTCTCTGTGTAAAAAAAAAATAAAAGAAAGGTCAGGAATTCTACTGGGATCAAATCAAAATGCTTCTCCTTTTACACTGGTCCTTCTTTCAGTGTTTAGGAGCACAGGAAGGAGAGAATACCATTCTCATTCTGGACTACTGGATATATTCATGGTTATTAATTTGAATTCAGAAGCTGAATTCAGTAAAACATCCAGTAAAGAGGCTGGAATGATGGCATTGTCTATAAAGTGTTTGCTGCCTGAGCCTGAAGATATGAGTTCCAATCCCGAGCAATGATATAAAAGCTGTAAATGGTAGTTTGTGCCTATAATACCAGTGGTTAGGCAGAGGCAGGCAGATCATTAAGGTTTGCTGGTCAGCCAAACCAGTCTACCTGATAATAAGATGAGAGCGATTGAGAAAAGCTATCTACTATTGACCTTTAGTTTCCATATGCACACACATGAGCATGGACACACACACACACACACACACACACACACACACAGAGTAAAAATACAAAATTGGAAACCATAATAAAGAAACAAAATATCAGTAAGACCAAAAATTGCTCAAATAAAGCTATTTGAGTGTTTTATTATAATATCAGAGACTGGGTTAGTTCTAGTTTTGTCTTGGTAGATGGGTAGAAGCTGCATTGGACTTCTGTTTGGTAAAACTGTGAATTCCACAAAGAGACAAATAAACCAGAAATTAAATGGGCCTATTGCAGAGAGAATGGGTGTCAGTTTCGTGGAGGGAATGATTGTCTATATGCTGTCAAAATCATTCTTTAAATAAAGAAACTGTTTTGGCCATGACACGGGCACCATAGAAGAAGTAGGTGGGGAAATTGAGGTTCAGGAAAGAGGAGTGCAGACTTACTCAGACTCCAGCCAGCTACCAAGGAAGAAGTATATAGAAATATATGAGCCACTGGGCCATGGGCCACACGTGGCGGAACAGATTAATGAAAACAGGTTGAATTAAGATGAAAGAGCTATCCAGCAATGTGTCAGAGACATAGGCCAAAGAGGATAAAATTAATATAAGTGTCTGAGTCATTTTTTGGAGGAAAAGAGGTCGTGGGCAGGTGGGACCTCTGGCCTGGTTGTGGACAGGAACCTTGTGTAACACAGTTTTAAGATTTTACCCTAGTGACTGTGGCAGGCTGTATTATGTAGTAAAGACAGGACACTGGCCCTGTTTTCTAGTGGTTTTTGGTAAATAACTACCCTTAGTTTCTTCCTCAATAGAGTGAAGCCAATAATTTGTCCTATTAGGTTTGTCTGAGAATTAAATGACTTGATTTTTTTTAAGTACTTAACAACCATGTTTGTCATAAAAGTCCTTAACAAATATTGAGAAGTACTGATATGTCTTTTGATTCTCACTCACTATATCGCGTCTTTCAACTGTTTCCTGCAGCTCTGTGAGAAAGTGCTGTGTTGGGTCTACTTTTCTACTGAGCTTCATCATGGACACTTGATATTTAAATTCCCTAACCCCCAACTCTTTGTTCTCCTTCTTTGCTTTAGAGTCGTAGCAAATGCTGACCCTACCCCTCTCATGGTCTATATCCTGTTTGCTTCATTTTTTTCCCTCACTCTAATAACCAAAGTATTGAGAATTCCAGGAAGATTCTGTCATGTAACTTTCAGACTACATTCTGTCCCTGCTCCCTGCTAGCTAAGCCACTAGCTTGGTCCTGAATTATAAGAATGGTCTCCTATTCTTCTAGCTTCTACTGTTTTGCATCCTTCAATAATATATTCTCAAATTCAGCTGGTCCACTTCAATCTTGTCAGCATGACTTGAGAAGTGTGTGTGTGTGTGTGTGTGTGTGTGTGTGTGTGTGTTGTGTGTGTGTGTGCATGTATGTGTGTGTGTGTGTATCTGTGTGTACTATCCCTGCCTCCATTTCTATACACCCGTGTTTATGCCTTTGATGCTATGATTTATTATTACTCTATGTTCAGCCCTTCTTTCTAATCCCTACACTGTGTTGTGTTGGCATTGGGGGAGTACTGTGTCCCAAATGTTCTCTCTTCCTCTCTGTCCTTCACCTGCTCTCTCTTATCTAAAAAGCCTTTTTTCTGATGCCTCTTTTCAGTGAGATTTTCTTTAGCTGCCCCCACCTAAGTCTCCATCTCTGTCCTGTTTTGCCTTTCTCCATAGTGCTCATCATGATGTGATAAAAAGAGGAGACACCAGGGTTGGGCAGGCACAGAGGAAAGACTCAGTGAGGACATTGGCAGGAGGTCCCCAGCTGTCTATAGAGACAGGTCTTAGGAGCAGTCAGTCTGGATTGAGGACTTTCTAGCTTCTAGCCAATGTGAGGAAACATTTTAAGCCATTCATTCTGACATTTTTGCTTATGGTGGTCCTAGAAGTCTAAGAAAGGTAGGTTATAGATTTTAATGTATTCTGTATGCCTGAAACAAAATAGACAACCTAGAAAAAATGTAATTTTGGAATTCTGTGACTAGAAAGAGTCAAATGCCTGTAGTAGATCCAGTGGGAAGAGTGGGCTGATACATAGCAAAGGTGCATTTGCAGAATCTACACTCACTGGAAACACAAAGGCTTGGTAGGGAACCTAACCTATAAGCCATTCCTCTCACTGTATCACAGATGTCTTCTTTAAGCATGGGAAATGGAGAATATACTATGAAACCCAGAACTCTCTACACATCCACAAGGACCAAGTCTGTGACTCACAGTCACCATCCTCTCAAACACAAAGTGGCAGACTGAGGGCTCCTTTCCAGGGTTCCTATAATGCAGTCAATATGGGATATTTTTTTTGGAAAGGGACTATTTATTGTTTTAACAGCTGTATGTCTACTTTCATGAATTAAAAACCAATCTACCTGTATCCACAAATGACTTATAGGGGTAGGAAAGTGTAGCTGTAAAATTCTCAACTTAAAAAAAAAAACCCTCTAGGTTTTCCAAATGTGTCTCCAAACCACAACATTTTTTCCATTATAACTTACTCCTTATTCATGAAAGGTTGAGAAAGCCAGCAGCAGTTCCAGCAGCCACAGTTAGACTGGGATTTTAGTCAAGTGTATATGGTATGGCAATCCCAGCAAGAAGTTGTCTTCTTTGGTATCAACTCTCTAGAAAGAGCTAGTACCTGTAAACCTCAGAATTTACTGTAGCTTTTTATTTAATTTCCTTTAAGGTATTCATCTTCAAAGACAGATTTTCTTTGAAGGGCTGCTGAAAACTTTGCTATGCTAAGCTCTGTGGGTTATTTATTTGTAGACTGTACATAAAATGCTAACATTATCATGACATAATTACTAGTAAGTAATCATCTGATTGCCATAAACACATCTCTCTCAAAATATTACAAATTAATATTCATACTTTCCTTGAATCTACCATTCTGAGGAAAAGTATAGCTGTATTGTTTATCAAACAGCACACCCACTCCCAGGCACACTACTGAAAAGAAGAATAATTATTCAGTTTTCCATCTTAAGAGAGGGAAGTTCCTTTTGACTGTAGCATTAGTTACTTTGAAAGAGGCTGTTCATGATACCATATAGTCACCCAAAATAAAATGTAAATGATTCCAGGTAGAATATCTCTACACTCTTGGAGTGGCATTATTCAAAAAGCCATTCCACTCATTCAACCCTGGCAGCTGAGAAATCATGCAACAACATGATCATATGAAATTGTCACATAAAATAGTATTTGTGATTATATTTCTAAGCTGATGGCTTAG
Source organism: Sigmodon hispidus (assembly GCA_004025045.1). Lineage (NCBI taxonomy): Eukaryota > Metazoa > Chordata > Mammalia > Rodentia > Cricetidae > Sigmodon > Sigmodon hispidus. Next base: position 6,248 of record PVIH01000273.1, read on the forward strand.
TTACTGTTAAGGTAACGTCTTAGTATCCCTCTATGAATAAATAAATACAAATGCCTCTTCCCAAGCTTCCCATCCAACTAAAGAAGGCAACCTTCAAACAGGCTCTGAATGAAGGCCAAGATTCATAAAAGGAATAAGACAAAAAGAAGACAAGACCAGAGAAACAGAACTGGGGTATGTTAGTATATTTTACAAACCGTGGACATTAATGGATAGAGTTAATTGTCCATAAAATTTCTAAGTACAAGCCAGATGTAGTGGTGCACACCTTTAATTCCAGCATTCCAGAGACAGAGGCAGGTTAATTTCTGTGAGTTCAAAACCAGGTCTACACAGTGAGTTCCAGGACAACCAAAGCTACACATAGCTTTCATAAAACCAAACAAAAATATTTCCAAGTATAATGATAATATTCATTTCTGATAATCCAATAGGTAATACCAAAAATATCTTAAGGTGGCACTAGAGAAATTGCTCACTTGTTAACAGTGTGTACTATTCTAGTAGAGGACTTGAGGTTAGTTCTTAGCACCTACATTTGGTGCCTTATAAACACCTGTAACTGCAGTTTTAGGAAAACCAATGCCCTTTTCTTGGTTTTATACACATATACACTCATGCCTCCCCCACACATCCATACCCACCCACCCATTCACATTCATACATGTACACATAAGTAAAAATATAATAAAACACATATAGCTATACTTTTTTATCATATATGTATGTATGTATGTATGTATGTATCTATCTATCTATCTATCTATCTATCTATCTATCTATCTATCTATCACCTATCCATTCAAACTTTCCTCTTACTAGGGAAAGAATTTCAAAGACCTTAATAATTTCCATGTGCCTAGTGTGTATGTGTGTGTGTGTGTGTGTGTATCTTTGTGTAAAGTGGTTGTGTTGGTAATTGTTTAGCAACTGATTATCTTAAACTGATAGAAACTCAGATCACTTTAACTTCTGCAATATAGTCATCCTAAGACTGATTACAAGCTACCAGCATACCCACAACCAAACTCAAAGCTGAGGAAGAAGGCACACAATTACCTTTTACAAGTTAGTACTACATATTTTTAGAACACTTCAGTAAGACTTGTAAAAAGCATGCTTAATTTAGAAAAGCATTTTCAAAGAGCCACATATATTTGAAAGTAACAGATTTGTAATAAAATGTAACATATATTGTTATGATAATTTCATGAGGAACAATGGACTATGGGGGGAGAGTTCTTGGTTCAGTATTGCTTTGATGAAACCTTATGATGTCCACCAGTTCTCTATGATGGTGATAAGACTGTGAGAGGGACATCAGATTTGGGGAATGAGAGACCTGGGTTTGAATGTAACTTCTAGCATATAATTATATGAGTCTATGGAGAAGAAACTTATAGCCTCTCAGGCTCAATTTCTTCCTACATGAGTGAGATGCTGAAAGTCAGGCATTAGAAAGCACATTGTTGTACAATACTTCTGGACCCATTTGGGCCAGAAGTTTGGACCTGGCCTGTGGAGGTTTTTATCCCCCAAACAAATGAATCAGATGCTTATATTAATTTCATACTCTTTGGCCTACATCTCAAGCACATTACTAGCTAGCTCTTTCATCTTAATTAAACCCATTTCTAGTATTCTATGTGCCATGTGTCCCTGCCCGTGGCTTACCTGGATTCCTTACATGACTCTTCTTGGGGGGTTGGATCAGACTAACTTCTCCCTGTCTCTCCTCTGATCCTGCAACCACTTCTATGGTGCTCCATATAGGCCAAAACAGCTCCTTTATTTATAGAGAACAGTCCAACAACACACATCATGTCCATGGTGGTCACCGAATCTTACTTGAATCTATCTTGTTCATATCTTATGTTCTATTTTAATGTATAAATCTCTGAAAATTTTCCTCTAATCATGTATGTTTAACCAAGTGAGAAAGCTTAAAATAGTTGATGTTTAAGAAACATTTGATAAATACTTCTTACATTAATTGATACATGAATTTTGAATTATCTCTTGAACTTTCTCCAAGCTAAAAAAGTCACAAAAAGATACCTTTCAGCATGTTATCAAAATACTATCCAGGAAATTACAAAGTACTGCCAATTTTTACCTCTTAAATATTTTATTTACTATGCCCCTCTGTCTTTATCTAGGTTTCTTGTAGGTTTTCTTCTTCTAGGTTTATGGCATTTTCCCCTAGTCAGTTTTCTGTCTCTTATCTTGAAAACCTCAAAACTATTCTCAATAAGTCTGTTTCCAATCAGACATTCTAAATTTTCTAAGTTCAAAAGTTTTCTTTTGTTAGTTTTTTTTTCCAAAGGCAGATGAAAGTCTACATATAAGATGCTCCAGGAATGTCTATTCAAATATATGAGTTAGCTACTTTGGGATGAAGTAGTTGACCTAGTTTTCTGTGTTTTGAAATTACTTTCCAAAATATTCCTATACCCCCCTCATATTCTGTTATCCTTGATAATTTTAAAGTCTAGGCTGAAGACTTTTCCATGCTTGGTGTTGAATACTTCAAGGATATCTTGTGTCTAAACATTGTGAGGCCCCACTCCTACTATGTAAGAAATAACCTGTAGTGGGATTCATAGGTTACTCGAAGAAGCACTTGTGACATCAGAGAATCCAGACCCCTTTGAAGCGTGGCCCCAATCATCAGAGACACAGAACTCAAAATCACCTTCCTGTTTGTTTCTGCTTTTCTCTAGGAGAAAACCAAACACCCAGCACAGGAAGCTCTGACCCTCCTAGAATTGCATTAAGGCTACCTTGTATCTGTGAGTGCTTGTTTAATCCTTTAATAAATATTAATCCTTATATGATATATTACATTAAATAAATTCGATGATAATAACCTGTGCTGTTCTTGCACTTACTGTTCATTTTCTGCATCACCACATTTGATGATGATGATTGTTTATTTCCCTTTGGCCTTCTTCCAATTTGAGGTTCCAAAAGCATAATCAAGTTGTAACTTCTTAAATTATTGGAGGTTTGTCCAAGCTCTACAAAACCATGGTTGATTAAACAGATTTTACATGACCCCTGTAGGGAGTGGATTTCCATTGATCTGCATGAATGTCAATACAGAAGCATAGTATTCAAATTCAGTAATATCCTCCAATATGGCCTTAAGGCCAATGATGGACTACATACACAACCATGACTATTATACACTTCTGTAATGTCATGATCAAGTCAGTAAAAGCATACTCCATGGTGTTCATATATGACAAAATCTCTTAACAACACATTTCTCCAAATCAATACCCATCATACATTCATTAAGCATGACAGATGATTTGGCATATCCATTGCTTATCTCTGAGTAGGTACTTAAATGAAGCTATTTTTAAAAAAAGCAAAGTTTCTAGGGCAAGAAGAGTAAGAAATCAGATTGCTCTACATTAGACAATGGCTAGTTTCTTGCAAATGCTTAGTGTCCAGAATTGTTACAATTAGGAGTTTGTACAGTTGATTTTACTTATACACACACACACAGATGCAATCACAAACACATTCTTTCTATGACTTTTACATTTATTGTTAATCAAAGAACTTGGCTTTTGTGATTCAAACTTCAAGGAGAATCCTTATTGACTAAAAGACTTGAACACCCGGCTTTTGAATTTGCTCTCCACTTAAATAATCTTGTTTAAATAGCTTAACTTCAGTTTTTCATCTCATGTCTCCCCTGTGAATAAATAGGGGGGCTTTAGTGGAGGTAATACATTGATCTTCTGTCCTAGGGACAGCCTGCTGTTTAGGTGTCACTTAGAAACAAGCAGAATTTTCTGCCTTTTCTGTGAACTGTGGCTGTTTCATCTTTATTGTCCAAGTCTTCAAGTATCCAGGAATTCATCTCTCATGTTATTCTATAGCCCTCATATGTTTCATAAAATGTAGACAGACATATGTATGTGGTATATTTCCTTATGACTGAGCATGTGTGTCTTTGTTTTGATTCATACTGTCTCTCCTCAATGGGACTTCAGAAACTATTTTATTTGGCATAATAGTACTGTTCAAAATGTATTAAAAAATAGACCAACTCATTTTTTTTAATACAGATACTTTAGAATATATGTATTAAGCACAATATTTGGTTTGTGTCAAACTCTTGGTTGATGTGAACCAGTTGGTAAGGGGTTAACATTTTCATCCCTGAATCTTTAAATACATAATGAATGAATAAATACCCAGGCCAGAGCTGGAAGTATAGCTCAGTGGCAGAGTACTTGACTAAATACTGAGATGCTGGAGACCTAGCTCAGTTGGTAAAATGCTTGCTTGGCACTACATTAAGTGTGGATTCAATCTCCAGCACCACATAAATCCAACATGGGCAGTGTATGCCTATAATCCTGGATCTTAAGAGTTGAAAGCAGGAATGAATGAGAGGTAGCATTTTGAGGCCAGAATAGGCTATGCTACAGGAGACCTTCCTCAAAAGCAGAATGAGACAAATAAAAGCCATTATGCTAGATCTTTCTCATCTGGGTTAGATCAGATATGCATAGGGTTTCTTGCAACTATTTATTTCTTTCATTGACACATTACAACTATACATTTTTGTGAGGTTCTTATGCTATGTTGATGCAAGTTATTCTATGCAATGATAAATCTGGCTATGAATATCTGCTTCCTTAAATATTTATTATTTCTTTATCATCAAAACATTCAAAGTCATTTCTTCTGGCTTTGTTGACCTGTACATACATTACTGTTTTCTATAGGTGACATTAAATTCATTAGAACAGCAATACCCACTCCTCTTGTCTAACTACAACTCCCTCAATATCTACCAACTAACCTTTACCCATCTCTCTGACATCTTTTCAGTCTCTGGTAACTAGTATTCTATTTCTAGGAACTGGTGTATTGCAAACTAGAAAATAGTCTGCTTATTTTTACTTCAACATTTGTGGTCTGTGAGCTAGATATTGCTTAGTTATAACATAATGGTGCTGCATAAAGAAGAGAATAAATTCTATAAACAAAGCAAATATTGTACCCACAATGCCCCTTTTTATCCCACATACAGTTTGTTTCTGTCTTTGGGATCAAAGTTCTGCTGTGAAGGAAATTGTTTTATGGTTCTGAGAATCTGCACTTTAGTCACCAAAAACAACAAAACAAAACACCCAAAACACAGATTTTATAACTATTTGCTGACTGAAAATAACATAGTCAGCAGGGACTGTGGAGACAGACACTGCCACCTTCCTCTTCTTTAGCTTGACATTTTCTCGATCTGACACATCATTGTAGGGTCTCAGATCCAATATATTGCAGGAATAATTTGGCCCTACCAGCTGGAATGGGGAGAAAGGGAAAGCTGGCATCTGCAGTATCTGCCAGTGATTATTCAAGGTATGGCAGGAACAGAGCTTTCTGTACGCAAGCCAAATGAAATTATTAAGGTTAACCTTCTCACTCAGCACTTAATAGGTAATCAATTTTCACTCCCAACAGTGGAGGGTAAAAATCAAGGCGGGAATGATAATGCTGCCTGCTTACATTTGTGACGGGCTGTTGAGTGTGCCAAATGATTTTACATGTATTATTTCATTTAGTTTTTGCAGCAACATAAAATTGGCAGAGCACACATGCATGCATGCCATGCATTAATTCTGCACCACTTATTTAACAAGTATTTTGGATCTATCTACCATACACCAGACTGTGTGGTAAGCTTTGGGGACAGAATGGCGGTGAAATAGACAAGTGTCTATTATCTTGTTTTTAGCTGGATAGAAAGGGATGGATCATTATGTGACCCAAGGTCACTGGAACAAAAGCTGATTGAAACCTAGGAGTGTTGTCCCAACCTTGATCATGATTACAGGGCCATTGTAAGTAGGGATTATATTACCTTGTTATACTTAGTTTCAATACAAAGCTCCCCTGTCATTGATCTATCAAGCACAGCATTAAATCTGCTGTGGTTCCCCCTCTGATTCATTTAAGCTTACCCTGGATAGTTTTATAATATTTAGAAGAGCTCTCTAACTCTCTCTGCAGAGGTTTATTGTGGTAGTACCAGTAACACCCTGTATAATCAGACATATCACTACAGCTTTCTCCTACCAATGCCAGGAAGCACTGGACAAATCCCCGTTGCCTACACATCTTTTTTTTATCACACCTTTTAACATTAAAATCTTAATGAGTGTTTTCAGCATGCCTTTTCAAAATTTCAGCCACCTATTCACTCTCAGGCTTGGGGATTTGTACACAAGCCAGGATTTTTATGATATACATTTCAAGGCCAACAACATTGGGCTGAACTTATCTTTGAATGGGAAAAGGAAAAGAAAGCAAATGATTGAAAAAAGTAGCCATATATTATTATATAGAAGTAGTTTAATGGTGTTACAGAAGAACCTATCTAAGACAGTGCCAGGTAGCAATGTTTGAGGTTTTTGTTGGAATTTGTGGTGATACATTTTATATTTAATAAAACCAGCCTGGAATATCAGAGAGAGGAAACAGATCACAGTCAATTCTCACCCAGCCAACTTCTCAGTGTAAAGCTATCTTCATGAATCCTCATCCTGGCTCATCGATTCTACAGAATTCTCAGTGTCTGCCTACCCTGCCTTAAATATCTTCTTTGCTCAGTTGTTTCACCTCTGGGTTCAACTCTGCATCATAATCCTAGAGTTAGGATTAAAGGTGTGAGTTACTACTGTTTGATTCTTTGAACTCACAGAAACATAAAAAGATCTCTGTCTCCTGAGTTATGGGATTAAAGGCATAGGTCAACATTTGGTAATTCCTGTGCTGGGATTAAAGGCATGAGTTGCCAACTGTCTTTTCTGTGCTGGGATTAAAGGAATGAGCTACCACTTTCTGACCCATTGCTTGACTGTGGGTGATTCTGTTCCAGGCTGGTTTTATTAAATATAAAATATATCACCACAGAATTCATACCTACAGTGAGGAAAACAAATGCAGACAAGCTTGGACATTAGCCCAGGACAGTGGTGGGTCTTGCTCACAGTTGCCTGGGGAATCACCTAAAGCATCAAAATCAGCTCTACAGAATGCCTTAAGGCTAGGGTACTGTAGAAAATAGAGAACAAATTCAAAGTGATTCATGGCACAAAAGCCCTACTTTATGGCTCTAATATGATAAGAAAATAAAATATGTTTAGGTTTTCCAACCAATTATTAAATTTGAAAGATAAAATGTGCCAGCAACTCAGTTCAAAGAGTGAAATAAATGAACCATAGAGTAACTTTACATGGACAATATCTAGAATCTTTCCTTATGATTCTAAACTTCTAGCCCTTGGGATGATTTCCTTTTACAGAGAATGAAAATCACTTGTGCAAATGTTTATCAAGAGAAACATGCAATGTAATCTGTTGTACACATTCTGAGATCTTACTGGCCTTCAGAAACTTCCAGGGACACACCATTATTAATATATTCATTGTTTTTTCTGAGAAAAAGTTTTTTTTAGAAGGAAATTAGTTTATTCATAACAAAGGCTCTCAAAGATTTTGAAAGGCATGTGACATATTTTCCTTAGAGCTATGGGAGAAATTACACTAGAAATGATCTGAGAAAAAGTTTTATTTTGCAGCTTTGGATGTCCTGAAACTCACTATGAAGGTTACGTTGGCTTTGTACTCACAAAGATCCACTTGCCTCTGCCTCTCGAGCGCTTGAATAAAAGTGTGCATAACTACACCAAGATGTTTGTAATGACACTTTATCCTCAAATGTTAGGCTTCAAGGGTCAGCCTCTTCCACATGCTTTTTTTTTTTTTTTTTTTTTTTGACTTATCTTACTTAGCCTCATCATTGAACAAATTTCTATGTGAATTTCTAATGCATTGACCATGCCCTGATTTGAGTTCCACTTTCTCCTATTTTCTCCTTAATCTACTTCTCTCAAGATTTTCTCACACCATTTAGAGATGGTTATCAATCATGTTTGTGTTATTACACTAAAGAATTAATTCTCAGAACTCATATATGTAAAGATTGATTATCCCAATCTGAAAACCCCAAATCTACAATTTTGAAATATTTGTAGCATTTCTGTGATGCTATATATGAAAAATTCCACATCTGGCCTCATGTGGTGAGTGGCAGTCAATGCATATATACAGATAGTGTTCTCCTGTAGTATAGATGGATTTTATGTGTAGATTTGTGCTCGGATCTCAAAATATCTCAATATATATGGAAAGACTATAAAAAAAACTGAAATTCTTAAACTTTTCCTAGTTCTAAGATGTCTAGATAAGAGATAATAAGCTCCTTTATTCTTGCTGTTTGAGAAATACTGATCAGGTGTCACATTTCCCTCCCTATAAAACACCCTCATGTGGTCTCTTTGCAGATTTTCTTGCAGCTCACTGGATGTTGCTTCTCAGTTCTTTGGTCTTTCTTTCTTTCTTTCTTTCTTTCTTTCTTTCTTTCTTTCTTTCTTTCTTTCTTTCTGTATTACTCTATCAGTAGACATCCCACCTGCTGGTGCTCATTCCAAAGGCCATCCCATAACAGTCTTATAGCTTCAGATCTATAAGCTGGTGTTCCCCAAACTTACAGTGTCAGTAGTCACTTGCTTCCTAACACCCTGACTTAAACATCTGTCTTCTTGATATCTTCCCTTGGTTTTCAAGTAGATGTCTGAAATGTTGGGTGTTGGAAGTTAACTGCTCACCGAGCTGTTCCTCTGTTGCTCTCATGGCCAGGGGCCATTTTTAGTCATGCGGACAAAAATCAGAGGAGAAATATTTGACAGTCCTTTTTTATTCTTTCCACATTTGATACTAACTGTAAACCTTTGTAGTCTCCTCAAAATACATATTAAATGTCAACATGCCTTGCTATTTTTTCTTTTTCTAGCATGTGCGTGCTAGCCATCTTTAACTCCAGACTGGGTCTTTGCAATAGCTTCTTAACTGCCCTTGCTCTGCCTACCTTCCTCTCTATACTGTATTCCCAAAGCAGATGTTAAGGACCTGCTAGCATGTACAGAAAGCTGATATGAGTGGTGCAGTCCCCCGAACCACTTACACTATGGCCCCTGTGATTCCAAGCTACCAGGAGACAGGAGCAGGAGAATCAGAAGGCATCATCTGCCTGCTCTACTAAGTAAGTTTATATCAGATAAAACAGATTTTAATTCAAAACCTGTTACAAAGATCAGAGAAAATAGCTATATAGTAATAAGTAGATAGGTCCAATGGAAGCAATAATAAACACATATGAACCATATGAACCTAGTCCTGGAACATTTGGTTATATAAAACAATGATTTTGTTCTAGGCTCATTACGCAAATGAATCCCTTCAAATTGCACCTATGTAAAACTGACTCACATTCTCATTGGTTTATTCTCTTTTTCAAATGGATGACATGCTATTTTTAATAGTTATCTGATAGACTGTAAGTTCTATGGAAGCAAGTTTTGTGTGTGTGTGTGCACATTCGAAGGTATATGTATATGCATATATGTGTACATGTAAGTTTGTATATGTACATGAAAGTGTGTATATTTCTATGCCTGTGTGTTTATGTGTGTTTATATATGTGTGTTAAGGTGCATTCATGTGTATGTGTGCATGCGTGTGTGTCCTTTGTTCACTCTCTGATGTATCATTGGCTTTCAATGAGTAGTTGTTAAGTAGATAAAGGAATATATGATTTAGGATATATTCTATGTTTTTTCAGTCCTTATTCTGCATGATCTGGAGCTTCTGCTTCCTGTCTTGTACAAAATGCCAGGAATGGATGTCTTCTGCTGGTAGTTCACTTTGCTCCTGAGAAGTCAACTATGCTAGAAGCTGTGGGTCTGAGTAAACTGGATTGTGGGGTCACATAGCCATGCACATCCTGGCTTATGCTGACTTCTTTAGAGGGTTTTGTAAAGAGCCTCTTCAGTGGCAGGCTTTATCTTCCTGCTCCTTTCAATGGATTCAAAAGCAGCTCAAAACCAGGTCAGGAGGGTGTGGGATAAATACCCTTCAATCTCATTCAGTCTTTGGGCCACCTGAACTGAATATCTTTTTCTCTACAAGTAGGAATAAAGCAATGATGCTTTCAGACCTTTTGAGTCAATGTATAGCCCACGTAGAGGTTTATATTTTAAAAAAAAAAAAACTGTTATAGAAACTACATCTGAGTTCTGTTGAGTCACTCCAACAGTTATCACTGGGTAGGCCAGATAGGGTGGAAAGGGATATGGATGGGGTTGGTGTGGCAGGGGCTCAGTGAGGGATCTGTTTCTGCTACTTGGAAGGAGAGTTAGCCCCATTTGCACATATATATATACATATATATATATATATTCCATTTCTCCTTCTCTCTGTTCCTTTCTCCTCTCATCAGAAGATGGCAGCAGAGGTCGCTCTGCTCTGCAGCTCGCTGTGGCTTCATCTACCATCTGTCCAGCAACACACAAATGTTCCCCAGTGAGTAAACGCAGGGCAAAGGCAAAGTCTTTTCCAAAAACATATCGATTCCATCCGAGGAAAATAAATTCACAAACTACCACCGCATTCATCAGGTCATTCTGGACAAGGTGATACAGAAGTTGTGCAAAACTAAACTCCCAATAGCGGGCATCCTCAAGTTTGTCTTCTGTATGCGACAAACTGTGAGGCTCACAAGAGGAAGAGGTTCTGCCAGGGTTGACAGATACATTCCAAATATCTCTGCTTAACCCATCAGCCCTGTGTGGAGCCAGGCCAGGCTGACTATGGAGCCCTGCCTGGAATACATACTGATTATTGATATAATTTTGAAATATTTAAAGAGTCATAAAATTGTAATTAATGTATCTGTACATGTAATGAGCATGGCTATCGTGTGTGTGTGTGTGTGTGTGTGTGTGTGTGTGTGTGTGTGTGTACAAAATAGTCCAAAGGGCATCATTCCTTTCAGTTATAAAGTATGTCTCTTATCCCTATGAGAAGTGAATAATACAGTACTGCCAAGAAAAGTCTCTTAAGGCATTCTTTTCTCAATTACTACTCAGTGTTTGTCTCAGTGTTTAACACTCAGCTATTAAACTTTTATGCTCTGTTTTTGTAGCCTCTGCTATTTTCTACAGACTATTCTTTAAGGTAAAAAGGTGATTTTACTATATTTTCTTAAGGTTAGTTGTTTCATTGTTTCTTTTCAATTCTTGCTTTCTAAGTGTGTGTTTGTAGACACAGCCTCCTCATTCTCTTTCAGTATTTCTTCAAATGATGTGATTTTTATAAAATCACATTTCTCAGTGTGGACATTCATATTGTTTTTCATATTCCCATTATAAGTAGTATTGCAGTGAATATTTTTATAACTATTTTTATGCCTACATGAGAATTTAAAGGGAACAAATTTACAAATTTAATTGTATCAGAAAACTTAAATTTATCTCAATGTGAAAACATTCCAAAACTGTCTGAAAAAAATCATAATTTGATTCAGATAGTATGAATTTGACAATAGCTCTGATATAATAAATCCACATGATTTCTAACAAAACTAAGGAAGAGGCTTTTTAACTTGACACCTAACATTTGCCACTTGTCACCTAATTATGACTATACTTTGAAGGAGACTAACTTTAGTGGTTTCATTGCTTAAGGGTCTTTTCTAAAGGCTAAAGGGGCAGCAGGACACTCGGAACAATCTTTGCTATGCCCTTAATTCATTTACATTTGTTTCTTTGTGTTTTTCCAACTACTTTCTCTATCACTTCCCATAATATAACATATGCATTCTGTATTACCTTCCCTGATTCTTATGTTTATGTACATTAAGCTGTTCCTGAGACATTCCCTTCTTAAAGGGTTTTAGACTCTCCCTTGAATATCAAACATAAAGAAGAAGCCTTTACACTGATCTAGATATTAGTTACTACTGGGTAGAGCACAATCCAAGCAAACCTAGAAGCCCCATCCCAACTTACCAAAAACTCTGAGTATTACCAGAAAAAAAGACTCAGGAATCTCATGAGCAGACTTTTTTGTTGTTGGTGTTATGTACTTGTAGGCTTTTGGTAAAGTCTGATTGGTTCCAAACCATACTATAAGATGTAGACTTGAAATTAAGGTAACTTTTCATTTAAATGAGTAAACTAGTAATTACTGAACACTTAAATCAGGTCAGAGTTTTAGACAGATGATTTAAATTAACCTCCATATAACCCTGTGAGGCAATTGGCCATGTTGCCTTTTACTGCAAAAGAGAGAACAAATCAGACAACATACAATAACTCTGTTGTCCAGCAAGCCATTTGTCACTGGGGATTTTGTGTCAAGTGTGTCTCCAGAGGATACACACCCCTGCTCATTGTGCATTATGGAGACCCACCCATGGAAAAGATGAAGCAGACACAGAAATGATGGATAAATAAAGAGCCAACATTAGAGTGCTGTATTTGTTGTCTTCTTTATTGGCTCTCTTAAGCACTACCTTCCCAAAACAAATAACTTAATTAAAAGAAAATCTCTAAAATCAGGTTATGGATGCCAGAAGTTCATGTATGGGTATCTCATTTCTTGAAAGCAGAGCTTCTAAATACATAGTACTATTGATATTTTAGGCCACATGAGTCTTTGATATGTGGTATGGGGACACAACCTGTGCAATGTAAGAAGTTTTATGTCCCCTCTAAATTTTATTAATTATATGCTATAAAACATCCTCCAAAATGTGGCCAATGAAATGTCTCCAAGGTGGAGGAGGTGTTTCAGATGGTTATCCATTCATGAGGACCTGAACTCAGATCCCAACACCCACATAGAAAATCTAAGTGTAGCTGCATGTACCATAGACAAGAGGATCCCAGGAGATGATTGGTGAGTCTAAAGCAGTAGTTCTCAACCTTCCTAGTACTATGACCTTTTAATACAGTTCCTCATGTTGTGGTGATTCCCAATCCTGAAATTAATTCATTGGTGCTTCATAGCTATAATTTTGCTACTTTTCGGAATCATAATACATATATCTGATATGAAGAATCAGATATATGACCCCAAAGTGGTTACTACCCATAGGTTATAAATTGTTCATTTAGACAAACCAGTGAGCTCCAGGTAGATGGAAGAGTGGTTGAGAAAGACATCTCAACATTAGTCTCTGTTTCTCCACTCACGTACACATGGGCAAGCACATCTGCACATACCTATATGTTATCACAATGGACACGCGCACATGTGCACACACAGACACACAGACACACAGACACACAGACACACACACACACACACACACACACACACACATACATACACACAACGTCTCCAGACATTGTCTTTTTGAGAAATACTGTTTGAAAACAGGTAAATCAAGAGAGTAGAAGAAATAAGGGAGAACCTTCCTTTCCCAAAATCTATAAGTAAAATCTATAATGGGTTCACCTGCTGCACATTAAGTGTATATATCTAGATCAGCTGAGGAGAGGAGGGCTATTTTCATTATGACATTTGGTAAAGTGGGCTTACATTGACTTGCTAGACATAAATAAGAAGGATGGATGTGCAGTTAGAGATAAGTCAGAGTCTTATTCAAAATGATCCTCTGGGCAGGTATTATAACTAAGTTTCTCAATTCTGCATTACAGTTTCTCAGAGAAGTAAAATTAGGTAAATGGTTTTAATTTATAATTATTGAGCTATTTCAAATATCCTGACAAGGTGGTGGTTCAGATATAAAGTTACTCATAACCATGCACTATGAGTTTCTGGTCCAAACTGCAGGAATTTTGCAACATTTCTATGCCTTGTTTCCTAGGGACACAGGGAAATGAGGTCTTTTTTCATTGGTGGTTTTTAAGGAGGTGGCAAGATGAAGTAGACATATCACTGAATTGCGGTGTCTAGGGATCTGAATTCTGGCCTAAAGCTTTTCCTACCCAGTTTAATGCCCTGGTAAGCTCACATGGCCGACTTAGGGACCAATCACATAAGAATATGAAATAAAACCTAAAACTGAAAATGGTGTATTCTGACTAAATGAAAATATATAAGATTGGTTGCATTAATGGCCTCCATCTCTGTTCATTTTGATCCACATCTATGCCTTTCTGTATAGACTACTTTGGTCAGTGTGACATTATCAAGCCTGATACAAGAGGAGACTTGAACAAATGTTCACATGTTTCTGCTTATACTCATCCTTTGCTCTCTCTTTAATTAGAATATGTTGCTGATCCCAGGAGGAAGGAGAAAAACATATAGTCAAGTAGTCTTCCTATACCAGAAGAGGCAACCCTTGAGCCTCCACATGTATAAGCAGCCCTGCCAAGATCAGCCACCATCTCACAGCTGAACAGCTGACCTAAGAGGACATTAGATAATAGTTCTCTGTCAATGAGATTTGTGGTCCATTCTTACTCATAAACTATACTTTATTTAGGAAAAACTTCAGGGATCCTCCCAGAATATATAAGATAAGGCCACTCCTACACAAAGTAAGAGTCTAGAAGGGTGTGGGAAAGTTGGATCTCTTTGTATCTAAAACAAAATAAAGTGATTCTGAGAATTGAAGACAGCTTCAGGGAAGAGAACATGAAGGTTTGCCTGGGAGAAATCAACCTGGTATGAGATAGTGCTATCCTCAGAGTGGCTGAATTTGTAAGGTACAGGTTTCAAAAGTTTACTATTCTGACACATCTGAAAATGATCTAAACCAGAAGTAAGGGTCAATAACATACAGCTCTTACACACACACACACACACACACACACACACACACACATATATATATATATATATTTACACAACCATCTAGATCAATTGTCACACAAGTTTATAAAAAGTTATCTCAAGTCTTGGCTTTTTTATAGCCCAGCCTGACCACATGTGCCCTCTGCTACCTCTCCTCCAGAACCCTGGCAGGTGGTTAACCCCCTATGAGACTTAGCCTTGTGTACACCTGGCCTCTAGATTGGTCAGATACCCTGTCGACAGCCAGGTTGGCATTTTGTGGATCAACAACTATATGAACAGTTTAGAGGTTCTTTGCCAATCAGAGAAAAGTATATCTATTTTCAGTGATGTAAGGAGGAGATGGCATAAATATAGAAGGAAGGAGAATGTTTCCAGGAACCCAGCAGAATCCGTGGAGTGCTGTGAGACTATGCTTTTGTACACTGTAAATATTTGTCATTGTAAATATTGGTTTAATAAAGCAAATGCCAATTGGCCCAAAGCAGACAGGAAGTATAGGTAGGGTGACCAGACAAGTAGAATTCTGAGAGACGAAAGGAAGAGAAGAACAGATACCAGCCTGATGCAGAGGAAGCAATACGAGAATGCTGCAGTAAGCAAAGGTACCAAGCCACGTGGCTAAACATGGATAAGAATAATGCATTAGTTTAAGAGTGAGAGTTAGCAAGCAAGAAGCCTCAGTCATAGGCAAAACAGGTTATAATTAATGTAAACTTTTGTGTGATTATTTGGAAATAAATGGCTGAGTAACTGGCTGGGCAGGACATAGAGACTTCTGACTATAATGGAAAACTGGAAGAAACCATGCCCACTCACATAGAAGCTTATTATTTTTATCTAAATAATTTAGAGACAAGTAAACCCAGTGCACTGGGAGAATTGTGTGTATCCAAGGGGAGATACAGAAACCTCATAAGGATTTACATTTAAAAAGTGAATACCTTGGTTATAAGCCAGGCCTTTGTGAATGTCCCTTTCAGCCACAAGATTCTTGCACAGGTTGGGGTAAGGCAGAGAATTAAACATAGGTGAGAGGGAAATCTTTTGGGGGAGGGAACTGAAAGAAGGTATGAAGAGGAGTGATGGCTTTGCTTATTCCAAGAAATTGTGGGAACATCTGGGCAGATGTGTGACACCCCCCCCCCCCCGAAGCAGATCTTCCTCTCTACAAGGCTCTCAATTACAAATAGACCAGTTCCTTTATTTGTCTGGTGCTCAGTGACTCTTTGTAAATTAAAGAAAATTCAATGCATGCTAAATGGTGAGAATGCATTTGTAGCTTAAATATGTGATATTTAACTATGATGGATTACCCAGGCTAACGAAAGGTTGACAAACCTCAGCCGTGCGTCGCACACTCTGAAATGAAATAGAAATCAATGAAGCAGCTAAATGCCCCCTTAAATGCCAGTCTCCCTTCCCACAATAAACCCCCTTCTAATTCTTTCATGAAAATACATGGAAAGATTCTTCATTACATATTCATTTTCTGAATCCACTTTGCTCATTAGGTTGAAATAAGGGGTAGGTGAGGGTTTATTAGGGAGTAAGCATATCTGATAAGCATTAAATTACTTCTGATGGCTTTATGTATTTAACAGAGTTAGCAAATTAGCTTAGGCTTTGATCTAATGGAGATGATGATGAGGGCTGTGGATTTAACCCTGCATTAAATAGAACAGTGACCTCAGGAGCAAGATGAGGGACGGAAGCGCTGATGCTCACTCCCCACTCATGTCCTTGGAAGCATTTCTCTTGTTCTATTACTAATAGCCTACAGATAGGTGACATTGCAATCATTGTCTCCACTCCTGTTCCTAGGAACGCTAGCCTTTGTGTTTCACATCCTTGCTGAACAGTTTGCCTGGTCATGCCATGTTTCACATTCCACAAGCCATGAGGCCTCTCGTTTACTCTTTTGTCTCTCAGTCCTTGAGATATCTCAATTTTCACTTGTCACATCATTCCCCTCATGACTCAGAATTCAGATCTTCCTGTTGTTCCTTGCTGGGGTGGTTTCCTTTCTAGAACTGTCCTCACTGTGACATTGTCTCTTACTATTAGCAAAGGGGAGAGTATACAACTCTGAGTTGTACATTATGAATGAGAGACTGTAAGAAAGGCCTCTCACCTCCCTGTATCAAAGTCAAGACAGCAGTAGAAACTATTGATAGGTGCCTATAATGTAATAGGCACATAATTCATCTACAGAGATCAGGAAAGGCCAGATAAGGGTGGGGATTAGCAGAGGTAGCTTCAGAGATGAAATAATATTGGGTTGGATACACAGAAATGAATAAAGTAAACCAGTGTTAGGGTTGACAGGATGCTGCAGGAGCCAATGCTAAGTACCTCTTTAGTTTTCCTTGAGTTCTTAACTGTGTAAAGATAGCTGATTCCTTTCTACTTCTGTTGGGGTATGCCTGGTTTAGGGTCAGACGTTGGGGTTGTGCTATGTTCAGGGCTCTGCCGGTTCCCCTTGTGGGAGGGGGTAAGAAGGTGTGGAGAGCAACATCATAGTCACTGGAGACTACTTGAAATAAGCAACTCTAATTTATTGAGAGAGAGGAAAGCCTTAAATACCTTTCTTCAGGCCCCTCCTTCCAGTCAGGGGAAAGGGCTTTGGTTTGCTGGTATCTGTGGCTGTGGCATGGTAGCCTCTGCTGGTCTAGATCAATTTGTATCTGGATTCCGCCTAAAGCAGACCCCAGGTTGACTTATGAGCACATGTCTTAAGGTAGCAGTTATTAACAGTTTGAATCGGCTAAGGCCACGTTATTTCTCCAGGCCCTTAGGAGCTTCTAGAGCTTATACATTCCACCTATTTCCAGTTATATGTGTAGTTTACATGCCTTTCATTTTGGGGGAACATAGGAGAGGCATTTGTTTCCCCACCCTCCAACCTAATATAAGTCACATGTCAGATAATGAGAGATTATGGGTTAGATCTCCCAGAAACCCATATATGAAAGACTTAGTCTCCAATAATTATAGTAGTGAGAGGAAATGGGTTTCCTGGGAGGTGACTGGATCACAAAGGTTATCAAATCATTAGTAGATTAATTGATTAGAGAAGTGATGAAATCAGCAGGGATTTTTGGCCTTGTTGGAAGAAGCAGGCCATTAGTAATGCCCTTAGAGAATTTATCTTGTTCTTATTTCTTCTTTTCTCACTTCGTGACTGCTGTGAAGTGAGCTGCTTTACTACCCTGCCATGGTGCTTTGTTTCCACACAGGCTTAGAAAGAGCAGATGCAAGGGATCATGGACTTAGAGCTCGTTCTTCTCCTAAGCTTTTTTTTTTTTTTTTTTTTTTTTTAAGTGTGTTGCCATTCCAACGGAAAGCTATCACACACCATGTATTAAGGGTTTTGTAGGAAATTGAGAGTTCTCAGGAGACTCTCTAATAAAAAAAATATTCTTAGTGGGAAGAGCAAGGTTGAGGACCATCAAAAGCTCAGCTATAACAATGGCAGATGGCTCTCATCACTCACCTCTGAGGATGCCATCAGGGGCCATAGAAAGGAGAAAGTATAAGGAAGCAGACTGTTTCCAGACATGAGTCCAAGCACAGCACCAGAACCTCACCCAAACAAGAAAGCTGCCAACAGTGGCTCTCATGCCTTATTTCTTTTATCCCCTGCTCTCTAATTTCCTTTGTGCATTTTATTTGGCCAAACCTGACCGGAAGGAAGTTGGAAAGCAAAGAAGATGGCCCATGCAGCTTGCAGATGTCCATGTTTTAGGGTGCAGTACAGGCACATTGGACAAAGAACATATTCTCTGCCAAGATTGGGAAACAGACAGAGGAAAAACATAAAAACTCAAAGGATGCTTCTACCATAAGTAAATTTTTTTTATAATCAAATGTGCTTCAGTTTTTATCTCCTGCAAGAAAGTTCCCATTTGTAATGTGTAAGAGCAAAAATAGAGTGGAAATAAAGGGGTGTGTGTGTGTTTGTGTGTATCTGTGTGTATGAATGTAGTCTGTGTGTATGTGTGCGTGCGCGCGCGCGTGTGTGTGTGTGTGTGTGTGTGTGTGTGCGTGCGCGCGCGCGTGTGTGTGTGTGTGTGAAGTGTGTGTATGTGTGTGATAATTCTTACCCTCAAGAGCAGTTTTTTTTGGATTCAATTATTTGGTTAATTTTTGGAAGTATGTGGAATAAAATAGAAGAGGAACAAAACAAATAATTTTTTTCAAACTTACCTAGAACCTGTGGTTTGCTGCTCATCCATGACTATTCTCAATTCTTCCTTAGAATATTTTAATTTTGTTTAGCAAGGCAGTGGGACCAAATTTAGAATGACTTTCAGTTTTTTTATTTAAAAGTTTTTTTCCATTTTACATAAGGACTACAGTTCCCCCTTCCAGCCCTTCTCCTTCAGCTTTCCCCTCCCCACCCCACCCTCCGCTCCTCAGAGAGTAAGGACTCCTATAGGAAATCAACAAAATTTGAGACATCAAGTTGAAGCAGGACCCAGTCCCTCCTTCCTGTATCAAGGCTGAGCAAGGTATCCCTCTATAGGGAATGAGCTCCAAACAGCCAGTTCATGCACTAGTGATAAATCGAGGTCCTACTGCCAGAGGCCCCATAAACTGCTCAAGCCACACAACCATAGGATGACATTTTTTTCAATCTCTTTTATTTAAAGGACAGAAGCTGTGAGTAGAACATGTTGCTTTGGGAACTTCCAAGGGAGCTCTCACAAGAAGGTCACTCTGTGAGCAGAGAATGCCTTCTTTTTATTAATTAGTATCTCCATTTCACAGTTTCATATATATATATATGAAACATATATATATATATATATATATATATATATATATATATATAAAAGTTTGGTGCTAAGGCCATTACAGAGTGAAAGGAAAATACTAAGACCATTCATGAACAAATTCCTCAAATATGTCATCTGACCACTGTCTTTGGAGGATTCTAATGAATCTTTTACCCAGGAATGCACTATTGGCCTAGGGTCTGTAACCAGATCAATGCTTGATTTCTGTAAAATTCTTTCTGGGGTGAGGCTACTGTCAGTCATTTTCTGTCTCCAGTTAATTTTGTGCTTCACTGGCCAGTTTGAAGAGCTTCTCTTAGAGCTATGTGGCTTGCAGCATCTAGAGTGCCTGCTAGTTATTTCTTGTGCTTTTTAAGACCATGTCTTTTGTTTGGGACCTTTGTGCTCATGTGAACTTCTTTGACTATTATTTGATATTCTGAGTTTGAGAGAATAGCAGTATCTGTTTAAGAATTTGATAAATAAATCAGTGGGGTTAATTTAATGTGGGTTCCCCTCCCTCCCTTTCACCATCCTCTTTAAGGAATGTGCCAGAGAGCTTCCAGCCACTTGGATGTGATACCAGCCATGTCTCAGGCTAAAACACCCACTGTGGGTAACTCCCATAACTACCAGCTACGAATTGGGGAAATGGATAATTTTGATCAACTTAGAGGTGTGGCTACCTTGAGGCAGTTTATAGGAAGGTTGTAACTTTGTACAGAATAAAGTGGTAGAACAGAAAGAAGTTCTTGAAGGGGTGAGAGAGGAATGGCCCTCTATCTGGTAGGAGTTAAAGATTCCCTAAATACTGTCTTTCGCTATCATGTTGCAAAGTTCCAATAATAAATGACTAAACCTCACTTTCTGCTAGAACCCATATTATATCTATTCATTGAAAACACCCAAGGTCTCTTGATTAACTAAAAAGGGTTGAGGCTTGCCTTTACAACTTAGTACTGTACTGTCTGTAAAGACTGAACATAGGATAAACAATAATATCAAACACTTATTATTGTTAGAATCAACAAAAATGAAAATCATACATATAACTTAGGATAGAATCTAATAAATTTAAAGATCTCAGTGACTGTTGATTGATGTTGTTTGAATAAATATGTTTCAGGATGCATACATCATAAAGCTATTCTGCTAACAGGTGAGATATTTCATTAGGCAATGTGGATATGTTTGTATGTTACTTATTTCAGCATTAGAAAGTCAATACAAATTATCTTGAATAGTAAAGTCATATTTTTGGTATCTACTTCCCATAAATGAAAAAAAATGTAATATGGTCATGTTTTTACCAAGTTGCATGTGGATTTGTTCATTAAATGAACCAGCAGTTTCACTTTACTTGGAGAATAGATTATTGATTTGCACTGTAATTTAAGAGATTTATCTATCATTCTAAATGAATAAAAACTTATATGAGATTAGATTTCAGTGTATGAGACAGGATAAAACATATTCAACTTAAGGTAGCTATGGTCATGAAGCCAAATTTAAGAAGTAGCATCAATATATCAGGTTCCTGCTTCTAGTTTTTAATGATCTCTGTCACCTCTTATAAAGATAACCTTACTTTTATTGAAGCAGAATTTGGACTGGTCCCCCATATTTTTTAAACACATTCTCTATATATTCACCTTGTCACTATCCTGGAATTGATTTATCCACCTTCTGGATTTGTAAGTGTTGGAGAATCAATATGATGTTAAGAATTTTTGGTTTTGTTTGGCTGTGGAATGTACCTGCACAAAGTTCAGTTCATTTCCAATCCACTTTCTCAGAAAGGAAGTACTGTAAATTCTGAATTCTGAATTCAACCCCTGCATCTTCTGACCTTTCCTCAGCCCCATCTTGTAGCTAGATAGTTAAGTTAAAAAAGTTTCTTAAAATATATCCAATTTCAGAATCAAGCTGTTCCCTGAAGATTCTAGATGGTTCTTTAGATTCTTTCCTTATTCGCTTTTTATAAATAAACTCTGAGACTATGTTTATGTAGCTATTAATTCTAATTTCCTGTCATCTTTCAAAGCTTGGGTGTGCCCATGAGACTCTTTTATCTTACTGGCTTATAGTGATGTCAATTTCATATTATATCCTATAAGAATTGTTGTACTTATTTATTTGCCTCTGTGTTCTACCCAGTCACTTTATGGTGACTCCCTGGAGACTATCTGAAACACATGAGTAGTATTGGACTATGATGCTCTGGGTCTTATTTTGAAGCTGTGATGGTCCCCATTATCTTGCTGAAAGCTGTTTAGAAAGGCATGGAAGTCTAGGATACACACACACACACACACACACACACAGAGAGAGAGAGAGAGAGAGAGAGAGAGAGAGAGAGAGAGAGAGAGAGAGAGAAAGAGCTCTGAGCTCTTGTTGTTGCCCGCTTCCTTTTCCATGACCATAATTTGAGAGTGCCATTTAAGGGATGTGAAGCCTATAGATAAGATTATGGAGTCTGGATTGCACAGAGCTGATCAAAAAGCCCCCATCTACTTAGACGTCTCAGAAATAGTGAAAATAATTAATTCCTGATTATTTAAGTCTTGAAAAAGTACCTGAACAGGAGTCCTCACTCAATATAGGGTGTGACCAGAAGAAGATAAAGTAGAATGTGTTTACTTCACACTTGACTTTGGGTGACTGACACTCATGTTTCAAGGTAGGAAGCTGGTGCTTAATTGCTATTATATGGCAAAATATTTAAGAAAATCTTCACCTATGAATTCTCAGAACATGCCATATCATTAGAGGAAGATACTTTTGGTATGTGGAAGGTGATTCTTCCTGTTGATTCAAAGTTATTTGAGGTGATAAATACAGATGAGCCATGAAGTAGTTATAGCAAGTGATGTACATGAATTTTCTCCCTTCTCAGGTACTTTCATTTTTCTATATATCATCTATTTTCCCATCTATTTGTCTGTCTGTATCTGTAATCTTTTTTCCTCTTGTTTATTTGTTTCTTTCTCTCTTTCTGTCTACTATCTATCTATCTGTCTGTCTGTCTCTCTGTTTATTATTTATTTAGTGTACATGTGTGAGGGGGTCCATCTTTCATGGCAGGCATATGGAGGTCAAAGGGCAACTTTCAGGTGTTGGTTCTCTTCTTCCATCTATATGGACTCTGGGGATTGAATTCATGTCATCCAGCTTTTCAGGACTTGCTCTTATATACTGAGCCATCTCTTAGCCTCCTTCACAGTCTTCCACAAGTGCCTTTGCCCAGAAAATGGGAGCCATTTTAGAAACAAATTTGGATCCCAAGTAATGAGGGCTGTGTTTCACATGGCCTCAAGGGAGTTACCACATAGAAAAAAAGAGTTTATTGGAAAGAGCACAGAGGCCAGTAAATTAGCATATGGGTTTTCTGTCCTTAAAATATGATCAGATGAGGCTTGCGGACATGGTTCTGTGGGGTTGGAAGGATTTGGAAGCAAATACATGTTTGTTTTTGAAGAAGTAGTAGATTTAAGAAAATTGCTAAACTGGCCAGTGAATGTCTTCAGTTATTACCTATAAATAATCTTAAACTCTCCTATTGCACAACAGAAAAGTCTACACAGGAAACCTGGGCAGCCCTGAGTGAGGAACATAATTTGATATCCATCCTATGAATCTGCAGATGGTGACAGACAAAATGTTTCTCCAATCAGCATGAGGCCGTGAAGATCCTCTAACTTGTTTTGTTTCCCACAAGGAGGAAAAATTACTATGGGAACAAAGACTGCCTGGTGCTTTAGCTGTATGAGAGTTCTTATGCAGTCTGAGGATTCCCTGAAGCTGTGTTACCCTGAGAGCAGAGACTTATTGGGAACTCAGACATTGAGCATGCCGATGGGACCTAGTTGAGCAAACTGCAACACCTGTCATTGCATTTAAGCTGCAAGCAGAAACTGGCCACAATTTGTATGTACCACTTGAAAATAATGAGTATTTATTTACTGAAAAGAAAAGTTTGCATCAATGTTTGGTGAGCATAAAATGAGACAGTGAAAGAATGCTAATCTTTGCCAACATCTATTATATTTCTCCTTTAGTGATAGAAATTTCTAATATTTACTCAAGCTCATGGGTTTTTAGCTGAAGACTATATCTCCAAGATTCCCATGTGGCTAGCTTGACTACCTGACTAATTTCTGCTTGTGAGTGGAAAATATGAGTGCTAATCTTTATTGAGACCCAAAGATGAATAGACATAGTATTCCCTTCAACTTGCTCACCTCTACATTTACAATTACAATAGAAGGTTCTGAGGTAGCCATTGGGGACTATGAGCTATAATTTGTGTAGTATATGTACCAAAGTGACATGGTCACCAGGTGTCTGAGTCACTGCTTCATCCTATATAGGCCTGGTCTGCTGTGTGTGGATTCTTAGGTATCAGAAGAAAAGCCTTTCTATGACTTCTGGAGCTGATATCCATTTTAACCAGTGCAACAGGACATTATTTCTTATAATGTGTAGACCTGAGTTGCTGACAGCATCTCCTTTAGATTGGAACTATGGGGGCATTAATCGTGGGCTTAGAGATCCTCCTGTCTGCCTCCAATTACTCCAAGTAAGGTCTACAGCAGCTGTGAAGTGACTCATTCCTGAACGTTGCTGAAGAGGCAGGATGGCTAGGGGTTTACTGTCTGGCCTCACCCGGGACAGGTTGATAAGCATATGTGATATGGCTATGTTAAGCATCCTTTCCATGAGCAGGCACCGTCTGTCTTAATGGCAGAAGTACCAAAAGCTGGCAGGGCTGGGATGATCTAATTGAAAAGAAGGCTGTGACCTCTCTCTCCCACTCATGCATCCCTACAGCTGCCACCATGTCCCCGCCAGCTGAAGTGGCCTGCCCCCTGCTCACATCCTTTGCCTCAGAACCAGGCAGTAGCCAGGTCTCTGGCTCAGCTTGAACACAAGCAGCCAGCTGCTTTAAAGGCCTTTTTCTGCCCAAACTCCTTAGGCAGAGACAAAAATGCCTTTGCTCTTCGAGGCAAGGTGCCTATATTAAATTCTTCAATTTTATCCATAGATCTAGAGCATGTCATATTGTATAAGACTGACATTTTCATGATGCTGCTACGTCTCATGGCAGACATTAAGCTAGAAATCAATGAGCTTTGCATAGGTTGATCAACTCTTTAATCAATTAGCCTGGATGGTGCTTTTGACATAGTACGCAAATTACTTTTGCTCTCTAATCGTAAGCCTAATTGCGTCACCTGTGAAATGGGTTTTTTAATATTTTTTTTTGTGAACATTACTCACTTAGCTTCTAGGCAGTGCATGGTTGAGAATGAATCCTAGGGAAGTGTTGGATCCTATTGACATTTTTATCATTATAACCTCTTTGGCTCACCAGACATGCAACTTACTAATTATAAAAGTCCTTTTGGTAACTTCTGGCATCTAACCTTTGAGAGAACCAGAAATTCCTGCTGTCGATAATGGTACTGATGGTTAAGTCAGGATTGGTGGAACAGTTGCAAATACATCTACAATGCAGATAGTAACCTTGACTAACTAATGCCAGTGAGGAGCCCATGGTCCAATAATGAATATAGATGCCGATGCTGGGCTAGGATTTACTCTGTTATGGCTGGCATCTGAAACATCCATACAGGCTCATGTTTTGAACACTTGTTCCCCCAGCTAGTTTGACTGTTTTAGGAGGCTGAGGAATCTTTGGTGACAGAGGCCTAGCTGGAGGAACTGGATTACTATGGAGGATTTTGAAACCTGAGTGTGGCCTGGGTTTCAGGTCCACTCTATAATCTGGTCTGCTGAGATGTGAGAAACCTCCAGGACATGCTCTAGTCACCATAAACCAAGCTGCTCCCCATGTGTTTTTTCCACAGTGGCACTGAAACCCTTTGCATCCAGGAGACAAAGTAAAGCTGTCCTCCCTCAGGTTGGGTCTGTCAGGTATTCTGTACCAGTGAAAAGTGAAGGTAGTAACAGACTGCCTGTTTCATGGGCACTCATATTCTGCATGGTACACCCAATGGTTAAAGAAGTAAATGGTCCTTTTGGTGTAATTAACATTACTCTAATGCACACAACTCACTCACTTGGTATCCTAAGTACCACATTAATTTCCAGTGTCTCAGTGACCTTTCACTTCTGACCTGTAGAAAGACACTTGAATAAACCAAGTAATCACTCAGTGACTGCTTACAAAAGTGACCAGTGTTCACCAAAGCTCTTTGGAATTTCCCAGCAGGCACTGTACTTTGTTCTGTACAGCACGACACTGACTGACGACCTCAGATAACAAAACATAACAGAGGCCATTGGCCAAGCTACACAAGTACCCAAAAAGCAATTTTGGGTAATTGAGGCCTTGGGAGGCACTGGGTAAACTTTCCTGGTAGCTTCTTATAACCACCAAGTAAATAAGCCATATTCATTTTGAAAACTACAGAGAAGTTGGGAAGATGGTTCAGTCAACAAAGTTCATCTCTTGCAAGCCCTTGTACCTGGATTTCTAACACCAGAACTCGCATCTGAGAGGATGATAAGACAGCTCAATAGTTAAGAGGTTTGCTGATCTTTCAGGTGACCATGTCAGGTGATGCTCAACTCCTACAGCTCCAATTCTGAGGATCGAATGCCTTCTTCTAACCTCAGGGTCATCTGCACTTATTTAGTGGGTACACACACACACACACACACACACACACACACACACACAGAGCGCAAGATCTGACACTAAATGAAAGCCCTTAAGTTGATTGTTGCAGAAGTTCTATTCGAACCTATCTCCTGATTAGAGACAGGGGCAAGGCACAAGATCCAGCTGCTGTCTAGTGAGGCGGCATCTGAGAGACTGAATTTAGAAGAGATCAGAGTAGCATTCAAGTAAAAAGGCCCCAGGAAGCTCTAGGGATTATAAAAAACTATTAAATGGATGCAAGGTTAGTAAAAATACTCTTTTGAAATAAATGGAGATTCATTCAGACAGTGAAGAAGCTAATCACAATAGGACATGACATAATAGTGGAGAGAATTAGGAAGAGCATACTAAAAAGAGTGCAAATGGCCAGGCCTTTTGCCTTCCATCCTACCCATGGATGAGCAGATAGAGAAAGGGATGCTAGGCGGTGAGAACTCAGGCCTGCAAAATAGGCTCATGTGCACTGATCCAGACCATGACCACACATCTGTGCCTAAAGCTTCATTTCTCCCAATCACTTGTAAACTTTCAAGTCCTCAAGGTCAAGTGCATTTGTGTGATAAAAAGAGGGTTTGTTAGGCTTGCCCTTCATCTAATAAAGTACTGTTTTATTTTGCATTTGTCTCTTCAAGGGACAGGAAAACAGAATAGAAAAAGAGAAGGAAATAGGTTCTAGTGCCAAATAGACCTAGAATCAAGGCATGGTTATTACTGAGCAATTGTGTGACTTCAGGAAAGCTAGGCAATATCTCTGAGCTATTCTATTCTGTAGTCAATGTACTACTACCAATGTCACATGTGACAATTCAAGAGTATAAACTCTAGCCACAATCTTAGCTTATAAAAAGCCCTCTGCAAATAACAATTATCCTCCTTTTAATAGTTTAGATAACACAAGACAAAATGGGTAGTATTTCTCCCAGCATGTCTGTATTTTGTTCTCAGCTTTAAATACTTCTCATTTAATACCTTAAAAATGAAAATGTTAGGGTCATGCTGTGAGTCTGACAGATTGCAAAATTTATTATTTTTATACTTTCCCTCAGTTTTCTTATTATTTTTAAGCAAAATAGTGTTTTCTTAGAAATCAGTAGGAAGCAGACATACCATAAGAATAGAATTCCACAGGCAGTTGGGGGCTGGAAGTTCAGACATCCAAATTCAGCTTAGATAATATAGCAAGTTCCAAGATAGGCCGAGCTATTTGAGATCCTGTCTCAAAACAGACAGAAAGAATTAGGCTTAAAGGTTTTTTAAAACATTTTAGGTAAAATGCCAGATTCAGGTCAAAGTTGATGCTTTGTTTATTCATTGTGTGACCATTAATTCTACAATAATTTATTGTGCCTTGATTTTCCCCATTTTATCCCTTTCAGTATCACCCAGAGATGATACAAATGAACCTTTTAGTCTTTGACATATTAGGAAGGTCTCAGAGACAAGGCATCATTTGGTACCAGGATGCTTTTTAAAGGTCATGACTTCCTGGGTGTAAATAGTTTTTTCAAGCAACCTCAAGCCTTGTAAGATTCAATCTCTTCCTTCACTGGTACTTCTAGCACTTTCTTTTATGTTCTAAGGGTGAAGGGATGTACATGCACAGGTTATCCATTTCAAAAAATGATGCTGTGATCTCTGAGGCTGAAGAAGTGCTGGTTCTTTCTTGTAGATACACAGCTAGTAAGTGGCATGGGAGGTGTATGTATCCCTGGGATCTTTGTCTGTCTCTAACAGTCTCCAATGTTCTTTAACATAACATGAATGCATTAGCATTCAAATTCCCCAACTACAATGTGTGTAAGAGCCACAATTTGGCCAAATGACTATCTTCTGTTATTAAGTGAGTATAAAAGAGTCTTTCAACTAGGAATCAATCTCCCCAAGAATGCAACAATACCACTTTTAGGCATAAACCCTAAAGATGCACATTCACACCCCAAAACCATTAGTTCAGCTATGTTCATAGCAGCATTATTCATAATAGCAAGAACTTGGAAACAACCTAGATGCCCCTCAACTGAAGAATGGATTAACAAACTGTGGTACATCTACCCAATGGAGTACTACTCAACAGTAAGAAAAAATGATATCCTAAAATTCGCAGACAAATGGATGGAATTAGAGAATATCCTCCTGAGAGAGGTATCACAATCCTAGAAAGAAAAACAGGGGATGTACTTACTCATTAGTGGACTTAAAGAGAGAGGGGGGGGGAAAGAGAGAGAGAGAGAGAGAGAGAGAGAGAGAGAGAGAGAGAGAGAGAGAGAGAGATATCATTGTATACAAGAGCTCAAGGCTAGAATATAGCTAAATGACACAGTGCCTCACATCTGCATTGATGGCCTCTGGCAAGTGTGTGGGTGAGGAAACACTTGTTTTCTTTAAGGGTCTGGCCACAGGTAGTTTAATTATGCTCCAGTAAGCAAATGAACGGCATAAATGGGTGTTTTTGTAAATGGGGAGATCATAAGAATGGGTATGAATCTGAGAGGACTGATAACTGAGTTTGATGGGATGCATGATGTAAAATATTATATATGTATATAATTATACATATATGTCATATGTATATTACATATGTATATGTATATAATAATTATATGTAAATTTTACACACATATATATATATATGAGCCTTTTAAAGCAACATTCTTTGTCTCCACAAAGCAAAAGGCCACAAGCAATCACAATCAAAATGACCTTTTATGGACAGATGAAACTAATACACTCCCAATTCCATTTGAACTGTAGAGCAGAGCCTGCTTCTGCCCTCTACTGCACTCATTGCTATGCATACTCTCTGCAGAATAATAGATCCATCCTGGCTGCATATCCCTGTGACAGCTAGCCAATCATTTCAGGGAAATTATGCCCCACCTGCTCAGCTGTCCCTATATCTCAGTTGCCCTCTCTTCCACAATGGGATAATGAAGACTGAGAGAGAAAGCCTCTAGCCCTTAAGTGTTTGCACAGGGCCGCTGAGTGCAGTGAGGCAGGGAGATAAGGGATATTTCAGACTTTCTTTTGCTTGTGTGAATAGCACATGATTGATTTCAGAAAAAGAAATTTATTTCCCTGCAGACATATTTTTATCATTTGCTTGAATTCCTTGGTGCCTTACTCACCGTGTGTATAGGAGAGCCAGGTCTCCTTTAGTGGGGGATAGAAGGGAAAATGGATAACACTTTAAGCCTGAAAAAAAAATGTATATAAAGGTAGTGCCAGATAAAATGTTCTGTGACCTATAAGCTTTGGAATGGGTCAGAGGGATTATGCGAAGCCTGACATTTAGAAATGATGAGATCCATTGGCTGCTGCGTTTGCATGTTGCACGCCAAAATACCTTCCAGAACTTTCCTTCTGGGGGAGCCTCCACCAACACCCCTATTGAATAGCAGGCACTTTAACCCTAAGGGTGAGAGCAAGACTTAGGGGGTCTCTTTGTGCTGACTTTTACAGGTTGAGATGACTTTATTTAAAGGGACATATTTGATTTAGTTAAATTCTCAAATTTATGTACTCTTTAAAAGAAGGCTTGGATGAGAACAATAAAATGGAAATTATTTCAGAGAGAATGATGATGGGTAGGAAAAGCAGTGGTGCTGGTCTGCTTTGGAGAAGAGGGTAGAGGCCGATTTGAAATCAGTGGGTTTGGACACTTTTTTTTTTTTCTCATATGCACTTGATGTTTAACATGTAAGCTGTAAGTGAATCTCAAAGTATTTGGGTAGAATGTATTATTTCTGAGCTGTTTGGCATTTTTGGCAAATTTCAAGACTACTTTGTTCCCTGGGTAGGAAATATCTGGGTTGGGAGGCATACATTTTGGCTTCACCTTATGAATAGGGAAGTAAGGTGAGGTAGGTTTTATATAAGGGTCTGTCTTGGTAATTTGTGCATGTGGAAGCCAGTCTGAAATGGAACAGTTAATTTCCCAACCAGGCTGTTTTTGTGAAGGTATTATTGTACTTTTGTGTGAATACCAGGCACTCTGATATGAGGGAAATGTATTTCACAGCAAATACTTCAGAGAGCCAGGTCTGTCTCTGGAATGGCTACAGGCTGCCTCATTTTCCCAGCTGACTCCTTCCCCAGCAGCCCTCTGCTTCTTCTGCTTTGCCAAAAGGAAGACATTTAGGACTGACCTATGGTTTATCCTGATACTCTCAGACTCCAGAAGGAAGGGGTCTCTGGAATTTTTTCTGTAATCCACTCAGGCTGCCTTTAACTCAGAGCAATCCTATGTCAACCTGAGATTATAATATGAGCTACTGTGTACAACTATATTAAGCTTTTTCTTTGTGTTTAATGATTTCTTTTTGATACAGGTTCTTACTAGTCCAGACTAACCTAAAACTCAGTAAGTAGCCAAAGATGACCTTGAATTCCTGATCTTACTTCTACCTTCAAAGTGCTAAGACATGGGCTTGTATGGTCATTTGTGGTTCATACAGTGCCAAGCACTGAACCCAGGCATTCCTGAATGCTAGGTAAGCACCCTACCAACTTAACTACATCTCTAGTTTACCATTACTTTGGAGTATGTTCCTTCTACTTACAAACAATAAAGAATTAACCACAAAACCATGGAAAACTGTGTTGTATCTGCAGCACCCTTCTCATGCTCACTGGTCCGTCATTGTATCATTTCGATTCTGTGCTTCATTCAATTTTATATTGTTTTGTTTATTATGGTAGGAGGTGCAATAGGCTATACTAGAGATGCTCACATATACACATCCCTTATATAGCATGATCATGCCTTGGGCCACACCACTTAGATTTATACTGAATACCCTCTGATATTTGAACGATGACAGAATTGCCTAAAAGTATACATTTCTCAGAATATATCCTGTGATCAAGTGACATTATTGTACTGTGATTTTTTTTCTGCTGACATCTTTTCCTCCAGGATATTTGCAGTGCTGTGCTTGGGTTCTTTTGAAGGAAGCAAGCATGGCACAGGCAATTATTTAGCTTTAGTTCCCATAGTGTTTGCCAGAGAAAAACAGACTATTGCCAAGTGTGAGCACTGTTGTACTTATCTGTTTGCAGCCCTATCATTGCATGCTTTGTAGCACAGGCAGCTGCTTTATATTAGTTGAAACATTAAAGAAATAGCCTTTTGACCAACATTTAATACATGCATTTGATATCTCTGAGTCTGATATAACATTTATAGTTCATTACTGTAGATGTATGTGTGTGTGTGTGCATGCACACACATGCACTTGTGTGGATGTATGCTCACAAAGGTATGTCTAGAGACAAGACCTCAAGTATCTTCTACTTTTGTTCTCCATCTTAGTTTTAAAGATAGACTCTCTCACTGAATCTAGAGCTCATCATTTTGGTTAGACTGTCTCACCAGGGACCCACTTGTCTTCATCTCTACCCTGAGAACTAGGCTTTCATATGCATGCTTGTGCATTCTACCTTTAAGTAGGTTATAGAAATCCAAACTCAGGTACTTTTTTGTATACAGTAAGCACTTTATTTACTGAAACATCTTCCCAGATCCCCAAACCTTCTCTCTAGTTTTGTTATGGGGTCTCAAACTTGCTGGTCTTCAAATTTACTTTGTAGCTGAAGATGACTTTGAACTCCTGATCTTCCTGACATAGCCTCTGGAGTATTGTGATTGCAAGCCTCTAATAAAAATATCTGGTTATATAATGCTGAGTATTGAACCCAGGGCTTTGCAATGGTGTAGGTATTCTACTAATTCAGCCACGTTTTCAGTTCTTATACTTGTTTTTTATTTAGAAAAATTTGCTCATTACTTTAAGCTGTTTTTCAGATTTTGTCTTTCTTTTTCTATTTAATTTGTACCTTCAAATTTCAAAGATAAGGACATAGAGTTTAAAGTGCAGATGAAATAACTCTCTTTTTCTGTTTCTCTCTGTCTCTCTGTATGTAAGCATGCACACGTGTGCAAGTGTGTACGTACTTATATATATCATAGGATTCAGCATGGTCACTGGTATCAGATAAACACTAAAATGACCTAAAGACATGCTTTATATTTTTCACACAAACATCTATCAAAACTGAACAGTGTTTATTCCCTAAAATCTTGCACCCTTTAGATATCAGTAACAAAGAAAGTAGTATTACATTATCTCCCAAGTCACACAAAAATCCCCTCACATCTCTGCTCTCTCTTTTCTAGATTAAAGGATGTCATTCCCTTAGAGCCTTCTCGTCTAGCTGTGTGATCCTATTCCTCATCCATTTCGGAGTCCTTCCTGCCATTCTCTACTTTACAGTATGAACAACATTCACTCACTGCCTGGAGTCGAGGGCAGCAAGAAAGTCATTTTTAAAAATCAGCTCCATCTTTTCAAAACACATGATAAAAATCGACAATTGGCTCAGAAAAATTAACAATTGGAAACTTTATTGGGGGCATATTACAGAGATGAATAGGATCAAAGGGATGGATTGACTGATAAGCTTTTTCCATATGTTAATTATTTTTTTGTTAATACTCCAGGCTTTTTTCCTTCTAGCTTTTAAGAATTTAAGACACTTTCAACTCACTAAATTTAATTTCAATATTTTATGTAAAGAGCTCTGATTGGTTGTCCTTGATTCATATGCTCACATTTGAACCAATCACTCTAAGCATCTGGCCTTATTGAATTAAATGAGTTTCTCCTTGCACAGTGCTTGTTATCAGAAGAAGAGAACAGAATGTAATGCTGTGAGGGAAATAAGAGGAGCTAGTTATTATGCTTTTGGTACAATGATGGGTGCTTATTTTTCATCTTTTAGAACAAGGTCACAGTGGCATTGTTCATCGTCATAGTATGTTAGAGACATATAGCACACTGTAAATCCTATCTCCTTTGAAGTTACCATTTGACAACCGGTTATCTGATTATATGTTCTACTGCCCAGACTTGCTTTGAGTCACTATTGAATTACATCCTATTTTGTCAAATGGGTTTTATCCAGCCTACCACATACTCTTCTAAAAAAGGGTCAAATCTTCTAAAGTTCCCCTAGGATAAGAATTGAACGGTCATTTAGCATTCTAAAATTCAGTGTATTTGTGTTAAATCCATTTTTATAGCCATCACATGATGGTCTAAATTGGTGAAACCTGCCTGCAATTTTTCACAAGGACATTTGTTGGCAGAGAACTCAGTTAGCACTCTGTTTGCTTATCACATCATTTGATTTACTGAGGGTAGAGAAAGTAAGGTAGGAGGTTTGACTGGAAGTGATAGCTCAGTCAGGACGATTCAAATACCATAGCAGGGGGATCAACCCTTTAGCCAAACAGTCTTCTAAATACCACCACCAAGCAGAAATAAAGCATGCAGACAGGAATAAGACTCCTGTCCAAGCATTACAGACTCCTGTCACACGTCAGCAAACTCAAAACACTCTCATACATGTGTATACATCCTTCCTTTTATTGCTGGTAACCAGAGAGCTAATGGTGTAAGTTTAGCATTGCACAAACTCACGTGCTGACAACTTATTTTTATAGGGTAGCCTAGAGAAATCCAACAGAGGGAAACCAAAAGCAGGACAAAGTCATAAAAGAGGCGGGGACACGTGGTTTAATCCTTGCTATTGGTACATACTAGTTTTTAGAACTATAAGCTTCCCTGATGAATGAGAAGTCAAAACAGGGTTAGAGGCGAGGCTAAAAATGATACCATGACTTATGTGTAATTGGGGTGTGTGTGTGTGTGTGTGTGTGTGTGTGTGTGTGTGTGTGTGTGTACCTGCATAGGCAAAAAAAATAGAGGCTAGAGTATGAAGTGATAATCATTTAATGATTAGGGAAAGGAGCATTTTCTGTAAAGTTGATTCTTTCTGACCTGGTACCCTCTTTCTGATGAAGGAAGGAATTAGACTACCAGGACAAGGTTCTAATGCAATAGTTGGAGAATTTCTGTCAATGATGCTACTAGGATGGGCCAGAGTAAAATTTTTCTTGCCTACTACAAAAATACCTATCCTAGTAGATTCGCATGGCAGTTTAGTACTGTGGAATATACTAAGCTGGGGAAAGATAAACTCTGTTTGTTCTTCCTGTTGGTGGCATAATCTTAAATGCAGGGAACTTCACATCCTCCAGCTACAAGATGGGGCCATAAGGATTTTGTTGATAAGGTACTGGAAGAATTTTCAGTGATGCACAGGGAACTGCTTTGTAAGATGCCCAAATGCTTGGCAAACAGGTATAATTTTGTTGGGTTTCTGTGACGAAGGACTTGGGAGAAATAACTATACCCAAAAGCTTCCAGGCCTTTTGCTTTTGTATGATTGTTTTACAAAATGTTCTAGAAGCTCATGTGAAAATATTGTAGAAGGTGAGAATGGATAAATCCCTTAGAAAGGGTAAAGTGAAGAGAAGTTTAGCTTTGTCACCTTTGACAAAATTTCCCTGGTTTTAATCTAATGGTTGGGCTGAACATCTCCCATGCTAGCTATGGCATATTTAGCAACATCTGCAGCAAATATTTCTTATCTATTTAAGAGCTTGTTAAGGGCATTCAGGACAGCAAGAGTTGAAGTAAGACATCTTCAACACTTCAACAAGGAGTGTGTGTGTGTGTGTGTATGTATGTGTGTCACAGCTTCTCACAACAAATTATTATTTGTTGCAAAATTTCAGTAGTGCTGAATTTGTGAATCTGCTTTATAGGAAGTACTTTTCTTGCTGGGTTTCCCAATAGCTCTGTTCTGTGACAGGCTTCTGGAAAGAGGGGACTATAACCACATCCCTATTGTTATGTGGGATGTCTTTCGATATGTTGTGAGTATGCTTATTGGTTAATAAAGGAACTGTTTTGACCTATGGAAAGGCATCTTAGAAGCATATGGGAAATCTGAATATAGATAAAAGGGAAGGAGGGCAGAGTCAGACAGAGACGCTGTGAGTTGCCACTGAGAGAGCATGATGTAAAGGAACTCAGGTAAGCCACTCACCATGTGGTGAGACATAGATTAGTAGAAATGGGTTAAGATGCAAGAGCTAGCTAGCAAGAATCCTGAGCCATAGGTCAAATAGCATGTAATTAATATAAGACTTTGCATGATTATTTGGGACCAAGCAGCTGTGTGTGGACTACTTGGGACTACTGCTCTGGATCTCAAGGGTAGTCTAGGCCAGAAACTTCTTACTACACTATAGTGTTTTCTAATCTCCAACCAATGCTTATATAATGCCTAGATTGTAATAAAGTAATATTTTCAACCAAGTGTTATATTTCTAGCCATTATCATGCTTAAAATTTTGTTATTTAGCTGTCTGTTGCTATGACAAAAATATCCAAGCAAGGCAAAGAAAAAAGTGAAGAGATTTTTTTTGGCTAACAGTGTTAGTGGGTTCAGTCCACCATAGCAGAGCTCCTTGGAGAATGGTGATGGGGGTATGTGGCAGAGAACTGCTGACCTCATGGTGAACCAGGAAGTAAAGAAAGGAAACTCTGGATCCTTGCTTTTTCCTTTTCCCATTTTATTCTCTTCAGGCTCACAGTCCATGTGATAATTCCACCAACATTTGGGACTGGGGGGACTAATCAGTTAAGTTAATCTTCTCTGGAACAAGTTCTATATCCACAGGAGTATGATTCTGCTTTCAGTCAGGTTGAAAATAAAGACTAACCATTACCAATTCACCCCTTGTCAATTTGACACCCAACCATAATTTTCTTTTTTTTTTTCCTTTTTTTATTATGAATAAAGTCTCATGTTTTATCCATGTATATCCTTGTTCAAACTCCTTTTCCCCTCCTGCCCCTCCTAGTCACTCTTTTCCCCATCTCTTTATCGCCTCCCCAGCAAGGGGGTCCCAAGGTCCTAAAGTGACTTAGTTCAACATACACTCTAGGCAGATCCACTTTTCTCATCTCAACATCAAGACTGGGTCAGGTGTTCCTCTGGAGGGAATGGACTCCAAGGTGCTGGTACAAGGTGCTTCAGATTCCAAGCTATTCAGTGGTTGTGGTTTGCAGCTTGGGAATGCTTTGCTTTTTGTTTAATCTGTGTTCTACGCTGGGCCTTGAAAAGGTATATGTCTAACTTGTAATGTAAAATGTGCTCAGTTCAATCTCTTTGATGTGGGTCCCTGCCATCCAAAAACAAATTGTGTGTTTCCAAGTTACAATGGTACAAAGTAAGCATCACCATTTCAAAAGGGAGAATCAGAATAGCAAGAAATGATATGACCAAAGCAAAAGAGACACACACAATTTGAACATTAAATTCTTTAGCTCCACTCCTGGCATCCAGGGCATGTGAGCTCAAACAAACTTGTAGAAACCCAATACAATGAACTTATTACTCATAGCCCACAAAGTATCTTTCCTGGGATTCCATCTACTATCTAAAGTTCTCCTTAGCTGGCAGTCCATGTTCCTGGCATCTCCAACATCTGAAGTTTATATTGCAGTTTATGATTCATCTTCACAGCTTCATGTACTACTCTTTTAGGAGTTCTCTACAGAGGGACACATTCTCTTGTCTTCTAGAGGTTTCTTAAAAGTATTAATGAGTGTGGTGTGGTCACAGCCCTGTAGCTCTTGCATCTTGAGCACCTTTAAAATCAGCAGTAATAATCCAAAGGTTTGATACTAGTGTGGTTATTAAAGGCACCCCCTGAATCATGGCTATATCAGCTTTGGGGAACTATTTTCCTGGGTTCTCACTTTTTAAGGAAAGACTTTCAAATGAATTTACAGTTTTATACTTTGGAACTTACAATGGTAGAATACAGCCAGTTCCTAATGGTTTGGGTATAAGATGCTTATCTTCTCTTTATTGGTTGTAATCTCACTAACAATCATATCTTCCTTTTTTATTATTTTCAACTTGTTCCTTCGCTGACCAGTTTCAAATCCTTTTTTGCCTTTTGCTTCTAGTTCTTGCTTTACATTGGACTCAATATATATTGTTTTGAAGTAGACTATAAATTTCATTAGTTTCTCTTCTCTAAATTCAGCATCCCACAAAATTCCAGAACATACACATAAGGTAGTAAATTCTTTTTGGAGGTAGAACATGAGTGGGCTGAGTTTAACTCCTAGTAGAATGTCTGTTCCCATCTGAAACCCCATGAGCACATTTTTACTGTCTGTGCTCAGCATTCTGATCTGAGTGTTTGCATAGAATCACCTAGTAATGCTGTATAGAACAGGCTGGGCTTCTTGAATACGCATGATGAAATGCTGTTAAATTCCTTTCACAAACCAGTTCCAAAGGCCTAAGAATCCCATAGCCTGATTTAGTTGTAGCAACATCCCCACTCTCAGGTCAGTTTTCTCCTGTTATTTATGTTTTTACCTCTGTGAGCAAATTCCATGATGTCGACAAAGTAAGAGTGGAACTGATTTATTTGGGTTTGTGGTTTCAGAAGAAACCACATCTTGCAGTGCAAGATGGCAAAACAGTTTATATCGTGATGGTAAGAAAACTGTTTGACTCATGGCTAAACAGAAAACAGAAAAAGGCGAATTGTATTTTTGGGCTACCAATCCATGGAATAGTGCCATCTACATTCTAGTTCCTTCTTACCCCCTCTTGAATTCTCTCTGGAGATGCCGTTGCAGATGTATCTGCAAATTTGTCACCCTCTATCACTTAAGTAATTTCAAATCAAATCAGGTTGACACTGAGGATTAACCGTCACAAAAATGTTACAGATGGCTAGAAAGAAATGACTTTAGGTTTGGAGAGATGACTCAGTGGTTAAAGAGCATTTGCTGTTCTTACAGAGGACCTCAGTGTGATTCCCAGTAACCACATCAGGTAGTTTACAGCTGCTTATAACTCCAGTTCCAGGGGATCTGAAAACCTCTTCTGGTCTCCTTGAGTACTTCCATGCATGTGATGCACAAGATATATATATATAAAATAACAAATAATAAAAAGTAAGTTTTAGTTTTTTTTAAAAAGAAATAACTTTAATATCCTTATGTCTTCCCATAGTTTCAAACAAATTTTTCTAATTCATATGACTTTTAATATAGTAAGTTTAAAGGTCACTATGATTTTTGCCTTTCTTTTTGGTTACTATTAAAATATACTTTTTTGAAATAATTAAAACCTTTTGTATAATTCATATAGAAATGTGATGCCTATAGTAATAACTACCAAACTCATCAGATTAACCTTATCTGAGAAAGCATGTCACCATCTTTAGTAGTAATTTAAATTTTATTATTATGAAAAAAATCTTTAAAAATTAGCATTTAATTTTCATATATCTTCTTTTCATATTCCTAGTATTTTACAACTTTTGTTATAGCAATTTCTCCCTCTGCCATAACTCCACACACACATGTAGATGTTCACACATTTATGCATGTGCATCCCATATACTTCTTATTGAATTTCCAAATATGAATTAGATGCCTGAGCCCATTGACATTGCTAATTTGGTCCTTCTTTTCTTTGTGGTCTCCCTAGGTGTTCTAGATCTGTGCTTCTATCAGCTCAGTCTCAAAACCAGCCCTTCTAAGTTGTCCTCTCCATGGACAGTAATATTTTGAAGTCATGTGTGGATATATATTACGTATTTAATAAAACTTGAATATTGGAGAGAGAGAGCACACAGTCAAATCCTAGGCAGACAGCTCAGGAAATTCTTGATCCTTGAGTACAAGGATAAACAGCTGAGTCAGTCACACACACCTTTAACCCAGCACAGAGAAAGCCAGGAGTGGTACCTTACACCTTTAATCCAATAACTCCAGAGTCAGAACTTCCTGTTTCTGGGAATTCAAGGCTAGCTAAGAAATGGAGTAGTACATGTCTTTAATCCTAACCTGAATGGGATAGGGTATATAAGAGCTCCTAGAAACCCAGCAAAGACAGAAGTGACCTGCAGAAGCAACCAGGAGGTAGGCTGACGAAGTTGCAAGACAGCTGGGTGAGAATTGACTGTGGTGCTTCCTCTCTCTGATATTTCAGCCTTTCCCCAATAATTGGCTCTGAGTCTCATTTTATACAACCTGAATTTGTGCAACTACAGTCATGATCTCAGATGTGGTGTGCCCATTGTCATTGGGGTAGCATTCCTTTTTTTAAGGCTTACTTATTTTTATGTGGATGGGTGTTTTGCCTGCATGCATACCTGTGCACTAAGTACATGAAATGCTCACCGAGGCCAGAAGAAGGGATCAGAACATAAGGAACTGGAGTTATAGAAGGTGAGCTGCCATGTGGGAACCTAATCTGGGTCCTATGAAAAGCATACAAATATACCATCCCAATCTGCAGAAACACACGGTGTGGTATATAGGAGTAAATGTGAAGATACTTACATCTTATTCTGAACTGACTTAATAGCCATGCTGATACTTACTTATGAGCAAGTGAGAATTCCTCCTTTACACTTAGCAGCTGACAGCTTTGGGGGATGAATGTGCCTTTTACTTCTCAATTTTCTCATTTTTAAAATATGTGTTAATAGTTTCTTTCTCTGTGGCTCTTATAATAATTACTAAAAATACAGATACCATACCAGACACACTAAGGGTTGGTGTGGGTAGAAAGGAGTGGCTTCATCCCTGATGGAGTCAGGACCTCAGCACCCAAAATGACAACTGGTAGCCATAACTTTTCCAAGCAATTCTCTTCTGTCTTTTCCTCCTCCACTACCTTCTCACCCTCCTCCTCCTTCTTCTTTTTCTCCAAGCAATCTTTGAGGGAAATTTGGAAGACAGAATTACTCCCACAGACACATAGGGAGAAACCATGTAAAGGCAGCAGAAAACTTGCCTGAGGTCAGTTTCAGGCTTATTAACCAGTAGAATGAGATTCAAATCTTGCTCACAGTGGTGCCACAATGCTGTCAAGGGCTGCGTTAATCTTAAACTGATCAGCATTGTTTACAGTGTTATCTTTTGTTTTCCTTAGTGTGTGAAGGAAGCTGTCACTTCACTGTCTGATAAGTGCCTCTTTTGAACTTAGAGCAGGGCCCTTTGTTCTAGAGTTCATAGTTTCATCACAGTCATTAAAACAAACCAACAAACAAAACCCAAACAGCTCTACATAGTCATACTGACTATACATAGTCATGCTGACTACCTTCTTGATGGTAAATTAAATGTTTGGGCATTATATATATTTGAGGATGGAATGCATCCATTCTCAGTGGTTTTCAGCAGCCTTATGACTTTGTCATTGAAATGGTACCTGGACTGTGGAATTTATGCAGACCAACTTGAGAATGCAAACTTCCTCCCTCTCTTCTGTTAACATTCTCTCTGCCTGGGAAAAGCCCCTTTGACTCCACCCACCTCTCTAATATTAAAATGAACCTCTTATACAACTTTCCTGATATTTCTTTATTAGGATAAGACATTTAACAGATGTTCCGTGGTACTGAGGTGACAAGGATAAATGCTCTATGTGTTGACTTTGAGGTGAACATGATCTGATTAGATTAATCATGTCTTTCTTTTCATTACAGGTAGAGTTGACTCTGGTTGTCCAGGAAATGTCTGTATCTCTTAAACCAGTTTCCTTTATTCTTTCAGGAGGGAGACAAAAATATTCCACACCCTAACTTCACTTTTAGATGGTTCTGATAGGGCAATCTATATATTTCCCAAATGATATGTGCATCTGGTCATTTATGCCTGTGCACACTCAGCTGCTATTCATAGAGACTTCTCAAAATACCATGTATTAACATTTGGATTGAAAGCCAGAAGGGCAGGCTAAGACTTCTCACTCTATAATAACTTAGGTAAGTGTGAACAATTTTTCCTATGTCCCCTGCCCCCAGCTGACACTCAAAAATGTCTGGACACAGTAGACTGTCACCAATGAAGAGGCATTTATAGTATTTAGTGTATAGAAGCTAAGGGGATTGCTAAAAATCCAGGTATTCTCAGGAAGCATTCTTCCTAACTGCCTCACCCTACCCACAGCAAAGAGTTATCTATCTTAAAATATCATTGGTGCCGGAGTTGAAAAATCCTGATGTGGATTCTGATAATTCTGAGTTAGACAGAGTTCCATACTTTAATCTCAGGAATTACCTATATCTCTCAGCAAACTGATAATGCGAAGTCAGAAATCCTCCTCACCTGCAAGCCGTGAGGCTTCGACTACTTCAGTTTCTCCTCACAACACCTCTGAGAGACAGAGGACATTCCTGTTTTACTGATGAGGCAACCGTGCCTGAAGAGGTTAAGTAACTGTCAGAGAGAGCGTGCACTTTCCTCTTTCATGAAGTATAGCAGAGAGGTTATTGAGTTTTTACTGAGAGGCTTACCCTGTGCAGCTGGGTGTCAGCTCTAGCACTTTTTGGAGGAAATTCAAGTCCTCCCTCTATAGAGCTGTCAAGTCATGACTCGTCCTTAAAGGTGCGCCCAAAGTTCCTCTATAGTTTTTCAATTATGTGAGAACAACAGTTAAGGAGTTATCGATCTTGAAAGTACGTGCTGGCACATGGAAGACTGCATTAGCCAAGAAAAAAGACAAAGACAGCTGTGGTCACTCGTAATTTTTCCCACCTCTGTGAAGTTTCATACAAATCTGGCTGTTTTGGAAGTTCCTTTGGGTAACTTTGTCCTTCTCAGGGTCCCAGTTTCCTCCCCTCCCAGAAACTTAGATAACTCACTTGCCTGTTGAATCTATACTTATTTTTTATATTTCTTTGTATGCCCCCTCAGAACTTTACTTATACTTAATTTAGACTGATGAGAATCTTCTTTGTGGGCAAATAATAAGTGTTATCAACCAATACACACATAATCACAAAAAAAGAGAGTCTCCACTCACTCAAGTTTTTCAATTTATTTCAAAGTCATTTTTATTTTTTATTTATATATTTATTATTTGGTGATTTTTACATATTATGTGAAATCAAACTCAGTTATCAGACCTTTCAGATTCATGACCACTCTTATGATCTCCCCATTTACAAAAACATTAAATGGTATCTACAAAGCAAAGATGTAAAGGAAACTATTAAACATTGGAACATAAAGGATATTAATGACATATTATGAGTTTGTATCCATTTATTTTCTGATAAAACGCCATACGAAAAGCAACTTGCAGCAGCAAGAGTCTATCTGTTTTTACAGTTCTAGAGAAATGTGAGTTTGTCATGTTGTAGAGGCATGGC
The DNA here is from genome assembly GCA_004025045.1 of Sigmodon hispidus. NCBI lineage: Eukaryota > Metazoa > Chordata > Mammalia > Rodentia > Cricetidae > Sigmodon > Sigmodon hispidus. The sequence goes on from PVIH01000273.1 coordinate 48,528, forward strand.
AGGAAGTGGTATGGAACACATGGTGGCTGGAACACAACTCCAAATTCACATTTCAATGTTAAGCAAGAACTAGAAAAACAGAAAAAGCAAACTGAACTGTAGGGTGAAGCTTTATAAACTCAAAGCCTGCCCTCAGTGACATACTTTCTTCAGCAAGGGGATACCTCTTAAGTCTCCTTAGATAGTGCCTTCTATGGTGTCCAAAGCTCAGTCTAGGAAGACATTTCTCAGTTAAACCACCACAGAATTCTGTAAAATAATATCAGGAAATAATGTGGTATAGTGTATGACACACAAAAGCATGAACTCAGTAAGTACCAAAAATGGTTAGCATTCTTCACATTGCATAGAAGAATACCATGGAGACACTTGGTATTTATACAGCTTCACTGTTTGACTAAAGGAGCTTTCAGTGGGACCCAAAATATGTGGCAAGATGTTGACAAATACATTTGTAGCCTTTAAAGAAGAGATTGGGTGAGCAAACATTTTTTTATAGATGCATTGTCTACTCCCAGAGTTGGCTTTGGGAATATTTGACAAGAAAATACATTTTTCAAGTCAAGTGAAAGACTGGGTCTGCGTGGTGAACAGGAGTCAGACTGCAGCATACTGCTCAGCTGTGGGTGTAAATGTCATTTGATTTTGCTGGAAATCTGTCAGCTGTTCTTTACCAGGCTCAGCTCCCATCAGGAAGGATTCTGGCAAACAAGATGTGCAGTGCATCTTTGAGAGAGGGAAAAGCCTTGTAATAAGGAAAGTCCTCTCTACACCTGGCATTTGAGGAAGCACCAGTAAACAAGTCTTAAGTGCTAAAAGCCAAAGTAAAGGAAACAATTGTCAAACTGGGAATATATATGGTTTTAAGTATTGAAACCATTTCTGATGCATTTATTCAGAGATCATCAAGGATGCAGGAAGTTGAAAAATGAGATTCTGATTCTGCCCATAGTATCATCCCTCCATGTTGAGTAATACAGGCTTTGCCATTTCAAGAATGATGAATGACGTCAATGAGCAAATTTCTCATTGATAACAAATGTCCCTGTGTCTTGTGACAAGAAGACAGCAAATCACATCCCAACCTAAGTTGCTTAATGGGTGTTAAAGTCAAATGATGTACTCTTAATAAAAATCCTAGTACTCAAGTCTATATTACTGGTCTTGGCACATTTCCCTACTTTAGACCTATGATTCCAGTCTTAGATCAATCTGACATGTCCATTGTACCCTCAAACTTTTATTTCCTTTAGTATTGAACATTATTTTTTGTGGTGTTAGCACAATTTCCCTTGGCAGAAGACTAGATTCTTTCCTCTACTTTCTAACACTTTTGCAACATTTGTTTCTCTCCTATTCTATAGTCAACATATGATTTATGACCTGTAAGGAGTTTTCATTGGCTATTTGTTGACTAAATGAATAAAGTAGGGAGACAGAAACAAAAGGATCCCTGAAGATTGTTGGCCAGATAACTTGCTGAATCCATAAGCTCCAGGTTCAGTGAGAGATCCTGGCTCAAAAAAATAATGTACAGCGTGACTATAAATATATCTAATGTTAGTGTCTGAAACACACATATATGAAGCCTCTTTTGGTAGCTTTTCAATATGGTGGAGGTACCTTCTGTGTCTCTGCTAGATGCCAGCAAACAGAGCAGACCGGAATTGCTGCTACCAAAAAACCTTAAATTAATCACATTTATGCTGAGTCTTCCATGAGATGTTTAAGGTTTAAACTGCCTGCCTGTGTGGATGCATCTTTGCAATCTATTTTGCAATTGGAAAGGATCGTTTTTTTTTTCTTTTTTTTTTTTTGTTATTATGAATAAAGTCTTATTTTTCATTCGTGTATCCTCTTGTTTAAACTGCTGCGGTGCTCTGTACCGTGACCTAATTTAGATACATGATTTAAAAGTTGCTTTTGGTTTTGTTTTTGTGCTACAGAATGTTTTTTAAACTTTTTAAATTTCTTTAGGTTTTATGTGGGTGTTTGCCCCACGTTGGGCACCATCTGTCGTAAATGATTTTTGGTCCTGTTTGGGCCAGAAGTTTTGACCTTGCAATGTGTTTACCCTCCAAAAATTGACTCAGAGGCTTATATTAATTTTATGCTGTTTGGCCTATGTCTCAGGCACATTGTTAGCTAGCTCTTTCATCTTAATTCAACTCATTTTCATAAATCTACCTAGTCATGTGGCCATGCTCATGGCCCTTAGCTCACCTGGGTCTTTCTTATATTTTTTTGGGCAGCCAGATGGAGATTGACTGACTTTGCCCTTTTTTAATTTTTCTCCTGATCCTCCACCCACTTCTATAGTGCTCTACATAGACCAAAACAGTTCTTTATTTACAGAACTGAATACAGAGAACAGTCCCACTGTGTGTGTGTGTGTGTGTGTGTGTGTGTGTGTGTGTATGTGCATGTGTTTGTGCATACCTGCATGCATGTCTGTCTGTAAGTGGATTATATACTGTGTGTTTTCATGTATGTAGGTTTCAGAGACTGACATTAAATATATTTATAGTCACACTGTACATTATTCTTTTGAGCCAGGATCTCTCACTGAACCTGGAGCTTATGGATTCAGCAAGACTAATCTGACCAACAATCTCCAGGGATTCTTTTGTTTCTGTCTCCCTAGAGTGGGTGCAGGGGACAGGTCCTCATGTTTGAACAATCAGCACTTTACTGACTGCACCATCTCCTCCTTGATTCCTATTACATATATATATATATAAATCAGAATTATGTGTGGTTTTAAGTGATACGTATGTTATATTTAGAACAGTTTCTAACAAATACTCAGCAAACATTAGCTATTCAATACTTACCTTCCAATGGCTCCATAAAAGAAGTATAATTATCTTATTTATAAATGCAGATGCTAAGCTTAGGGAAGTATGAAGGACTTGACCAAAGCTATGGAAGTACCAGGATGGAGGCTTCATCTGTAAAACTCTAAACCTGAGGTTCTACCAGTTGTACTGCTGCTGCTGCTGCTGCTGCTGCTGCTGCACAGTTAGTTTAGAGCTGAAGTAATGTTTCAGCCCTGAGATGCCCTCTTAGAGGGTTTAAGCAAGTGTGCAGAGAAGAAAGCAGACTTCTATGAGTGAGAAGAAGATTTTTATTATGAGAGAGAAGGAGGGAGGGAGAGAGGGAGGGAGAGGGAGGGAGGGAGGAAGAGAGAGAGAGAGAAAGGGAGGGAGAGAGGGAGGGAGGGGGGGGGTTGAGAAAACTAGAGACCTTTGGGGAATCCCAAGCCAGCCATGGCTACCTCTCTAGGGCAGAGAGAAGAGGGACAGGCTGGCAAAGACCCAGGAGAGAGAACAGGAAGAGGGTAAACCATGTAAGTTATAAAATCAAACAAACAAACTAGTAGCTGCAGGTTTGAGGAAGGGAATCTTGTGAACTGGAAAAGGCTGGAAGTTTAAGGTGTCTGTGTGCTGGGGGGTGTCAGCCACGAGAGCCTTATCAACAGGGACTCAGGAACCTGAAGGTTAGCAAGGGATGGGGAGAGTCAATATGTTAGTGGCTCTTCCTGACCTGCAGAGACCCATATCATAGGTTCCTGAGAAATGATATGAGTGAGCTTTGATCTTTCTGTGAGCAATCCTTTTGTCACATGTACTGCTTTTTGGAGTTTGGGTCCTAATAGCAAACCCTTTCTTATTTAACATCAGCATTTTCAAGTGTGCGACACATAAAAATTGCACAGCCAGTAAAGGTATGAGTAAACACACTGACTTGTAATTTAGCCTTGATCTTGGTTATCAGTAATTGGCCTTGAGAGTGCATTCCAGTAGAGCACATTAGAATTTTTTAGTTTTAACATGCGACTTGCGTTAGTTTTCCATTGCTATAACAGAATACCTGAGACTGGACTCCTTTTAAAGAAAAGAAACTTTGATACTTCTTGAGATCCAAAAGCATGGTACTAACTCTAGAGAAAGATGCTATCACAATTGTGGGACTCTGTCAAAGCGGGGAAATCACATGGTGAGACAGGAAGCCAGACTTTCCTCATTTGGAGCCCTGTGACTGTGTGACTGTGTCCCATGTAAACATTCCCAATGACCTCACTACCCTTGACTAGACCATATCTCTTAAAAGACTTAGCACCTCAGAGCACTGTGGCATTGCTTCTACCATGTGAACTCTTAGGAAACATATTCAAATCATATGCAAATCATGCCCTAAATTAGATTTGCCTCACCAGGAGTCCTGCAGGCAAGTGGAGTGATGAGTGAGAGCAGAGGATCTTCTCTTTTCATTGTCTCTGATGGCTGCTTTCAGCACGAAGCATCAAAAAGTATATAAACTGCTATACAATTTTCAGTCTTTTTAGTTTATAACTCTAGAGTGCAAGAAATGTCACATTCTTTTATTTCTCTAAATCAGTTTTATTCTTTTCTTGGCCCCGTTTCACCTAGATGGTGATAAATTCAACTTCAGTTCTTATTGGGATTCCATATCCTTCTCTATAGACCCTAAAATAATCTTAGGCTTATAAGGTATTGAGAGTAGGAGGAAGTCTGGATCCTTTGTGTGGGCTGTTCATCTTTGCCAACACTTCTTGTCTTTTTTCTGACTACCACTGAGTATGTGCTTAGCTCAGTCCCCTACTTTGTGGTCTGCTCTGTTGTCCTTGCAGTTAGTTGTATGACAAACTAGCTGCTTTCCTCACTTGGGGTCAGCCTTTGCAATCATTCCAGCTTGGCTAAGATAGGATGATGGAGAACCTCATCTCCATTCTTATTGTAGTATTCTGCAACTCTCCTGCTCATCCCAAAGCTTCCTCCTTTCTTGGCATAGCACTGTTTTCTGCATGCCCTTCTAACTCATCCAGAATCACTCAACACGGTTCTCTTTTCTGCTGGGTGCTAGAAACCCACTGTTGAATTCTCTTTTCTCAGAATTTGGTAGCAGCAAATGGCTAATACTGGTTATGATTTTCCTTCACAACAGGCCTGTTTGTACAGGTGTGCCTGTGGCTTTGAACAAAGCAGGTAGCAGCTAGTAAATGTCAGATGGAAAACCAGAGAAGGAATTGCTCATGAGGCATCTCTCTGGATCCTTCTGTCTTTCCAAGCTGTTGCTGCCTTTCCAGCTTCCTATTCTCCAGTGACTCTCTCTTCATTTTGCAAGTATACGGGTGTGAGTTTTCTTAGTCTCTTGTGACAAACTAGGCCTGAATTCTATTTCCTCTTCTCCAAAGAGCTTATTGAAAAGCATAAATCATTTTGGTCTGCATGTTACCTTTGTGTTTTCTTTAGAAATCCAATGTGTAATTTTGCAGGCTTCACCTGTGCAAAGGAGCCGCAAGCATTTCTTATTTGGCAGCCCTCTCTCAGTTTCTTCTGTATTGGGATACAGCAAATAATTTAATTTTATCTCTTTCTATACATTACTTTTAAACTTCCTGCCAAAGGTGCATGTTGCTTTCTTCATGTGGATTTTGTAGGGCTTAGCAGATCTGTTCATTTTTCTTTTTATTGACCTTGGGGAGTAAGAGGTACAAACATATTTTTTAATGCTTAATGCTTGGTATTTAAATAATGAGGCTGGGATTGCATCTAGGAGGCCTCACTCTTCTAATTTTATCCTCCATTAAGGTGGCGAAAGATACTAATGGAGTTTTTGCTTTATATCAGTGGAAATACTTTTCTTATTCAACAAACTTCCATATTGGGAAGACGATGTTTATTTTATTGTATTTCTGCCAGTTAAAGCATTTAATATAATTTTTTTTCTTACATAGAAGCAGCCTCAAAAAAATATTCCTTAACAATAGTAGTCTTGTTGAGTAAGGCACATGCTTGTAATTCTCACATTTGGAAGGTGAACAGGAATTCAAAAGCAGCCTCAGCTATATAGTGAATATGATGCTAGTCTGGGCTATATGAGACCCTTCATCAAAAATAGAACAAAACTAAGTATATAATGGAAAAAAGTCTTAGAGAGTTCAGATGAAGTCACTTGACTGGAGGATGTGATGAACCAGCCTACCTCCATCCTGGGTTTAAAAGTCATGTTATAATAAAGACAAATTAGGCTCATTCCTCTTTATGATCAAACCTCTGTGTCTCAAGGATTGGACTTTGTCCTATCTGTAATCTTAACTACAAATGGTTCTGTACCACCTGTTTCAGGAGACAGCAACCATGTCTTTGACTACCTTGGTACAATCACTTTGCATTCACATCTTTGTTTCAGAAGGTCATTATGACTAACTATTATGCTTGTATAACTATGATAACTATTATTATGCTTATATTCTTCTCCTGTAACACTACCTATCTTGCTTATCAAACACTGCATTTGGAAACTCCCTATCCTTGAGCTATAAAAATCTTGTTTTTCTCATATCTAAGGATGACTTCTTGAACCCCATCTTAGGGGGAGGCAGCCCATGTACACAAATAATAAAGCTTGCTCTAATGAAGTGCTTGCTTTAATTAATTTGGCTATGATGATTTGGGTCAGTAGTCTTTCTCCTCCCATCTTTGGGATTAATAGATGCTTGCTTCTCATTTCTATTTCCAAATGCATGAGAGAGATTCCAGGCTAAAATTGTAGTCAAACATGAAATCCTTATTAAGAACCAAAGACTCAAGGTTGCCAAGGTTAGCTGCTCTGGTGCTGGGAGGATGCTGACTACACCAATAATGACATCTGACCTAATGAAGCTGTCAATGAGAGGCCAGAACCTCATTATGCAGGCTGAATAATCAGAAAAGCGAGGGATATAGACAATGATCTCTCTCTGTCACTCATAAGAATTCTTTGTTTGTTTTACCTGATAATAGCTATCTATGAATGTCTCTCTGTGTACTATGACAGGAACTACCTTATTAGAAGTCTGAACCATTTCTAAAAGGAAATTATATTTGATAAATGTGTGTAGTACTGGACGTTATAATAGACACTTCACCTGCAATAATTCTTTGCCATGAATTGATATTGCTAAGTGCTTAGAATAGGAATGGACATATCATAAGCACTGAGAAAATAGATTTATTATTTTTACTTTTGATTTTTTTTGAGTGCACAGAAAAATTAGATTTATCATCTTCCCCCTCTTGCTGATAAAGGTTAAAACCTTGCTATATTCAAAACTTAGCTGGAAACAAGTCAAAAGGAAATCTGAGTCACTGACATGTTTCCAAATGAACAAAGCTTGCAGAATTTGAGTAATAAACTACTAACAATATTCTATATAGTTTAGGATGTAAACCAGAATATCTGTGCTGATGTAGATAAATGATTGTACAAGTAAGGAAATGTGAGATGGAAGGCAGATCTTCTCTGTAGTAGAATTCTCAAGAGCTTATGGGGTAGTTTCTCCATGGGGATTATGGTTAAATCTGTCTCTATTACTCAGTTCTTTGTTATTATAGTGAAATACACAAGACAAAACAATCTAATACAGAAAAAGAGTTTCTGTGGTTCTCAGTTTTGAAGGTTCATGTGTAAGACTGAGTGGACTTTATTGTTTTGGGTTCTTAGGGATAGTCATGAATGGTCATGGCAAGTGTGCATGTCAGAGAAAACAGCTATATTTCAAGCTAGAAAGTAGGCAGAGAAGTATGTGGGTAGTCTCATGTCTCTTATTGAAGGTAAATTCCTAATGAAATAAAGACCTCCACAGGCCTAGAAGTCCACAGGAATTCCCAGCAGTACCTAAGAACTTCCTGTGATCTTTTGAGGAACACTACTCATTTTTAAGACACAAGCTTTTCCTTTCCTCCATCTTGACATTGAAACTGTATCTAATGATTGTTTTCAAAAGAGTAGGTTTAGAAAATGGAAGAGTATTTTATAACACAAAAACCTGACAAATGCTATTTTGGCCAGGCAATTAAAGTTTTAGCTTCATCTTAAATAGGCTTTGTTGACATTGTGCCAGAGCAATATGAGGACAGTGCAAATGAGCTTCCATGGTCCTCTGAGAAAAACAGTAAAACAAGTTCAAATTAAGAGGCATTCTATACAAATGCCTCATCTGTACTGTTAATGACATCTAAAACAAGGAAAGTGTGTTTGGAGGGCAGCTAATAGGTTAGGCACAGAGAAATTTCAGAGTAATGAAACAACCTTGTACCATATTATAATTTGGTGGGTATATGCCATTGCACACTGTGTGAAGTCATAAAAGTTACACCGACAAAAATCCAAATATAAACTATTGGCTTTGAATGACAATGATATGCTAATGCAGGTTCATCACTTGTAACAGATGTACTGCTCTGGCATGGGAATATTGGCTGTTGAAGAGGTCGTGCACATGTGAGCTTGGGGATGTAGAGGAAATCTCTATGTATTCCTCTCCCTTTTACTGTAAATCTAAGCTGCTCCAAAAATAAAGCCTAAGAATAAAATAAAAAGACAAATACCAAGAAGCTTAAGAAAACTGTTTTGTGAGGATTTAGTGTGGTTTCATATCCTGAAAAGACTATAACAGAGAAAGGCCAGAGGGTAGGAAGGAAGAGCATTTTGACTAAAATGGACGGTTGAGTTAACAGTCATTTATTGGTTGTTTTCTTAGTAGTGACTAACATCTTAAAATAGTAGAGGGAGTATGAGTAGACTATGGGTAAGCTCTGGGAACAATGCCTTTCCTTAAATGTAAAATTCATCTAAAAACAAACCTGTATGGTACCAGGATTCAAACTTATATGGCTGTGTCTGTAGCTCAATTTTTTTATATACGTTAGACAGTTGTTTATAGCAATTTAGTTTTTAAAATGTATTTACAGTCCAGCAAAATATCTCAGCTGTTAAAAGTGCTTGCTACAAAGGTTAATGACCTGAGTGGCAGGGGAGAAAGAACTTGTCCAAGTTGACCTCTGAACTCCTCATCTGAGTTGTGGCATGCATGGCACCCTCCTACACATAAACAAGCAACAAATAAATGCAATAAAATATGTAAAATATATTTAGAAATTAAATTATATTTTCAAGAAGACAAAGCATGTTCTCATACAAACAAAATAAATGTGTCAAATATTCAATTCATTTAATTAATAGGGAAAACAATGCTATATATCTAGGAATATTTACAAATCTCAAAAAAAAAAAAAAGAAAAAAGAAGACTAGTGAGTTAGAGGCAATGTTAATTCATATTTCACAGGGCCATAAATGGAACTGCTGACTTTCCATTTAAATGGAAATTAATTGCATATCTAACTGCAAAAAAGTCTAGAAGAATTTTTGATTCTCTTAGAGATGTAAAGTAGAATAATCAATAGAAAGTCAGGCTTAGCATGTCCAGAACAAAGCATGTTGATCGCTTTTGTTTATTTTAAAGTTTGAGTTTTGTTGTGAGTCTCCTACCCTTACTGATTATAAATCATCAACTATTATTCATAATAACATCAACAGGCAAATACCTTTGTGTTTAGCATGATAATTCACAAAATGCAGAAGTTAAGGGTTTGGTCATATAGACCCTTGAGATTTTATTTTTAAAACCAGAGGTATGCAGCTACCAATGCCTGAAAGTTAGCTCTTATAAGAAATTATCACAATGAATTGTATATTAGACTTTAGAAAATATTTTTTAAGGTGTCTTAGTGTAGGGGTGCCAGAGAGTGAATTAGATTCCTTGGAACTGGAGTTATAGGTGGTTATAGGCTGCTTGAGTGGGTGCTGATAAAAACAGAAAAACAAACAAACAAAAACAAAAAACAAAACAAAACTCATCATCTGAGAGAACAGGAAATGTTCTTAATCACTGAGGCACCTTTCTAGTCTTTTTCATTGGACTTCTTTTTGTGTCTCATGGCATCTTCTCTAACTCCTTCTTCTTCCTAGCATTCTCTCAGTCTGGGCTAACCTTAACATGCCTAGCCATCAGCTTTTCATTAGCAATAAGAGCAAATCATCTTAGTGTACGAAGAGATTATTCCACAGGAATAATCTGTTCAGGAATGACCTTCCTCCCAGCCACTGGGACTCATAGATAGTTCTGCCTAGTTTTCTTGGAAGGTCTTTAAGCATCAGCTCATTTTGGAAAGCCTCTCCTTTTTCCTTAACATAGACTTTGTAGACCTGAGTTGGAGAGCAGCCTTCTCAACTGTGGCATTTCAGTAAGGCTTTGTGCCTAGTCTATTGTTCCTATTTTATCCTGGCCCCCCAGAGAATGGATTTACACTGAACATAAGCCAAAGTTAAGAAACTTAGCCCAAGTCTTGGGTTTTGAGTATCAAGGGGCCAGTATGAGTCAGATGCCATTTAAAAATATCTCATTTTAGTTCACAAAAGTAGGTTCTGTTAAATTGAGGTTCAGAGATGGTTCAAAACAGAAAAAGAATTTCTACATAGAAATTAAACCTGGGGAGACCAAGTCCCACTGAGACCTCCACTGTCACTGCATTGTCACTTCCGATTTTCCAAAAGCCCTTTCACTTCCAGTAGCAGCTTCCTGCCTTCAAACTCCAGGGGTCCCATTCACTGCAGATGCCACCTGGGGCTCTGTCATGAGTGACTACAGCTAATAGACTTACTGAGTTTAACAGAAGTGCTGTGTGACTCCTTCACAGCGAAGTTGGGGGGGGGGTGAATGTGAATGGGCAAAGAAGAGACAAAAAAATTTCAAAACTCTAGTAAGTACATTAGAGGACACAGGGCAAGAAGCATAATATGTGTTTCATGTTTCTGTCCGTGTGATAAAGAACTCGACAATTGAAACTGTCTTTTTCTTTTAATGGCCTCATGTTCTGCTGCTTGTAAAGATACTGTAAAATTGTACAGAAAGTGAGCTGCCTTCACCTTGCCTTATTGAATGCTGCAGCACCCCAGAGAAGGGCCTGGAAGTCTGAGATGTAGCCTTCAGTTGTGGAAGATCACAATCTTGTTTTCAACATTTGCCTGCATTCTAAGGCATTTCTCTTTCTGCAGGGTGCTCCAGAAAGTAATGATGCTGTTAGGATGCTGAGCGTGGGTGAAAAGCAATATAGAACTACGAGGTCAGGGCTCACTTGCTGTGACAACAATTCATTGAACAACAAAACACAAAAGGAATGATCCAAACAATTCTCAAAACAGACCAGTCATCACACACCTGATGGGAGGTTATTTGTAGCTGGTTCCTTCACTTGCTTTGAGTGTCCAGGAATTAAAACTCAAATCAGATTTATTTCCTCATCAGACTCAGAAACACATTTGAATTTGAACATTATCTCAATTTAAAAGTACATGTGGAGAGAAGAAGCAAAAACTTGTTAATGGAAAATCAATTGACCAATGGTGTTTACCAGAGTGGAGGAGAGTTGATGTCATTGGCTGAGTGGCTACCCTCTACAGAACATTTGAGAGTGGCCTTTTGCACATGTTGTGGCTTCCTGTGCAAGAATTCACTCAGGGCTGTTTGGATTTGCTGGCTCCCTAGTTCCATCTTTTCCTGATCTATTTACTTTATCTGGCTTTACTGTACGAGAATCACCTCAATCTATTCTATAATGTAGGCTGCTTTTTAGTTTACCATGCTCATTCAGATATAAGGCTGCCCATAGCTTTTCATAGACTCTTTCTGAAATCTGGACTTCATTTACTAATATGTTTGTAGCTTTGGGGCTTGATCTGCATTGCTATTTACAAATACGATTGTATTTCTTTTTAGCGATGTGTCTTAATAACTTATTTTGATATGTTAAGAAATTCTGCTAGATCCCAATGCCCATGCCCAGTATTCTTTTTTTTATTATTCAAAAGATTTTTGAAACATACCAACCACTGTTTCCCCTCCCTCCCCTTTTCCCAGTCTTCCCCCAGCTTCCCCCCCTAGTCCATCGCCCCCATTTATTTCTCAAAGGATTAAAGATTACCAAGGTGAGTCAATGTAGTCTGGCATATCCAGTTGAGGTATGACCAAGCTCCTCCTCCCAGTATCAAGGCTGAGTAAGGTGTTCCTCTGTAGGGAATAGGCTCCAAGAAGCCCGTTCGTGCCTCAGGAATAAATTCTGGTCCCACTGCCAGAGGCCCCATTAATTGCCTGCACCATTCAACTGTCATCCACATTCAGAAAGCCTAGTTCAGACCTATGCAGGTTCCCCAGCTGTTAGTTCAGAGTCAGTGAGCTCCCAATAGTTTGGGCTAGCTGTCTCTATGGGTTTCTTCATCATGATCTTGACTCCTTTGCTCATGTAATCTCTTCCTGTCTCTTTGGTTGGGTTGGGAACCAGACGTAGTACTTAGTTGTGGATCTTTGTATCTGCTTTCAGCAGTTGCTGGATAAAGGTTTTATAATAATAATAATTAGGATGGTCATCAATTTGATTATAGGGGAAGTTCAGTTTAGGTACCTTCTCCACTATTTCTTAGAGTCTTAGCTGGGGTCATCTTTATGGATTTTGGTGTATTTCAGGCTATAATCCACAACCACTGAGCAGCTAGGTAACAAGGAGAAACCTAAGAGAGACATCCATGGACCCCCTGAGAAGGGGAAATAGAGGAGATCTCCCAAGTAAATTGGAACCATGGTGGGGAAGGGGATAAGGGGAGTTGAGAAGAGAACATGAGGGAATGAGATGGTTGAGTTGGGGGAGGGACAGAGAGGGAGAACAAAATAGATATTTTGATAGAGGGAGCCATTATGGGGTTAGAGAGAAACCTGGTGCTAGGAAAATACCTGGTATTCTTTATTTAAACAAACAAAACTCCATTTGCCTATAGTGGGGGGAAGAACCTTATTACCATTACTTTTAGTATAACTGTAACGAAAAGTACCATTCTCCTATTTTTGTGTCATCCTAAATTTTCTCATAAACCTATGCTCTTATACAATACTGCTATGCAAGTTAAGGCTTGGATACTTGTTTTCTTTCCTATTACCAAGGAATTCCCAGTAAGCCCAAAGACCTGTCTTTCCAAGGTGTTTTGTGCATGGCCAATAACAAGGCCAGCCTTCTCTGCAACAATCCACTCTCAGTGCAAAAAAATCTCTGCCCTCTGAAGCCACAGGACTTCCCTCACCCTGGAAATGTTTTTTTACCTCATGTGTAAAAGGAGAAATGATAAACCTTCTATTCCACAGCCAAGCCAGGGAGACATTCAACCTCCCTGCTTATTCCACTCTGATTAAATGTGGATTTTTATGTAAACCACAACCAAGACTTTTTATGAATTCAGAATATACTAGCTCCATTATTCTTGTCAGACAACAAAACTAGACCATGACAGATGAGTTTCTGAGCATTTGGTGATCACTCATCTACAAAACATAATAGTTTGATTCTTTCACTTAGGGCTATTTACACAAACAGATGTTGATTAATTGAAGCACCAGCATTGGGTACATTCCCGTTTTTTTCTTTCTCTCAATCTTCTCTTAGCAGATCTCAAGAAAATCCTCATTAGCAATGCATTACCTAAGGAGAGATGCAATGACTCATTCCTTATAGAGAATTATATGATTCCATCAACCTCAGACACATGTACAAGGATTTCTCTAACTCTGTTTTATATTTGTTAAACATAGGCCCACACATTATTAGATTCTACATAGAGTTTAAAATATATGAATTGTCTATGTTTAAGAATATCACGAAACATGGTGATAAAAATAGTCACAATGGCCAGTATGTCTTTAATATTGAATCTAGGTAGATAACTTCTTCATTTGTTATCTCAAATCTTGAATAAGTCTGGTACACAAGCCATTGTACGCCCATTTTTTCCAACAAGAAAATGACAAAGAACAACTGAGTAATATATTCATGGTTAAATTGCTATAGAAAGAGGTTTGGAAACTGAACGTTATTGCCTCCAAGCTTATTCTCTTAACTACTACTATGTTACCTTTTACTGTAGTCAAGTACAAGCAGACTACAGGCAGAGGGTACAATGAGTTGGTGGTAGAGAGGAAGATTTCTTATTAAATGTTTAGATTTCTCACTATTTTCAAAGATATTATCCAAGTCAACCTCATTCTCTCCTGGCACTTTTATGGGGATCAAGACATAGTCCTGTTGTTGAACTACCCATTTCACTCAATGAGCTTCAAATTATAGAATAGAAAAACTTCTCCCTGAAAGTCATAGTGTGGATTAGTCAAATTCTGGATGCTCTTTCTATAAAACAGGAAAGAGACTTTATTTCTCTAGCTATGATCATTGGCTATTATCAGCTAACATAACTTATTTAACAAAGTTGGCAAGGGTTTCCAGAGTCCTCATGACTTGTAAAATGCTTTGGATTCTTAGACCCTTGCCTTGAATATGGACTTCTGGAAAATTTAACTCTTTTTAATGTGGTCTTATGGGCCTATATGATGCAATTTATAGGACTAGGGAACTTTACGGGACAGCTATGTATCATAACTTCTGCTTCTTCCTTAGTGCCCTACAAGGCCAAGGGAGGTAGCCCTGATAAATGAAAAAGGAACTAAAACAAAGGAAAGACAGATAGAAGTTTGTCTTACTAGGGTTCAGTGCATCTTCCTAGGGGGATGCTACTAACTAAACATTGAAGACATGTCCTGATGTTACATTCAGCCAGATGACCTGATGGCAGAAAAGCAAGTAAACTAGAATGAGTCAGAAAACTAAAAAAGGGGAAGGAATGTTTTTCTGTACACTGTGAATTACCACTGAATAATGAAAGGACTGCTTTGGCCGATGGCAAAGCATCTTAGAAGCAGGTGGAGAATCTAAGCATAGATAAAGGGGAAGAAGGGCAGAGTCAGGAGGAGACACTATGAGCTGCTGCCAAGAGACCAGATGTAATGGTAAAGCCCCATAGCCACGTGGCAAGACATAGATGAACAGAAATGGGTTAAGATGCCAGAGTTAACTGACAAGAAGCCTGAGCCATAGGCCAAACAGTTTGTAATATAAGCTCTTTGGTGATTAGTGGGACTAAGCAGCTGCAGGTGGTCTGAACCTTAGGGATAGGCCAGGCCAGAAACATCAGACAACAGCAAGAAAGTAAACTGAATAGAGTGAGTCAGGAAATAGAGTCTGCATTGTACCAGCCTGTGACCTTTAGTTCATCATTTTATCCTTTGAGTCTCAGTTTCCTCATCCCCAACCTTGCAGCCCCCCTTAGGCCCATTGCTATCATCACTGAAGGTAATATGTTGCTAGAGGCCAGCTTCCATGGCCAGATGTTTTTTATTTAGAAAGCTGTAGGGTTACTGGATGATTTTTTTTTTGAAGTTTCTGACATCGCAGACTCTGATCTTTCTCATATTTATGCATAAGTTCTATAAAATCCACATCACAGCATCTGCCCACACTGCCTGTCTTCTGTATGAAGCCCAATTTTCATCCTCTGTAGCTCACTGGTATATTTAGCAATAAAATAAGTGTGGCTTTATCAAGTTTTCAGGAACAAGGCAATGGCACCATTTAATTACAATATCCTGCTTCAATGACAAGTTGCTTGGCTCTGGGTAAGAAAACTGAATGGACATGTCTGTGCTTGCTTTAAATTTCAAACTTTATTTTTCTTCTGAATTGTCTCATTTAGCCTCAGTCTTCCCATTTGAATACATAGTATGTTAGAGAAAAAGTATTGGGTAGTAGTGAAGACATAATATGGATCTTGACTCCACAAAAGTCAATTTGGGACCCTTTGCTTATCCAGTGTAAGTCTATGTGGCAAAGTTTCTACTACCCAAATTTCTGGATTCCTAGGTGTATGTGTTCCCATTGCTTCTGACTGTTGCTCTAGCAGTATGCTTTGTAAAACTTGGATGCTTAAAATATCATAAATGTATCTCTGGTTCAGGAAAGGACAGGTGCAAAATGAGTGTTAAAAAGCCCAAGTCAAGATTTCAACAGGACTGCTTCATCTGAGATGTCCAGGAAGAACCTAGATATCTGCCTTCTTCAGCTTCAGGAGGTTGCTTGAGAGGTTGCAGGAGGTCTTCAGAGAGCACCATGGCAAACTCACCTTCCTTCCTTATCTGTTTCATTTCTCACTCTGAACCTCTCTCTCTCTTCAGGACTATTGTGACTGCATTGATCCTTTGAATAACCCTGAATTACCTATCTCAAGATTTTAAATTTAATCATACTGACAAAGTCCTTTTAGCTATTAAAACAACAAATTTTCAATTGTTGTGGGTTAGGATATGTGTCTAACATACCTCCTCTCCAGAGATACAAGGTGTTCTTAAAGTTAACCACTGTGTCTCTATATGTCCAGTTTCATGTTAAACTACCTAATATCTTCCCTTCAGCAGATTCTTAGATTTCTGCTGCTTGGACCTCCCAACAACCCTGACTTCACTTCTACCAGGTTATCTTGGCAGTCTGCTCCATTTGGCAGTTTACATAGGTCAAAATTAATACACACTTATTTTATATACCATGAAAATCACACTCAGAGATATTCACCCAGAATTTTCCAGCTGATGAATTTAGAAAGGGGAATTAAAGAAGAGGATCTGTTTTGACTGGTAAATGTATAGCCTCTCCATCCAATAGAATCACCCTGTTCAATCTCAAAGAGCACATTGCCTCTGTTCCTGAGAAAGAAACATCTCAAAGTTTAAAAGTATCCATTACAAGCTCTGCATTTTATCACGCTACATCCTCTAGGACCTTGGCTTCACAGATGTCTCTTTCATATTGATTCCTTAGCATCTTTATCTTATCCTCTTCAAATTTAAAAACACAAAATATCATTTCCAAAATTTCCCTTACTTTCTCATTGTTTCATCTAATATCTGGCCTTTGCCATATTTTTCTTAAGAAATGTTTTTCCTCTGTTTCTTGGCTTCCTACCAGTTGGCTAATACAAAAACTTTTCCATGTTTCCCAACATCTTTGCTAAATGTTGTTATGTGGACCACATATTACATCTTGTGTGGGCAATGCATTTCATCTTGGAATCTTTTCTTTTTTTCTTTCTAAACCATTGCAATCTGTTGATTATTTTTCTATAATTAGTCCATTCTGTGGTTGTTTTCTGCTATGGTTTGAATTCAAGCTGAAATTTAATTACCACTTTAATAATGTTAAGAGATGAAATCTACAAGAAATATTTGATCTTGAGCCCTCATAAATGGATTAAGGCCATTGTTTCTTGGAAGTGGATTAGTGCTCTCTCTCTCTCTCTCTCTCTCTCTCTCTCTCTCTCTCTCTCTCTGTGTGTGTGTGTGTGTGTGAGAGGGGGGGGAGTTATTTCTCTTCCTTTTCCCTTCTGTCTCTTCTGCTCACTTGTTTTTTTTTAATCTTCAATCATAGGATGAGGAAGCATGAAAGATACTACCAAATGCCAGCACTAGGCTATTGAGTTTTCTAGAATCTGAAATTCTCAGCCATAAAGCTCTGTATTTTAGTATATTACTAAGTCTGTGATATTCTGTCATAGTGGCATAAAAATCAGCAAAGACAGCTTTCTCTTTTGGCTTTTGCTTTTGCCCACTGTAAATGCACTATAATCTATAAATACAGCCATCATTATTAATATTAATAACTTTCTAAACTAGATTTTCAACTTGAACTTATGCTTTGTATACCACCTGCAGGCTGGGATTTCCTAAATTATAATACGTGCTAATGTCCTGAGACATATTTGTTCAGTAGCATTACCTGAATGCTTACCATGTATTAAAGAGCCTTGTTTGAATGAAGCTGAGACATTAGGAAATTTAGTGGGACTACATTATTGTAGGTGAATAGGATTGATGGTAAAGAATATGCTTTGGGGTACAACAATGGTATGGAGGAAAGTTCTCACTCTGCCTCAGCAGATAGTTAGATCAGAAGTGTTAGTTAACCTGATAATGGGGAAGTTGGATGGTTGAGAAGCAGAAAAAGATGACTTCCACAAAGAGGACAGGATATAGCAGCATACACAATGAAGTGTGGAAGGATCTATTTTCTATTCTGAGGTAAGTCCTCTCTGCTGCCTTACTGAGTCAAGAGGATCCTTTTTGAATAAGTGTGGGTCTCTCTAGGATTTTCTAATAGTGATATGGTTTTCCTGAATACCCTTGCTTTTAGATTTAGGTACTTATGATCCCATTTTGCTTGCCTGTCACTTACCTGTCCCTATTGATATCTAAAATCTTTTTGCATTCATTTCTGATTCAAATAAGCCCCAAAAAAGGGTCTAAGCAAATCACTGGCACTATGTATCCTTAGCTACTGACATTGAACCCTAATGGTATTCTAGGAATATTTAGTGAAAAGGTGATTTCTATCAAAGAAGTTCTAGTCCTCATTTTGAGAAAGTGATTATTTTAAGGGGACTTACTTATTTGCTCCCTTGGTGAAGTCAGACCTGCTTTCCATAGGGGACACTCAGATAGACCAAGGTTCTGTCTGTTCTTCCTTAGCTACCAAAGACTTTAAAGTCTTAGTTTTTATGTTTTTAATTCCAATCTCAATGTGATTGTACTGAGATACTGTATTTTGGGAGCCAATCAGGCTTATGTAAGACCAGTAGGTGAGACCTCCATGGTAAGATAAGTGTCCTTATGGGAAAGGGCTGGTGAGCTAGTTAACTCCCTTTCCATCATGCAAAAATACAGTCAAAACTTTGTTGTCTTTCAGCTTAGAAAATGGTGTTCATTAAAACTAAGTATGCGATCACCCTAATCCTGTACTCTCAGCCTCCAGAAATGTAAGAGATGACTGTTTACTGTCTAAGCTACCCAGTTTGTGGTAATTAGTTCTAGAAATCTGAGTAGATTGAGACAGCAAGATATTGCTGCAAGATACCTCAGTGAAATGTTTTCCAGAGAAAGCTAATGTTTAACCTTGACCTGTTGAGCTATCCAGGCACGTTCTCAGGCAAATGAGTTCAAGTTCAAGGAGGGAAAACATGTCAAGAGGCAAGGTTACTTTTCTTCTGAAATCTATATATGCTCATGTTGCCAATAGTATGTAGGGACCTCTGAGAGAGAGAGAGAGAGAGAGAGAGAGAGAGAGAGAGAGAGAGAGAGAGCAAAGGCAGGATGTATTGCATACTTAAAGTTGAGTGTGCAAATACTCCTCCAGGGCCGAATAATGGAAGTGACCTCTTTTCCCATGAGACTGTTAACTACAGGTTAAGCTATCCCTTCTTTATCTTAATGTCCCAGTACAGTAATATCTATATAATATGTGCTCAGTAAGTATTTCAGGAATAAATGAGTGAATAATAAAATAGAAGCTATAAGTTTTAACTCACCCCTGGGGCATTATGGGACATCATTAGTTAATGCATGCAAAGACTTATATGAGCCTTAATTACCAATGTTATTTTATCTGCCTACATCTGATGGCTCATTTTTTGGCATATGATAAGACAGCTGGGCCTAGAACAAAATTCCCTGCTGTCCACTCAAACTTCACCTCCAGCAGTGAATCTGAGGAAGTTACGGAAGTCATCTTAGAGGATGTCTTCCCCAGGGCACATGGGAGGAGTGTTCCTTGGTAAAAGTAGCAAAACATGTGAGTGGTCCAGAGCCTCAGTCTTTTTGTGACACAGAAGAAATATCAGTTCTTCTCATGAGATCTTCCCTGCCCTCGCTGGTACAAAAGCAAAATCATTTTCTGTCCTTCTACTATTTGGAACTTTTTTGTAGAGAAGTAAGTGCAGGGCTCATCTTGCTTTTCCACCTTAGAAATGTGACAGCCTTGCTGCTTCTGCTCCACCCATGTTGAAACACTGGAAAACTAACCTAGATAGTTAGGAAGAATTCAGGGAATCCTAGAATATGTCTCTGGTGACTTATAGTTCCTTTTCATCAAGTAAAATCTCCCCTCCCCCATCTTCAGAAATATTTAGGTAGAACATAGAGTTAAATTTTGTTCTCCAAATTTGATGGCAAATAATCTTGAGATATATTATTTGTGCTTGTGTGTATGTAGCTTTGTGTGTATAAGTGTGTGTGTGTACAGATATGTATGTGTGGTACACACATGTACATATGGTATGTATGTAGATTTTTATTAATAAATGTGCTTGAAAGTTGGTGGTTTTCATTTTTGCTGAACTCTACAAATGCATTTACTGAGGGAGAAATGTTCCACTATGTAAATCTTTTAGCATACTGTCTTTTAGGTGCACATGTGTGCACACAGATATAGATACGACACTGTTTTAGAAATTCATTGGGGAATAATTAGTACTATTAATGTGGAAAATTAATAGTAGCAGAGCATGGTACTAATTAACCAGTGATTGGAATAGACAGAAGATCTTGGAGATTTATTCATGGTATCCTGGGAGCCATATAAAAGGCTGTTCGGGCAGCTGGACTGCTTCCTCGTGGAGTCATGCCCAGTTCCCTTTTCCTGCCTCCTTTTCTGCAACTACATTGAATCTCCTCTCATTATTTTCTAGTTGAACTCTCATTTTGAGCTTAGGCACTGGTAATTTCCCATGGACACTGTGTAGGCACCCCCAGATATCTAGGTCCCTCTGTATTACATGCATTTGGAGCAGTCTGTGCAATTTATTCTGGTCAATAGGTGCTAAGCAAATTCAAGGCCTTGGGGTTCTGTAGGAAGCATAATTGATGTGGTTTTCTGAGTTAGAAGAAAGATTTGTCTTAGTAAAATTGGAAATACATATTCTGACAAAGATTGGGCAGGGTCATCTAGTTCCTTGTGTTAAAGTATAATAATAAATGCAATCCCAGTATTATCAAATCCATTATTGAACCAGAACCCATGATAACCATGATAGTTCATGTAAATCTTCCCAACTTAGAGACATTGAAGCCTGTCTTGATTTTAAGAAAACATTGGGTGATACAATCAAAATAATTCACCTCTATCTCAGTGTGCATGTAGTTAATTACTACTGAATCATGGACAGCTTATAAAAGTCTATATTTTGTAAAGAAAGATTCCCCTGCCTCAGCTAGAGGGTGGAGCCTCATGTGAGCATCATGCAGGAATGTTGACAGGCTCATATTAGTGCAGGTAACTATAGCTCCTGTAACTTGTAACTTCAACATCCACACCATATTTAGAAGACATGCACAGTACTTTTCATCCTCTGACTTTTATATTCTTTCTACCTATTTTTAAAATGGTGTTAGGAATTAAACCTAGGGCCTCAGAAAAAGTCAATAAGGACTCTGTCACTAATCTATAATTTCCCAGTCAGTCACAATACCTTTTGTTACTGGGATTTGGGTACAAAAGGCATGGCTCCTGGAACTGCACCTGAGTAGACTGGATCACATGTCTCAGCATACCAATTAATAAGATGGGTAATGGCAAGAAGCAAAGATAAGAGATTTAGTGAATGTGTTACATTGGGAAGATGGATAGACAAAGGGGTCTAGACATTGGTCTTCACTTTCAGGTTTCTGAAAATGAGATTTTAAGTTGAAATAGAGGAAATATTGGGGCAAGAGACAAGTATAACTAGTCAGTTTTGGTCCAGCATAATCTGGTTGACTGTTATTGGAGGTCTCTGTCTATAACGTGGCTCACAGGAGTGCATCTTATTCTCATAAGATGTTCACTCCTAATCCAAGCTACAGCCTTTTAATGATAGCTAATTACCTCTCCAGTATGATGTCATTGGAGGTGGTCTGTCCTTCCAAGTCTTACAATTGTTTGAAAAAAGTTTAGTTTTTTGTCATAATGATTTATTGATCATTTCTGTTGTTTCTAGTGTTAGGTTTAGAAGCCTTTTTGGATTCTGGACTAGGGCATTGTAGCAGTTGACTATTAAGATGGGTGAAGGAAATAGTTACACAATGAAGTCATAGGTACTAGGTGTTGAATGGTTTTTAGGTACTTTGTGGCCCCAAGTGACTCAGTGCCTCTAAATGCCTGCCACAGTCTCTGGCTACCTCCTACTTATAGACTTATAGCTTAAAAATTTTGACACTTAACAAATGATCATGAGGTCTAGTATTACTAACAGGAGAAACATAAGTTATAAATCTTTATATTAAAAAACAAAAAAAAATGGCAAGACAGAATGAATCAGGAGATAATGCAAATCTTTGCCCAGATACAAAATTCATCTAAACCACCTCTGGTGCTTAAGATAGACCAGCACATGCTCCCAGAATCCTATTATTCCTTACTAGGTTCTACATCCCCAGAAATGGAGATTGAAGAGGAAGGGTGTTCAGCCTGGGACTGAAGCAGGCAAGGGTGAGTAACAGCAGTTGGACCCTGAGGCTAGTGTCTGAAAACAAAGCTATTTTCAGAGATTTTGAGGAAAAGCCTACTGAGAAGTATCTATGTGCCCTTCTACACAGAGCGGGAGCTGGAGATGAGCAGGTGAGCAGAGAGATCATCACAGGGCCTCACTAAGGCTGCTGACAGGGCACAGTGGCTGCCTTTAGTCTCCTCATTCTGAAAAATCCTATTCTTAAAGCCATTGCCCTTTCACACTGCAAACTAAAATGACTATTTTGAGACACTTTACAGTAGAAATCATATATCTTTGATTTAAAGAATGTTTTAAAGGTGAAGCACTCCACACTCGCATTCTTGACCAAATTCATAATACAGCAGGCTACTCCACAGGCTTCTAAAGCAGGATGAGCAAACCGGAAGGATCCTGATCTGTCTTGCTGTACTTTCCACGAATCCACAAAGCTGATTTCTCCCAAGTATCTTTGTCAGTTCTAATCCCCCATCTTTAACAAATAGTTGCACGAAGTTAGAGGTCCTCTGACAGAGAATGTCACTAAACATAACATATGCAAAATTCTTGGCTTAGGCAAACTAGTTTTCCTTTTAAACATACCATTCTTTTTCCAGTGTGTATGTGTCAAAAGCACCTTACATTTTTCAGAACAATCAATAGAATTTATCTATTTGGTTAAATATTTGAATGAGCCAGGTAGAAGAGAACTTGTCTTATTTCTAGGTAAAGGATAATCCTTAATCTAAATATGACTCTTTTTAAATGTCATTTCAGAACCCAGTGGAGTGGCTCATATAATAATAACTTACTTAGAGAACCTCTATAGGAGATGTCACAGTTTGCCTTTCATGTCTTCTTTTCCTTTCCTTTTTTTCTTTTCTTTTCTGTCATTCCTTTCTACTTACTCTTGTCTTAGACTTGAGTTACTTTAAACTTATATTTTTGGTTGTGAGCCTAGCCTTTAACGGCTGAGCCATCTCTCCAGCCCGAGTTACTTTAAACTTAAGCAGAAAGTATTGGGAGGTGTAAACAGAGACTTTCCTCTCCTGCTCCATGCCATAGCCATTTTTTAATAATCACTCAGAAAGAAGCTTATCTTAATTATAAGTGTTTGATCATTAGCTCAGACTCATTACTAGCCAAATCTGACACTTAAATTAATCCACATTTCTATTTATGCTTAGCCACATTGCTCATGGGTTGTTACCTCTATTTTTACACATCCTGCTTGCTTGGCAGCTGGCTGAGGTCTCTTTTGACTATGACTTTCTTTTTTCCTATATTCAGCTTGGCTTCCCCACCTAGCTATATTCTGCCTGGCTATAGGCCAAATCACCTTTATTTATCAACCAATGAGAGCAACATATTTGCAGTGCACAGAAAGACCATCCCACATCAGCTAGGTGTCATTCATTCAAAGATGCCATATGAAAATTCTCTTGGCATTAAGTGGGTATTAGGGTTGATTTGGAAGCTCTCTGTGGGAACATGCCCAGAACAACACTCCAAGTAGGGTTGTTTGTACTAGGAATCATGGCTTTCCCTTTTAAAATTGTTATATCTCTTGCGAATAGAGATTTAGCAGACTTATCAATAGGTGTAGTGAGCATAGGCAATCTGGCCTAGAAAGTTCCCATTCTCACTTTTGGAGTGATGGACAAACTTATGGAAGATGAAATGGGCAGAAGTCATGTATTTCACTATCAAGAGTGAGCTTACCATTTTCTGTATTGAATCTGCCAATGAAGTGATGAAGACTCCCAGTATGTAGGCACACAGGAATGTCCAATATTTTGACATTGGGACATGACGTTGCCATCTATACAGTTTGCTTTCTGGAATCCCATAATTGAGTAACAAAAATTAATTATACAAAATCCACTTCACAAGGTTCTTTGTAGGTTTACAGCGTTGTATTGAGTCACATTCATTTTTGAGCCAACAGGCCATGAATTGGATATGCTTGATAATATATAGCTTTATCTAGGTTAATTTGACTTTTTCTTAAGTTTCTACTCTGCAGTGGAACCAGTATATGAAGTGATTTGGCTCATATTCAAAATAGTCTGTACTTTCTTTGGCTGTGAAAAATCTGCTCACCATGTACTTGGATATCACAGCATAGTGAAACTTCTCAATTTCCAAATGCTCACCCCTAATGTCTGTACTCTAGTCATGGCAGCCCATTAACAAGCATCCTCTGAATTGGCACTGATTCATGGACTATTCTGGCCTTCAAATGAAGGTTAGAACTGCACTAATCTTGAGAAATGGGGTGTTGTAGTGGAGGGATCATGGGTCCCTGACACACCATTTGCAGTAGAGCTGTACAGTAAAACCACACACTCAGAGGCATTTATGTTATCACTTTTACAAGACAACAAAGTGCCTTTGTTTTTCTTAGCATCTAACAAACTTAAGAAGGTTGACAGATCCTAATTCATTGAGAATTTGCCTGCCTACGAGTTCTAATCACCTTTCAGTCTGAGCTTAAAATGTCAGAAGACCAGGAACACACAGAATGAAGGTGATGTCTGCTTTTTTGAAAGATACTGAAAGGGTTTGGATTCAGATGGGCATGGGGTAAGAAGGATCTTGGAGTTCAGGGAGGGGAAACTATATTAAGAATAAATTGTATGAAAAAGTATTTTTAATAAAAAATAAAAACAAATCAACAAAAATGAAGGAAAATTAAGTAAGACTCTTTCATAGTATGTTTCCCTCTTAAATATTAAAAATGAGGTACCCAGTCACCTCTACCCTACAATGTATCACTAAACACAAAAAGGATGGGGAACTGATTCCAATGGGATCTGTTCTCTCGTGTATACCTTTATGCAACTTCAATGTTGCTGTTTTCATAGGATCTAGGAACCTGGCTGAAACGTCTCTTATAACTGGGATGGCTTAATACTATTTGGGGCCAGTTGAGAAGTAAAGTGGGAGGAAAGAAATGTAGGATCATATAAAGTGGATATGTGTTGTGTGGGTTCTCTAGAAAAGCAATGCCTACATCCTGACTCTTGGTACTGAGATGAGACTGGATCTGGGAGTGGAAGAGGAGAGGGAGAAGGAGCAAAGTCAACTATCTATGTCAGGTGTCCTACATTCACATACTCAAACAACTCTGGATAAAAAAAATTGAAAAATGTTACACCTATGCTAAACACTGCATTCAGTCCAGTGTGATCATCCCTTAAGCAAAACAGTATAGGGGCTTTGACAAAGCATTTATATAATTTTAGATTTTATGAGTAATTCACACATGACTTAAAGTATACAGGGGAGATGTAGGTTATATGCAAATATTGTATCATTCTTTATAAGGAACTTAAGTATCCAAGGATTTTTAGGGTCATGGGTGTTTTGTATTTTATGAATGCCAAGAAATGGCTGAGTTCCATGATCATACTCTTCCTTTTTAGAAGAAAATTAGAATTTTACTATTTAAGAACTACAAAAGATACAAATGTACTTTCAAATGCAGTTTTAGAATACTAAACCTTACATTGTTTCCTTTCTGTCTGTCTGTCTATTTGTCTTTCTGTCTATCTATCTATCTGTCTACATATCTACCTATCTTCCTACCAGTCTGTATCTGTTTATGTAGCTGGATATTAATCATAGACAACTGATTAATAGGTTAATATTTGTTAAAGGGGCTATTAGCAACTTACAATAGAAATAATAGACATGAAGCCTGGAACAATTAACTCAACTGAACAGAATAGGTCTATCTTCCAAGTGATGGGAAAGCAGAGAGAGACAGTGCTGTGAACATGCATCCTGATCTTTAAGCTGTCTCTAGCCATGCCTCAAAGTTAAAGCCTTGAGGGTCATAGGTGAATCCCACACCTACCCTGCCTAAGGTCAAGATGGTACACGAGTTTTCTACTACACAGCTATCTATCTATCTATCTATCTATCATCTATCTATCATATATTGATTCATATTCTACCTACCTAGATATCATTTTTTGTTAATCTATGTATCTATCTGTCATCTACTCATTTTCATCTATCAATCTTCTATATTTATTCACTCATCTATCTATCCATCAATAAATCATCTATTATCTATCTCTATTCACCCACCAGGTGGAATCTGTAGGGAAAGGGGTAAGAATAAAGGGTTGTTTAGTTCATTACTTCAGCTCAAGAAACACAAGTATCCAGTAAAAGCTCCGTGTAGTTGTAGGAATGTAGAACAGCAATGCCATGAACTTCCACAACTGTCTTGGAAGTTATATTGCTATATGATCTCCATTTTACCAGT
>PVIH01000273.1:74969-325327 GCA_004025045.1 Sigmodon hispidus
TTTTTTTTTTTTTTTTTTTTTTTTTTTTTTTTTTTTTTTTTTTTTTTTTTTTTTTTTTTTTTTTTTTTTTTTTTTTTTTTTTTTTTTTTTTTTTTTTTTTTTTTTTTTTTTTTTTTTTTTTTTTTTAGTGTGTGTGTGTGTGTGTGTGTGTGTGTGTGTGTGTGTTGCTCTTAGGAGTAAACAAAGAACATATCATGGATGTACTTAGGAGGCAATGGAGAGATGGCTGGGATGGTCCAAGCTCTGTTATAATCTCTGAATTTTGATGTCTTGCATCATATTTCAGCTTTAGCTCAGCATGCCCTTTTACCTGTGTGTATAAGGCTTAAGGTGGGTTACTTCCTTAGGTCCCTTTGCTGTAATGAAAGTGAGATGCACACAGAGAAAATTGATTTGCTCTAGATTGCTTTTCTGACTCATGGGTACCAGCTTGTAATGAAGCTTGGCTAGTGTTTTCTCTTGTATCCTATGTATAGGTAATAAATCCACGATTTGTAACCTGTTGGATGTGAGACCTGGTCTGTGTCCCTGGATTCAAAACAATTTGGTTACTATTGCATAGTAATCCTGATTGACACTTATAATCTATACTCACATTAACATTCTCTATAGCTCTGATCTGCCTTTGGGAATCACATGTGAGATAAGCATGTTCCTCAAATACCAGCACCCTGGAAACCCAGAACCTCTTCCTATGTAGTAGGCTTGTGCTCACATCTGCTGACCAGTGTATGGCTTTGACCTGTGTCTCCATTGTATGGTTGTCTGTCTGTATTTCACTAGGAACAAATTGCCTCCTACCTACCAGCTAACAAAAACACTCTGGCATTGAAGGCAGACAAGGTCCCCAAATTTAAATCTGAAACTTGTTATTTATGGCTAGTTACTATATCTCTTTAAGTTTCAGTTGACTTTTCTGTAAAAACTATAGCAGTATGTATGTAAGAATTAAAAGACAAAAACATGGAATATGCTTAGTAGATTAACCAGATCATTTAGTAACCATTCAAGAAGTGTTAGCCATTAGAAATGTTATTAACACAACTACCAGTGTCACCAAAGTCACTGTACTTATTCATTAATCAAAATGATTAATCCATTTCTGTCCCACACTATTTATTTTAGGTCTCAAACCAGGCTTTCTCCTAGGTCCTATGGTGGTCAGTGTTCTCTTAAGGACTTCAGTCTCATTTATACACAGTCACTGAGTCTTTAATATAGCATTTTCATTACTAGAAAGAGTAGATTTGTATTTACTAGAGTGTATATGGGTATAGGAAAGGAAGTTTGAAACCTCTTCCATATGTATATGGTATATCCAAAACTTTGTTATTGATAGTATTTTATTTTTTAGTGTGAAGGCACATTGAATATTTCTGCTGTTGCTAAGTGCATGCACAAGAATATTTTTCTTGAACATCTAAGCCAGACAAGCATACTTTTTGGTGATAAACTGTGCAAGTTTTGATTTTTGAAAAGTTCCATGGATTGTTGTAAAAGGCTGTGGCTGCCCATATTGCAGTTATGAGCATATAAATGCTCATATCTGTCATAGGTGTGCATAATCTTGAAATATATCATATCCAAGTAGGCTCATGCAAACAGACCACAATGCAGAATACCATAACATCTTAGAGTAAATGCAGTGTGTATGGTTGGATGATCTTTTTTAGTATAAGCAGGTATAATAATTTTCTCCAAAATATTGTCGGGACAAAGAACTAGTAAGCTATATGCCAATTTGAAACAAGATATAGTCATTAGAGAGGATGGAGCCTCAGTTGAGAAAATGCCCCCATAAGACCAGACTGTGACCAAGCCTGTAGTGCATTTTTTTTTAAATTAGTGATTTATCAGGGAGGGCACAGCCCATTGTTGGTGGAGCCATCTGTGGGCTGATGGTCCTGGGATTTATAAAAGAGTAGGCTGAACAAGCCATGGTGGAGGAAGCAGCATTGTTCCATGTTCTCTGCATCAGCACCCGCCTCCAATGTTTTCCCTGTTTGAGTATTTGTCTTGACCTCCTTCAGTGATGAATAGTGATTTGGAAGCATAAGGCAAGTAAACCCTTCCCTCTCCAAATTGCATTGTACATGGTATTATATCACAGCAATAATAACCCTAACTAGGACAACAAACTTTCTTATATTTGACCAAATGCCAAAAATTGTGATTTTACTGTAAAACGTACGCAGCTGTGCCTTAGCAGATTCCTCACTTGTATTATGTATTGCATATATTTGTGCTTTAGAAATTGTCATCTGCACAGATGTGTAAGAGAGACTAGATATTTTTGAGTAATTGAAGTAATTTGTCAATCAGTGGTTAGAGGGTTTTCCTTTCAACCCTAAAGACAGACTAACATTTTGATATTAATTATAATAAATTGCAAGTCTTGTTTTTTTTAGGCTCTGACTCATCTCTGATGATGCTGAACTGATCAGAAGGGTGAAGTTTCTCTAGTTCTTCATTAGATCGTCAATTCCAGAAACTCAATTGATCATATGCTGATGGGATTCAGGGGTTGGAGAACATTGTGAAATAGGTACCCTTACTTAGTCTTCCTCATTTGTTGTCATTACCCTGAGCCTTTGAACTTGAACATTTTCCCCATCTCTCTTTCACTAGACTGCCACCATTCACCTATAGAACACACACTTGGAGGAGAACCTGAGACACAGATATTTGCATCACTGAAATGATAGAATAGCAATGTAACTGGCACACTTTTAGGCATCAGCAACTCAAGTTCATGAATACAGGATAATAGTTTTATAATATAAAACAGTGGATTTAAAATTTTCAAGTGTACTGCTGTTTCTACATATTTTCAGTTGTAGATAGAATTAATTGGGTGTTTTAATATCACAGAGGCATGAACCAACTTGCATCCTTAGATGTGAAATCTCTTTTTTTGCTTTTGACTGCTTCTGCTAGCAGTACTGGTGGTAGATGTCAAATACTGAGCCATCATGCTATGTTTTCTAGTTTTATATAAGATAGAGCTGAACCAACTAAGTTATTTCATTTAATATTTACCTTCACCCTTCTAAGATATACACATATATTTTTAAGTTAAATATTTCAGACCTAGATTTCTCACATATAACAGATTTAAGAAAAACTAGCTTGATTGGATTATCTCCTATATAGAAGAAACCTAGAGGTAGGCAGTACAGAGCTGGAGTTGTAGTTCTAGAATATCACCTTTGATTCTGGTTTCTCCCAGCTTACTGTTTCATCTGGCATCAAGCCTCCTTATTTATGGTTGAAGATAGATATCCAACTAATGCCTTCTTATTATATGCTGTAGAAATGAATGAATAGAGAAGAATCTATTTTTATTTAGGAATTCTTCCAGAATGTCCCAAGAAAATTTAAACTTAAGTCTTACTGGCCAGAATTCTGCCACATTTCTCTAAATATATATTTGGCTGTTTTGTTAATGTTTAGTTGTTGTTGAGATAGGATGTTGTATAGCCTAGACTGATGACCTTGAACTCATTGTGTAGCCAAATACAGTCTTAAACCACTGATTCTTCTACCTCTGGCATATCAAGTGCTAAGGTCATCAGCTTTTCTTCAGATATATTTGGTAAAAGTATGATTTGTTGTTGTTGTTGTTTTTTGTTTTTTTCTGGAAAAGAGTCCTTTCAACTAGAAATATAAACTGCAAAACAGAAGTGGAGACAGTATTAAGCAAGGTGTTCAATCCTTTTTACTGTCTAACAACAAAGAAAATAAAAACAGACAAGCAAACAAAACCAGCCTTTCATTTACAAAAGCAATAGCCACTTAATATCATCTCATTTCTATGATCAGAAGTCTTGGGCATAGTTCATCTTCATCTTGTGTTCAAGAGCTCACTAAACAAAATGTGAGCTACAGTCCAGTCTGTTCTACAGCGCAGCTTCAACAGGGAATGATCTGTTTCTCTGAATCTTAGGTTTTTTGCTTTTTTTGTTTGTTTGTTTGTTTTTCTCTTGGGTTCTAGAAAACTTGCTTGTTCCCTACTGGCTATCTTGTCTTTGGAAACCTGTTCCCTGTGCTGGATAATCTTGCCCAACCTTTATGTGGGGGGAGGAGCTGGTTCCTCCCTCAGTTTGATGTGTTAACCTTCCCTTTCTGAATGGTGACAGAGGAGTGGATGGGAGGGGGAGTAGACAGGAGTTGGAGAGAGGGCAAGGGAAGGGGAGGAGAGGAGAGGAGAGAAGAAATTGTGGTTGGTATGTAAAATAAAGAAGTTAATTAAATAGAAAACTTGCTTATTATTTTTAATTGATTTGTGTACAGCATGACTGGTAGGGATCTAGCTTAACTCTTCTATATATGCTTATCAGTTATGTATATCATTTGTTGAAGAGATTAGTTCCCCCCATTTATATTTCTAGGATATTTGCAGAAAATTGGGTGGCAATAGGTATCGTTTCTTTGGGTCCACAACTTTATTCCATTTAATAGAGTCTGTTTTTGTATGTTTTCCAGCCTTTTGGGGAGCTTTTATCTAGTATGATACAAGATATTTCAATTATTTTGTATTTTTTAAAAGTTGCTTTATTGACCAAAATGTAATCCTTTTTACAGAGCACTCCCAATGTTACTTAAAGAATGTATCTCCAGGTATTGAGTGGAAGGTTTTTTTTCAGATCTCTATAAGGGTCATTTGTTCTATGATGAAACTTAATTTTGTTATAAATGAAGTTTCTTTATTGACTTTAATTTTTTTGCTTTAGATGATTTATTTATTGATGATAGTTGAGAAGTGAAATTATCATAACAATAGTATATATACACTTACCTGTTTTTTAGGTCCAGTAGTGTTTGTTTTATGAAATCACATATATCAATATTCAGTATACACATATTTATAATTGTTATTTCTTGATGTATTTTTCTATTCATATGTATGTTCAGATTTTTAAAAATTTCTTCTAATTTTGAATTTACATCTGCTTTACTAAATATGTATATTGGGGGACTTCCATTTGTTTGATATATCAACTTCTATTCTTTTTCTTTATATATACGTATATATACATGTGTGTGTATATACGTATATATATATATATATATATATATATATATATGTGTGTGTGTGTGTGTGTGTGTTTGCTATTGAGGTATTTCCTGCAGGCAAAACACAGTTGTATCTTGTTCTCAATCAAATTAGCTATCACAAATCTTGTTACTTTTTTATTTTTCTTATATTTCTGTGTTGTACATCTTACCATTTAGAAATGAATTTCTAGTCCAACTGTAATTATCTTAATGATCAATCCCCACCACTATGTAGAGAGGAGAAAAGAAATTAAGATAAGGGCTACAAATTAAAGCCAAATATAGACATATACATCAGACTGATTAAATTAAAAAACATCATCAATGATCATAGAACAAAAAAGTATAAAAAATAGTAGAATAAAAATGAGGGTGTAAATTACTTAGGGTGAAAATAAAGAAAATAAATGAAGTAAAGTATTGGACAGTGAAAGCAGAAAGTAAAAGAAAAAATAGGATTAAAAAGAGAAATAATATATAGAATAGAGGAAAATATTATAAAAAGAAAAGCAAAATGTGGAAAAGTGATAACAAAGAAAAATCTGATGGTTATTGTGGTGCATGGCCATAGTATATGGTGAAGGGGTCAATAAGGAGGATCATCAGTGTGTGGCAAGCCTGATGTACAATATTGAAAGAAATGGCTGGAGAGATGGCTTTGCAGTTTATAGCACTGGATGTGCTTTCACGGGTACTTCATGTACCTGGTGTACAGACAGCCATTCTCATACACATTATATATATATATATAATATAATAAAATATAATAAATATAATAAAAACTGATAATAAAATATAAAGATAGAAAAAAGAAAATAAAAATAATAATAAAAAGATGAAATTTTGGGCTAACTACCCTCTGAATCCTCTGACATTGAGTATGTCTGATGAAAGGAGTGGGCAGCTGAACCTGAATCTCTTGCCTTTCCTGCTGTTTAGGCTGGTGCTGCACATGGACAAATGTCAGACTTTTCATAGTGCTTTTTTCTCTCAGGATATTTTACTTCTTTGTATACCAGAAGTCTCTACTATCCATCCAATGGCCCAGGGATATCACAGTTCACACCTGTTGAACTGCTTACTGAGATCTGTACCGGTGCACTAGTCAGTGATCTCAAATCGGATTCAGCATTAATGCCTCATGGGAGGGACAATGTAATAAAAATCAAGTGCTTTTCTGGACATGAGCACTACTAGTGCTGTGGACAGTGACATGTGACTTCTAGGTGGCACTGTCAGGCTATTCATTGTCCTTTGGCTTGAGGCAGTCAGTTTCACAGCTATCCTCAGGTGATGGGGATCTAAAGGCTGGACTACGGAACACCATGCCAGTCACTGTCTGAATCTGCTGTTACTGTCTTCCACTGGCCTCCTCTGGCCTTCCTTTCCTCCAGAACTGCCTTACATGTGGTCTCCTATCCATTTCTTCTAGAGGTTGTCTTATTGATCCTTGCCTTTTTGTTTCTTGTTTTTTAGGCCTCCACAGTAGCTCAGTCTTCCCCAATAGCCTTCTTCCCAACCACAACCCTCTCAAACATGGCAAGTGACAACATAATCCTCCTTTTAAACACTGACCCATGATGTGAAGGTGATAATAGTCTCATCAAATCCTCCACCTGGACCCAGGCTTAGAAAAAACAGGTTCTTGTCTTAGGAATGGGACAGCTGGTCTCTTTACACCACCACTGACTGACTGGCCTTTTGGATGAGGCTTGTTTTCTCTACCTCTGCCAGAAAGCCCCAGCTGCAGCTACTGAATGCTGACCCCCTCACTCCTTTACTCTGCAACAGGAAAGAAATTGTTTCTTGTGGTCTCCTTCTGTCTCATCACTTCCTTCATGACTTTGGATGCTTTTCCAATCATTTTTTTTTTCTGTAATAGAGTGTATTATTCTTCATTAGCCCAATCCTTTCATTCATTGCAAAGGCAGCTTCTGATTGGGAATTTTATCCCCAAAGTCTTAAATCCCACCTGAAAAGTTCCCAAAGATAAAAAAAAAATTAAATTTATTTATTTTTTCTTAGAAAATTACAGCAAACCAATGACTCTGAAATGAACAGCAGAGAAGCCAAGCACTGACAATCACAAATTATATTGTTTGTTGTTATCTATGAGGGGATTAGTGTTGTCTTGATTGTCCCTTTTGTACTGGGGTAACAGGACACTACAAAATGGTAATTTGTAAATAACAGAAAAATTCCTCTGACTGTTCAGGAGGCTGAAAAGTCCAAGATGAAGGCTTTAACATCTTGTTTTTAGGAGGGTCATGTTTCTGTATCCTTATATAGTAGAAGGCTGAAGGTCAGAATGGGGGTGATGTGACAGAGCAGAATAGAGAGAATCCATTCCCATAAACCCTTTTTAACACTCCTTTCCATTCTCAAGGGCAGAGTCTAAGTGTCATACACACATTCTAAAAGGCTCTATCATTGTTCTGGGCATGATGTTCATAATACATGGATTTGGGGGCATGTACAAAGTACATTTAGGGGCAATATCTTTATTTCATGAATCACCTAAGCTTTTATAAATTTCTATCTTACCTTTGTCAATTATATGACAGAATATCCTGATTCCATTTCTATACCACAATTAACTCAGATAGATAATCATGCAAATTTTATATATTACTCTTACACAAAAACACTACAGAGCTTTCTCAAATGATTAAACAAATTTATTAGAAATTTTCTGTTCTACTTCTTGATGTGTACAAAGGGTGATGCCATCAGTACCTAAGAGAGATATTAGCACCTTTATTTGAATTACATGTATATACAAAATCATTACATTTTTGCTGTTTGAATTAATGAAATTTTACTTGATAAGTAAACTTCTTAAGATAAGAAATATCAGGAAAAAAGTCTTCTAGATGAGATTATACAGAACATGGGACCAAGCCACTTCCACTTCCAAAGCCTCACGTGATTGGATTACTGAAACTGCTTAATGAGTGAACATTTATTTTTTCTTGCTATGGCACTCTTCCATGTGCAGATATATAATTCAGCAATAAGTGTACAAGGACAATAGGTTGCCATGGAAGCTGTTATTAAAATGCCCAAAGTTATCTAATTCTTTGACATTGATGCATTAATTAGATGTTTCAGCAGTGAATGTGCCCTGGGAATATATGTGCATACAAGGCGATAAATGTTCCTTTCTAAATATTTAATGTAAAAATCTCATCTTTAGGTAGTTACTTTGTACATCATCATGTGAGATAAAGTGAAGATGGATAGTTCCATTACTCATCTTTTTGGTAAAAAAAAAAAAAACAAAAACGATAAGCAGAATCTGCAAATGCATCACTTTACTGTTCTCGTTATTTATCCTGTGGCTTTAAGAATAATGGGTCCATTAGAGTTTCATGTATTTCCCGAATCAGGGAATGGTCAATTATTGGCAACAATCACATTCCCCACACTTCACTAATGGCTGGTGGCCCACACTGTAAATTAAATAGGAGACAGAGCAAGCATAAAATGTGGACCTCTGCTCTGGCTAATTTAAAAGGTGTTTCATAACATTAACCCTGCATGAAGAGACATGCCAATTGCCATGGAACCATAAGAATATGTATAGAATATGGCTTTCAGTTTGGGGTGCTGCATTTTGAGACTATCATTACCTATCTGCAAGGTTACAAGAATAGCAAAAGATATAGGAATCATGATGCCTGGATTAATAAATGAATGAAGAAAACAGGATGTATTTCGACCAGAGAAAAGGAAATTTGAAGATTATTTAGTAGGTGTCCTAAAATGTGTGAAAGCAGGAGAACTGACATATTTCAATCTAAAGAGCCATACCTAAAGTGTGGTTGCAAGTTCCTATTGCTCTGGCTCCAAGGAAGGGCATCAAAATTGAAAGAACCAACAAAGCAATAAAGTACTCTTTGAAGTGTTCTTTAATAGTATTTAAATCAACATGATAAATGTGGATACAAATGGGTTTATTGCACAGAAGTGTCAGTTGAGCCAAATAATATTTTGAGTTCCGTCCATTTCATTGTTTGCTGGCATTCTTTGCCTCTGATGCCTTGCTTCAGTATCCATTAGTAGGGCAAATCTTCAAGAAAGAAATTTGGAGAGATTGACAATAGTATTTATTTTATTCCCTCTATCATCATATAATTGAAATATGTGAGTCACCTTTGTTTAAGATGCTTCAGATGCTTGTGTTTATGTGATGTAGTTCTGTGTTATGATGCTGGAATGGTGTTTTGTGTATGTTGTCTGATGGAAGAGAGATGAATCAAATAATGAATTGAGATTGCATCAAATGATCTCTTGGGACTGTTAAGTCCACAGAGGTCTTTGCACCCTCCCCTACAGCACAGACTAACTGCTAAATGTAGCCTGATTACCTACACTATTTTATGATACCTTCACTGAGCTGAAGCAAAGCGGATTAGTAGAAATGCCTATAATTTTCACAATATTGCAGTTTCAGAATATCTCAGACTGTACCTTTTCAGTTTGGGTAATTCCACACTTTTGAGGGGTTGTAGATAAGATTTGTCTCTGTTGAAAAAGTTGACTGTGGCACACGAATGATCCAGAATAATGGAGAGTGTCAAGGTTAGTTGTGAAGGAAGACAGGGCCAGCAGCTCCACTCTGACAACTGATTAGATTTGCCGTTTAGACTCTATGTTTTCTTGTTTGGAGAATTCTCCATCTGTAGCCCCAGGCCAAGTGCTCTGTAAAAACTCTCTGCATCTTACTTGGCAGCAATGAGTCGCTCAGAGTCTGTTTCAATGTAGCCAAGTTCTGATCCACTCACATATAATTGGCTTCACAATTTCTCTATTGAGGCTCTAGAGATGCCCTCTCCGAGATGGCAGGAAGATTAAGGGATGAGACTGAATAATGTTCTAGTGGTCGGGTCCTTGCTTTTTGGCAAACTATCTGATGATGCAAGAATTTCTAACATTACCTAAAAGAATTCTACAAAATTTTCTAAAATATATTTCAACCTCAAAAGGACAATGGAAATTACATCAAACATTTGGGGGAGACTGAGAAATTGTAAAATATTAGTAAAATTTTAATAATCTCAGTTTATGCTTTGGAAGAAGGGATGAATATTAATTTGGGAAAGGAGGGAAAACTTATGGGACAGAATCTTTTCCTAGGATAATCAATGGTGGAATTGTGTTCTCACTATTCTTTTAAAATTAATAAGAGAGACAAGGTGTTGTCTCCAATGAGTCACCTTTATTGTCACAGGGATTGAGTAGAAACACTAATTTTGCTTTGTACTTTTTTTTTTAGACATCTACATACCTCAGAAAGCCATTAGTAGGATGTGGGAATGACATGTTAAAATTGTTTTGGTTCATGTCAGTAAGAAAGGCATGTGTCAAAATGAAACTTTTCCAGTCCTGGGTTATTTAAGAATGGCTGCATTTCTGACCCCAATGAGGTAGTCTTTCTCTCTCAGAACCATCAGACTTTACTTTTGAGGCTTGTGCAGAGGCAGCTCATTGCTCTTGTTCCCCAAACCGAAGTCAGTTTATGTCAATCCTGTTTCATTTTCAGCTTTCTGTGAAGCTGTTCCCTTCATTATTTTTGACACACATTCTTAGATTAGATCCATATGTTTATTAATTCCATGAGAAATTCAGGAGAAATCAGATCTGGGCAATTTATGACTCCTGAATCCCTCAAAAGATTACAGAAATCTTTCAATAATAAAATACAATATGCCGTTATTCTAGAAATTTCTGCTCACTTATCTTCATAATCGTAAATTATTTCATACCTAATTACAAACAGGCAGACTGAATAATTGTCTTCATTGAGGGATGTTTGACACTGAGAAAATATAGCCTTATTTTATAAACCTTTTAATGTTCAGACTATAAATATGTCACAGTTAAGGAGTACTGCATCTTTAAGTGTATTAAAGTCACTCTTGTGTAACCAAACATAATGGGATTTTTAAATGAATTATAACTAAAGTACTTAACAAACAACTTTTTAAACTTCCAACATGTGTAAAGCGATTTGAAACTGTCCGTTTCATATTAAATGCCCCAAAGTATATTTCATTCAACTCATCTGGCAAAAAATTATATTGGTGGAGGCTTTTCCAAGATATAGACCCAACAGAAAGGAAAGAACTCAATGGGAAACTTAATACCTTATTCTCCCTTCATATGTGCAAAAAGTCTCACCAATGAGGTGTCAGCTATCTGTTTATGTTTGGGAGAGATTTGGAATAGGATCAGGGCATATGTATTCAATTTTTAGTAAGGGGATTGTCTATATGCATTTTGGTGCTTTGGAATGAAATAATGAAGTTGTAAAACATAAAGCCTTTCCTTCTGTTTGAGATCTCAATTCACATTGCAGACTGTCTTGCCTGCCTATAGAAAGAACAACTTGATGTGTCTCCATTGGTTTGATCATCCATGGTCTTACATGTCTTATTTCATAATCTTAATGACAGATTGCAATGACTGGCTTATTTAAATCTTCAGCTGACACCAAGATTGATGCTTACATTCCAGGATAGCAGGATCTTTGTTTTTATAACCACTGTATTCTAGAATGTAGTAGTTCAGAATGGCTTTTAAATGAATGAATAAGCATTTATGGAATGATTATATGTTAGAATTTGAAAATGTAAGGACGAACAAAGAACCATGCTCACAGGAGCCTCTGCCATGAAAGACCATATGGTTTCTGGAGAGCATATGAGACAAACCAAGGCAATCTTAGCATCATTTGCTGTACTGATTTGTTCTGTAACAAAGAATTTACAAGAGTAGATAGAAGATAGACTGTTAGAAGTTTTAGAGACAGTGTTCTGGAATACTGGCTCCAGGGCTGTCTTGTGCTTAATTTAAGTATGGAGAGAAAGACCTTACAGTTTTAGATTTGTGGAGACTACCCTAGAAAGTTCTGTTGATAGCAGAACAAAGGATGCTGCTTCCATCTGCATGAGAGAAAATGTAGTAGACATCTCCTTCAAGGCACTTTGCTTTGGTGCAGTCTTTGTAGTAGCACACAGGGCAATATGCTTGGCTTTAAGAGGAAATCACTTTAGAATATCAGAATTCTAGTTCCAGATTAGGAAGTATTCTGTTAAGTTCATTGTAACACCAAATATTACGTATGGTGTAGGTGTCTTAAGTCTAGGATGGAGTCTTAGTTGTAATTTCCCTGCCCTTGCTTCTGGATTAGAAAAGAACAAATTGTTGAGATTGGTCAAGCCATGGGACTCAGCTACAGTTCTAGTGAGCTGATATAAAAGAAGCTCAAGGCTAACAAAGCACAGTTAAACTGTGCCCTTAAATGCCATTATATTATGATCTATGTCATGAAGCAAAACCTAGAAGCTCATTACCACACTTTGAAAACAAAGCATTTTTCTTCTTGTTTTGTACATTTTGTGTTATGTTGCATTCTGATTCAGAATATACATGTGATTATCAGTAAATATTTCTACAAGGTGGTTCATAGCTGCCAAGAAAAATTCAGCTAATAGAGGCAGTTCTAACTTAATCAAGAAAGAAGGATTTATGTTGTATTTCTTATTCCTAGGTTCCTTGCAGCTAAATAAAAGCCAGAGATCTCTAATTATCCAATGGAGTTTCCTTCCCATCACTAGAATCATAAAAATACAAAGCTGGGGTGGACTGGACCTTGTACTTTTTTTCACTTCATCTTTCTGGGGTCACTTCTGGGAATGTGGTTGTTCTGAGGATACAATTCATCTTTTGGCCCAGATGCTGGTGAAAGGGAATACTTCACTGCATCTATTTGAGATCCTGGGTTGTTACTGTGGATTAAAGAAAGATTACAAAACAGAGCAGGATGAACAGGCCAGGCAGGGGGTGCTGTACAGAGCAGTCATCTGTTGGTTTATTTCAAAGAAGGCTCCTTGGAGACATTGCATCATACAGAATAATTTTGCTAAAACTACACTGTTTCCTTGTCTTCCGATCAGTGTTTTGAATTTATCTCATCTACTCATTTTCAATTATGTTGATTGTTTGCTGCTGCTGGGTTTCAGAAAAGCTAGAGACTGCTTTACATATTTCCCTCCCCTTCTTATTTATGATATTAGGAGCCAGAACCTACAAAGACTGTCAGTGTATCATGCAAAAACCAAGTTAAGTATATTTTATGTGAGAAAAATCCCAAAAGCCTTTTTTAAAAGAGTAGAATATTTTCCTTTTTATAAAACTGAGAAGTTACAATGGCATCTAGTGGGTCAGCAGAGTTGGCATATCTCAGTAGAGCATATTGGCTATTCTTTTCATACATTTGTATACTTTTCTCATTCAGAAAAAGAAGCAAGTCATGGTATCCTGTAACAGCTTTAACTTCCACAGACATCACAGAAAACTTCTGTGAGTTTGTAAATTTGAATTTAAATTGATCATTGATACTTTTCTTAGGTAGTCAAACAATGCCTAGCGTGGAGGTGGAGATTGTGCAGTGATGTCTTGCAGATGGCCTCAGTAGCTCTCTAATGAACTCTGAGACAGAAGATAGTGCATTTCTTCTCTTTTCTATGTGTGAGTGGCGATTTACTTCTTCTTCCTATTATTATTATTAGTATTATTTTAGACAAACCATTGTCTCTGTGAAATTAGAATCTCTTACTTGCCCTTTTTGGCATATACAGATGAACAGTGAGTGAGTCACTGTACTTTAGACATGATAATGTAGGAGTCAGCTCATGGAGACTTGATCCAAAGTACATGGCCCAAGTCTAGGCTTTGCTATTTGCTAGAAAATATTCTGGATACATTGAACCCTAGTTATCACACCTCTGATATGTAATACAAATAGAACACAAAGAGAACTACGAGGCTTTGTCATAATACTACTGTTATTCCCATTTACTCATCCATCTGTTTCAGAATTCAATACTTACTAAACATCAACCATATATAAAGCACTTTGTAATACTTGACCTCTAGTGGGGGAAAATCAATGAAATATTTTTATTTTTAGAGACTTCTTAGAGGAGAAAATATTCAAGCATCATATTTTCAATTATTTCAGATTTAATAAGTGCCAAAGCAAGTGCTAAGTGTCATAAGAAAATAAAGTGGGGCAACTTTAGAGACAAGGTGATGGAAACTTTAGATCAAGGTCTTCAGAGAGGTCCCCTCTGTGGATGAAAGGCAGCTTTACCAATGAAAGTACAAAGCATGAACTTTAGAGTCCTCCTGTGGATAGGCTGGAACAAGGCCTGAGATCTGTTTCCATTGAGACTATGTGCTTTTATTTCTTAAGAAATGTTCCTCATTCTGGTAGTGGTAGAGAGATCAGCATCATTAAGGCCCAAGTTTCAATACCCAGTTCCACAAAAAGAGAGAATTGTTTTTAATCGTCTAGGCTTTTAGGTTCTACAGCATACATGCCTACTGTGGAGGTAACATGTGACAATGGACTCAGAGCAAATACTTTATGGGAGTAGAAGCCCATATGTCCAAAAGAAACAAAGGCCTTATCAAATTCTTAAGAGTAAAAGAGGCAATTGTGTCAGACAGGCTGGCAGAGATGAAGTCCCTTAGAGACTTGCCAAGAGTAAGCAGGCTCTTAGAGGTAACCAAGTTAGTGTTTATTGGTTGGATGGTATTTCACAGATATGTGGGCATCCCAAAGAAGCACAAAACTTCTAAATTTGATTTTATTTAGAAACAGAGTTCCTGTTTTATGTACTCTAGTTAAATTTGTATCATTGGATTATATCCTAATCCAGGATCACTGGTGTTCTTACAAAAATGGAGGCATTGAACCCAAAGTCAGACACCTGGAGACAACAAATATGAGATGCTGCATGGAGATTTCCACTTGACCCCAGGTAGTTAGGCTGATACAGGTATTAGCCTGATCACTATGACTGTCCAAGAAGAAAAAAAAAAAAACCCAAAAAACAAACACAGGATAGATGCCAAAGTGAGCTCTCTTCAGAGTTCAAAGGCATAGTTGCCTTGCCAACATATGGATTCCAGTCAGATTTCAGGCTTGTCACTAAGGGAAACTACAAGACAGAACATTTCTATCATTTAAAGCTACCAAGTTTCTGATACTTTGTTGCAGAATTCCTGGGAAACAAGGGAAAATGAGAAGCTTCTGGGGAATTTAAATCTGTGAGTGGTGGACAGAATTTATGAGAATAAGTGGTTGGAGGGGCATCAGTCTGGTTCTCAGAGGGATCCAGCCTGTAGATATCATTGGTGATGACAGTAGTGGGGACAGGAAGAAGAGGATGGATCCTGCGTAGATGTTGGTAATTGCACTGGTAGTGTTTACTCATAAGAAGGACTTCAGGTAGGACAAAGGAAGAATGACCAATGGGTGACAGAGTCTTTGCGCTTTCTCATCCATCCTATGTATGTGTTATATCACTGAGAAACATCCACAGCATTGTTGAGGTCCTCCCCACCAATTTCATGGCACCATTTCACTTAATAATCTCTCTTGTTTATTAACTTTAATAGTGCTATAGCATTTAGTTCCCTTGCTAAAAGGGATGTTAGCTATTATGCCAGATGGTTCAACAAATAATTATCTTCATACTTACAAAAGTGTTTTATTTATTTTTTTCTGATTACTGGTATATTTTCTAACATATTAAAACTCTGAAAGCTCTACCAATAGGCACCTACAAGAGATCATATAATCTTCAAGAAGAATTTAGTATATGGTTGTTGGGTTCCTAAACTCTCCCCAGCTATGCTACTGTTTCAGTCATTGAGAGTTTAATGGAGGAGAAAATCAGAATGTATTGATTTCCTCTTCTGTCCCTGGGAAGAGGCATTCCAAGTTGTTTTTATAATGTTGTGAAGCACTCATGGCAGTGCCTTTTAGAGCACTTGAGAAAAGTATAATCTGCAAAGTGAGCAGGGAGGCAGCTTTTACTAGGGTCTGCCTCTGAGTTAATGTAAATGGAAGAAAGGAGATAGGGATGAGGTTAGAAATTCTTTCCAGAAAACTTGTATCTATCTATCTATCTATCTATCTATCTATCTATCTATCTGTCTGTCTGTCTGTCTGTCTGTCTGTCTGTCTGTCTGTCTGTCTGTCTAGCTCCTCTCATTCTGTGTGTTCCTTAATCAGTAATCTATTGCTGGAAAGTATGGAGGCATATGAGCAGGCATGGTACTGGAAATGTAGACAAGAGTTCTATATCTGGGTCTATAGAATGCAGGAAAAAAGACACTAGGCTTGGCTTGGTCCCTTGAACCTCAAAGCCCTCATTCACAGCTGGGGAACCTATTTGGGACTGAACTAAGCCCTTTACATGTGGAGGACAGTTGTGTGGCTTGACCAACTGGTGGAGCCTCTATCAGTGGGATAAGGATTTAACTTTAGTACATAAATTGCCTTTTTGGAACCCATATCCTATAGAGGGAACATTGTTTAGTCTTGATACAGGGGGGAGGGGCTTGGTCCTGCCTCAGCTTGATATCCCAGACTTTGTTGACCCCCCATGGGAGGCCTTATCATCTTTATGGAGTGGTTGGGGGTGGGTTGGGAAAGTCAGAGGTGAGTGGGAAGAGGGGAAGGAAAGAAACCTCTGGTTTGTATGTTTGAAAAAAAAAATCCCTCTTAAATAAAAATGTCAAAAAAAAAAGCCCACATCCAATAACACATCCTCCATCAAGTCCACTCCTACCTCAATGAGGACACACATCTATTCCCTGATGACCAAGCATTCCAATGTATGAACTTAAGGAGGGTAATTCGTATGTGTGTGTGGGTGTGTGTAACCTCAGACCATAGGTCACATTTAAGCCTTACATATTCAGTCTCTATTTTACCTACCTCAACTATGTTAAAACTTCTGTGCATTTCTTCCTGGCTTGTTTTTATCACTTTGCTTAGAGAACAAATCACTGGAAAGATTCACTATGGCCCCACTACCCTTTCTCTTTCTTGCTCTACTCTACTAATTTAGATCAGGAGGTTGTAAACTTGAGAAAATGTGAGTATCAAAGATTATAGAACTTTGCCCACAAAGGACTTCAGTGATAGCCATGTGTCAAGTGGTCATACAACAAAATTAGCAAGAGTTTGTAGGCAAAGATAATGTTCAAAGGGACCATTGAGTTTGGAAACTCTGGATGTGGCTTTTACTTCCGGCTTTTCATTCTTTCTGACCCTTGCAACTTTTATCTATGAAAGAAAATCTGTGTAACGACCCATGAGTCAAGGTCAGATGAAGTAGTGCATATAAAGAAGATTTGACAAACTATAAAGTGTTAGATATATGTTAGGGTCTGACTCACGATGTCTGAAACAAAATGAGGAAGGTCTTTGTAGCAACTTTGAAAGAATTTTAGCATTTATTGTCAAAGAAAGATACACAAAATGATCAGAAATATGCCTGATGTGGTTTGCATTCATAGCAATGTTTATTCAATGAAAACCAAAACATAGAAAAACTATAGAAATTTTCAAAAACCTTGCTATCCCTTATTATTCCAAACCTTTAGACTTAGGCCTAGTTACTCAATCTGTCCAGTGTCCCAGCCTGGTAAGTTCCCAAGAACCTCATCTGCCTCATTATCCTCAATACTCAGCCCTAATTCTATTCATACAGCCTGCCTGATGGGACTAACCTGCTGAGTACCCTACCTCTGTACCTACCTGTACCATCCTCACACTCATGTTCAGGCATGACTGTGGCAGTGCATCTTTCACATCAGCCCAAGTAGACCTATTCTAGTTTGCCACTGAGTTGGAATCACCCAGTTTCTCCAACAAAAATCAACACTAAGTATGTGCAGGATTCACTTACTGACTTTTCACACCTGTTCTGAAATCAACTAAGCTTTATCAACAACAAAAACAAAACAAAACTTCCACTCAGCCATGTTCTGGTAGTGTTCCAAGTTGAAGGAAAGGAAATATTGCCAGTAAAAGGTAAAATTACCATGGGAAAGAATGGTGAATTCTGTCAGGGACTTTAAGAATACTTAATTCATATTCTTTCCTATTTATAAGATTTTGCTGATGGTGCAGCCCTGACTCAGGTGGCAGATTGTGACTATGACATCTAAGCTGTCTCCTTTCTTATTATTTGAAGAGTATCTATGTGGCATGGACTGGCTAGGTGGCTCTAAGAGTGGGCTTTG
Source organism: Sigmodon hispidus (assembly GCA_004025045.1). Lineage (NCBI taxonomy): Eukaryota > Metazoa > Chordata > Mammalia > Rodentia > Cricetidae > Sigmodon > Sigmodon hispidus. The sequence continues at coordinate 93,141 of PVIH01000273.1, forward strand.
CTTTCTCAGAGGACAAACAAGCTGGTGACATTCTTTCTTCTTCATGATGGAATGTGAACTTGAAGGTAGAAACTGCAACAGCCATCTTGATATCACAAAAGATGCTGAGAACTGAAAAGGTGTTAGTTGGTCTTTATCTTGATGAATCATTGCCACCCAAGTCTGTCTCTTATTGCCATGCGAGGAAATAAAACAGTTAAATAAAGTGGAGTGGTTAGTTAATTGCATCCCCATGCATTTTTTTTGCCTTTAAAAATATTTTTACTATTTTTTATTTTAAAAAAAATTTTAAAACATATTCACCATTGTACCCCCACCCTCCCCTCATTCTAGTCCTCCCCCAGCTTCCCCTTATTCCATCCCCCATCCATTCCTCAGAGAGGGTAAGGGCTCCCAGGGTGAGTCAATGCATTCTGGTATATCCAGTTGAGATAGGACCAAGTCCCTCCCCAAGTATCAAGGCTGCACAAGGTGCTCTTCTGTAGGGAATGGGCTCCAAGAGTCCAGTTCATCCATGCTTTTTAAAGTGATACAGAAATGCATGAAAGTATATATAGTTTAGTATGATAAAATGTATATTTAACACATTTTATATATGTAAACCCAATTTTACATATAAAATCTATAATAAACCTGATATTGTAGCATACTGATATGATTGATATCTAATTTTGAAATTTTCCACTGAGTATAAGTTGAGAAACAGAAAGATTTGGTACCAGAGACCTAGATATGATGCTGTGATAAACCTTGTTTAGGAAGTCAGGGATAAACATGGAAATAGAGACATGGTTGACCCAGGTTGTAGGCAGGTTTCTACAAGGATAACATTTAGTGTGGTCCTGTCTAAACATAGTGCCCAAGTATTTCCCATTTTCCTTCCATATGGTCAAGCTGTCTCATGTAAAACATAAAAACACAGAGTTATGAGTTTAATTTGAATATCATATTGAAGAAACAAAGAAGCATCTCTGTTTTTGACCAAAAGTTCCCAGTTTCAAGACAAGCCTGAGCTCTGCATAGGAGTAAAGTTCAAAGAGGAGAGGGTAGCTTAGGGACTGGTCACAGTTAATTATCCATGGAATGTCTCAGGACCAGAGATAGCCTGGAAAGACCCAACCCAGGAAGTAGTCAAAGAAAGGGCTTGGTAAACAGCTGCTTAAGATAACAGAGGAAGTCTAAAAATCTTCCCATAAGACGAGTTAATCAAAATTGTATTCGTACTAAAAGACCCGAATTGATATATAACCTTCTGAGTTTTGCCTGTAAAAACCCAGCCTGCAAAGGTGTGGTACCTTCTCCCACCCCTGTCACGCCTGTGTGCCCGACCAAGGTTCAAGTTGTGTGACTCATAATTTTCAATAAACCTTGCTTTTGCATTTCAGAGAGTTCACATCTCTGGTGGTCTATTTAGGAAGCTCGGGACCAGGGCACAACAATATAAGTGGCAAGTAATATATGGGTATGCTTTATTTGGTATTACTTAGCATTATAATCTATGTATCAACTAGTTCAGACACTATTAATTTCTTCTTAGGTTTCAAATCTTACAAACATTCTAGTGTGCTGGGCCCGAGCGTCTCAGATTCAGACTGGGACTCTTGTTTTTTCCAGTAGTGAGACTCTGTCTTTCTTGTTGGAAATTTCTTATTTGGGCCCAGGCTGTTTTCTAATATCCCACTGGGTTATAAAATGGGCTTGTTCCTCAATTGCAAAATCCGTAGTTCATCAGTAAAGCGAATGCAAAGCAGTCTAAAGGCTCCATAATTAGGCTGTAAACAGATGTCAGAAACACAACCTTAGATATCTAATAAATGTGTTCAGGTTTGAGGCTCACAAGGCAACTATCCATCTAGGTAGCTGGAAGGCTTTTAGAAGCCATAGAGCACTGTGATGATCAAGGTACACACCAACTACATGAATTGAGCACATGGGCACCAAATAGGATGTTTAGTCTCCAAAGCAGATTATCCTGGCATACCAGTTAGCCTCCTCAGAAGGATTTCCTGCACCCCTCCCCAAGTATGCTGTCGATTTCTTTTCCTTGTGCTCTCTCCATTTGTGTTTCAAAATGAAAAGTGAGTCAGGACCCGTTCCACTGGATTTTCTAGAGTGTTTCTTTTCATACTTATTCTAAATCCTTATGGGGCCTAGAAGCAGAAACAAACCCCCATGAGAGAGACAGTTAGATATGAGAGAGTTCTGGCTATGATGCTTCAAATCAAAACCAGTTTGGGTGCCACAGTTCTGTCACAATGCCACGGGCAACACTTTTCCACACTTGAAGGGCACTGTGGTTATCAGATGAGCCTCCCATCAGCATTGAGCCAGAAACTCTTTGGTTCCCCAAACCCTTTCTCATAAATCTCCGCCTAAATTAGCAGGAGAAAAGATACTGAGCTTCAGATCCCTGCCAGGCTTTCATTAATCCTCCAGACACCGCCAGGATCTGTCTCGCTTTCTCCTTTTCTTTGCCAGCAAAATGACACTTAACGAAGAAGGTACCCTCGAACATGCTGGTACATTCCTGACAAACTTTCATAAATATGCCCAGCTGCTTTCCCCAGTTCGGCTATGTGTAGCCTGCAAATCACCGATTAATTTGCACACAGCTGCTACAGATTCAAGGCAGACGAGCTCCCTAGAAACATTCCATGTTGCTGGTATTAAGCCTCTAATTTCCTTAAGTGAAAAGTTTCTAAAGCTGTTCAGATTTTCTGAAAAAGCTGCAAAGGCAGGGCTCCTGGGCTTCCTTCTCACTTGTCTGACAGCCACACTGTCATGCTGAAAAATCCACTTAACCGTTGTGTGTCTGTGCGCTGCTTTGTAGCCTAGCGATTACTAGGTCTCTGTTTAGCCTCTCCTAGACAAGCTTTAAAAACCCATTTGTGCAAGGCTGGGAAAGGAGACTGTGCCCTCCCTCTTGAGGGTGAGACGGTAAGTTTTAGAGTCCAGCAGATTAAGGTTAAAATTCCTCTTCTTTTCTTTAGTTCTGGGGCCCTGAGCTTCTCCCATAATTGAGTCTACATCATAAAAGCCCTAGGGAGTCTTTATGAACATAATTTATTCAACAAGAGAGATTATTTTCATAACCTTTCTCCTCAGTCACTGTCTATGAGAAGTTTGGGGTCTTGTAGTGTGCCTTGATTGTTCCTCTAAATTAGAGTCAGGAACAGGAAAAGTGGTTTGGAAAGGTCTGGGCAACTTTATGGATTTACTCTAGGAGAGGGCAGAGATCTACTTCTTAAAGGAATGCTCTAACTGTAGGTGGCTGAGAGGCTGAGGGAAGGAACCAAAATAGTCTGGTCTTTTGTGAAAGCATTCGGGAGTTCGGGCCTATGGGAGAAGATGGAACAGGCAGAGATTCTCTGAAATGATGCTTCTAGGTCCCTGCTTACCTGAGCAGTTTCTGTTTCCTATTCCCAATAGAAGGTGGGACTCAAAAAGATTTTCGCAGACTGGAGGAAAGGGAAGCTGCTAAGGAAGGTTAGTGACATGCCATACTGAATGGGCAGAGACTGAACACCAACATTCCAAAGATATCCTTCAACTAGAAAAAAATAATTCTAAATATATAGAAACACAAAGCCCTCTAAAGTCAAAGTTATTCTGAACAAAAGTAGCACAAAACTTGATTTCAAATTGTAGCATCATAGTTAATAAGCACAGCATGATACTGGCACAAAAGCAAACCTATAGATCAATGGGATAGAAAAGAAGAGCCATAAATAAATCTAAGTAAATAAATAAATAAAGATTTGCTTTTAACAAAGATGTCAAAAAACATGTTGGAGAGATGAAAGGAATTTGGTTTTAGTCTAAATGTGGACATCCAGTTTTTCCAAGATCAGTCTTTGGAAAGACCTTAATTTCTATAAAAATCATTTTAAAATGGGAAAGATATCTAAATTTAAGACTCAAAGTGTTAAAATCGTTAAGGAAAAATTCTTCACAATTTAGATATACCCGAGGCTAGCCCAAATAGGACTGTGTTAGCTCAGGAAACAACAAAACAAGAACAAAAACGCAGCAAGAACTGACAGTATGGCATTATGGGATTTATTCAAATCAAAAGCCTTGTTACAGCAAAGGCACTAATTTATAAAAGTAAAAAGATCACCTAGAATGAGCAAAGAATCTTTGCTAGCTATTTTTAAAGCAGGGAATTATTATCCACACTATATAAAGAACTCAAAACTTTAAATAGTTAAAAAAAAATGAAACAAACATTTTCTAACAATTGTTAGAAAGCCAGAGAGAAATCGTGACTATTCAATGAAAATGGAGACCATCTCTTGTACTTGTGACAGATTTTGAAAATTATCCCAATATCAATACATGTAGACATTTGTCATGTAGAATAGTTCCAGACTCACCTGGTGTGGGGAAGTAACACTGCCAGGCTAGTGTTTGGACACACTCACATCCAAGTTGTTTCTTCTTTCACTGAAATCTGTCAAAAGTATTTGACTTGTTAATATAGATATTTTAAAGGTTATATATTATTGGAATTAATATAATGCTTAGAGAAGACTTCCATAGTTTAAATAGTAGTTGGTTTTATTTTTCCATTTTATTAGTTCTTTGAGAACTTTGTATGGTTTATTTTGGCCATATCCATTTTCTGTACTACATCTCTTACATTGCTGGATATTGAACTTTTTAAAAAGCAGAAACAATTCCATTTTGTGTGCTGCTCATTTATTTTGGGATATTTGGCTTTTCACCGGATCATGGTAGTAAACTGAACAGGGCCCACACTCTTAAAGAAAATTGACTGTGTCTCCTAGAAGCTGTCATTGGCCAATAGCTTACCATTTGGGGGTGGGATTTCAATTCCACCACCTCTCTTTTGTGCTAGATCCTGTCTGTCTTGAGTCTGTCCAGGTCTTATACATGCTGTCACATCTACTCTTGAATTCATTTGTGCAATTGCTCTGCTGTGTTCAGAAAACACTGTCCTTACAGTCTTCCACTACCTGTGGCTCTTACCATTTCTTCACCCACTGTTTCACAATAATCCCTGAGCTTCAGAAGAAGGGCATATGATATAGATGTCCCACCTAGGCCTGAACATTTTGCAGTCTCTTATTCTTTTCACTTAAACCAGTTGTGGGCCTTTGTGTTAATCACTCTCTTACTGAAAAAAAAAAAAAAAAAAAAAAAAAAAAAAAAAAAAAAAAAAAAAAAAAAAAAAAAAAAAAAAAAAAAAAAAAAAAAAAAAACAACTTCACTGATGAGAGTCCAGATAAGCACTAATATATTGGTATAACAATAAATCACAAAGAGTCAGTTGAAAACTGGCCATTTAACAGAGTAGTGATAATAGGTTTTCCTCTAGTACCAATGACCAATCTAGCTACAGATTCTTGGCCTTGATAATAGTGCCAGGTATCAGTTTCATCTTGTAGTGTGAGCCTTAAATCCAATCATATAGCAGTTGGTTACATCATGGTATTTTTGCTATTAATGTACCCATAGTTATGTCTTGCCAGCCTGGTTCTGCATAGCTGCCATAATGTAGCAGGTAGGTAAGATTGATCTAGCTTAGAAAACTCCTCTAGTAGTGTGCATACCGGCTGCAGAAAGGTGTAGAGGAAAACTATAGGTGTAAAAATACTTTAATAGTTGTATCTAGCTGTGAATCCTGTGAACTACAATAATGACCAGCTTGGCTAGATGTGCCCATTGGTGCAATAATAACACACATTTTCTAGATGTAGCCACTTGCTTTATTATTGTGTTGAAGGCCCACACCACAGGGAAACCCAGACCTGATACTATAAACCTAGTTAAGAACCTGTAGCTATAGAAATTATAGGCCCTAGGGGAGAGCCTGCTACTATCATTTTCCTAAGTGGACATGATATCAAATTGTCTCCTAAATATACCTTTGTACCCACAGATTATTGTAGTTTTCAGCATTTATCAGAGATGTTTCTTTCTTTTTTTTTTTTTTTTTTTTTTTTTTTTTTTTTTTTTTTTTTTTTTTTTTTTTTTTTTTTTTAGTGGTCAGTGGTTATTACAGAGATTCACAGCCAATGAAAATGCAGAAAAAAAGTGACCATGGAATGATGACCCCCAAAGAGGACATCTATAACGTTTCCTTTCCAAGGCTCTGGGGAATATCCCCAAAGAAGCAATAGAAAAAAAAAATACAAGAGTCAAGAATTGACTAGGAATACTCTGAAACAGAGCTTTCCTGACATAGATGACCTACTCATGAACTCAGAGAAGCTATCATTTCTATCATTACTAATGCAATACCTGCCAAGGACTAGTCTTCTCAATATTCCATCACAGCAGGGAAAAGGGCTCCGGGCATCCCACCCACCCATATGTGAGACATTATTGAAAGTTAAAAATAATTGCTGAAAGAGTTGTTACTTTCTTCAGTGGTATAGCAACTGATTAATTGACCATGTCCCAGTTTAAAAACAAAACAACAACAACAACAACAAAAAACTCCTACCCGAGCTCATGCCCGATACCCAAAATAAAACAGTGGATTAAACACACACAAAGGGCACAAAAGTAGATGGCAGACTTGCCGGAAATGAGTAGGGTTCCAGCAGGAAGCAAGGGATGAGACTAGGTATTAGTGAGTAACATATATTAAAACTATTATATGCATGAATGGAACTGTCAAAATTTAAATTATAAAACAGAGCAAAACCAAAAACCAATCTCTAACCTTGTCCATGAGCAATGCAAGTAAAGCCTATGTCTGACAGTGATAAAGACTGGAATCTGGGCTGGAGAGACACCTTATGAGCAAAACACTAGTAAGTGTGAGGTCCTGAGTTTGAATTTCTAGAATCCACTTAAAGCTGAAAATTTTGTGTGAGCTTCTGTAATTCCAGCATTCCTATGGAGAGAACAGAAATAGAAAGGGAAATTGCAGAACAGCTAGCCTGGGATATTCAGTAAAATAAGCAAGTGAACCCTGCTTCATACAAGGTAGAAGGTGAGAACTGAGCCTTATGTTCTCTGGCCTCCATACATGAACATTACAAATATGACTATGCTCATGTGTGTGCACACACACTTTGCACCTGTTCACACACACAAGAATAGATGTAAGAAAGAAGAGACATTACTAAAAGTCCCCAGGAAGCCATGTGCTGAAGGCTTGGTTGTCACCCTGATGTACTTACTACTGGAAATCGAGAACCTCTAAAAAGTGTGACCCAGTGAAGTGAGGCTAAGGCATTGGGGGTGACTTTGAACTCAGGGAATATTAGGATAAGGAGAACTCATTCTATGCTGCTTCCCCCTCTATTATATATCAAGGCATTAGACCATCATACACCAAACAACTCTGCACCAGCACTACCTTCCCACAAGGTGCTTAGCCTTACCATGAGTCCAAAGCCACAGAGCCAACCAATCATAGAATAAACTTCTGACACTGTAACTTGCCAGAAACTTTTCTTCCATCTGAGTTGATATTTTCAGGTATTCATGAGAATGAGAATGCAGTTGACACAAGGGTTATGTTCTAGAAAAACACATAGTTGATTTAGCAACTGTTAAAGTATGTATTTGCTTCATGTGTGCTTTCTGAAAAATAAACTCACAGAACTTAAAAGTCATAGAACTTGGCTAATGGAAGTCAATGTCTGACCAATGGTAATCTTCCTAGATTCATGTCAGCAAACTGAGACCTAACAAAATGATGACCTTTGAAATTAGTCCATTAGATGATATTAGTATGGTCCCTGGGGGAATCTGGCTCTGAAAATATTTACCATATAAAATCTTATAAGATCCATCCATGAAGGCATGTCTAGGAAACAAATTACTTGCTTTGTAAATGAATTTTTTAAAAGTCCTTTAAAGGCAGTCAGTGCATGTGAATTATGATTTGATTATGAGATATTTGATTTACCCTCAAGAATCCTCCAATTATACAGAAAAAAATTAAACTTAGCCCAAGCTAAGCTAGTCCCATTTTAACTTGAATTAGAACTGACCAAAGTATCTTAAAAGGTGCTATTTCTTCCGTGTCAATTTTTACTCACCTTAATTTCCGTATAAAATAGGGGGAAAAGGTTTTGACTCTGTGTCTTTTCAGCATAGATATATATTCCTAGGTGTGACTTAACTCTATCTTCTATTTTCTTATCTGCCTAGAAAGATGAGGTTGTTCAAAACCAATTACTTGGTTAATTCTTTCCTCTATCATCTTTGTAATAATTTCCAATAGGCTTTGGCCAAACAATTCATTCTCCATCATGTGGTTTCATCTCAGCTAAAAGTTTGTGTCTACAAAGTCAGTTGTCATGGCAACAGCTGGGCTGTTACCAGCCTAATATTTTGACTATACTGTGAAAAAGGAAAAGGGAAATGATGGAGGGAAGAAGCGACCTTCTGGCCATTTCCATATATATGTGTTTTAATAATTAATCTCATCACTATTGTACTTCATTCTCATGCACAATTCTGTTCTTAAGCACTCTGAGTTTTAGTACACATGTACTTATAGTTTAACTGACATTTATTAAGAAGAAACCATTATGTCTGTTCTAGCAGAAGCACAGTAAAATTTACTTACTTGTAAATTTATTCATAAATATATATATATTGAACATGTACCCTGTGCCAGGGCAGGTTTGAACAGTTGCACCCTTAAGTGGATAAGGCAGATGATGTCATCACTCTCCTAGAGAAGTAGGAGAGCCAGGCAGTGAAGAGGTAAGCACACATAAAGGCATACTAAGATAATTAATTACACAGGGTACAGCAGAGATAAATTATAGTACCATGAGAAAATGATAAGAGCAAATGTTGAGGAAAAACCTGATAAATTGGCACTGGAATGAGAACCTGAATGATGAAGAGTGAGCTATACAAACTGTGGGGAGGGTCTTCTCCGATAGAGGGGTCAGTAAGTGTGAAGGAACCAAGGCACAAAATGCTTAACACCTTAATTTGTTTGCTTGAGACAGTATCACAATTTGGCCAGCTTGGACTTGCACTTATGGCAACTTTCTTTCTTTAACTCCCTGATGCTGGAATTACAAGTATTTGCCAGCACATTGATCATTATTATTTTAATAAAAACAAGCTGTCAGTGAGTGTGGGACATAGGGAACACATGAGTGAAGAATAGGAGATGACTAGCTCCAATCTTCAGTGGCAAGAAGGGGGAAGCTCACAAGTCTTGTACTAGTTACTAATGGCTGTGATGAAATACCAACAAAAACAACATAAGAAAATTCAAGTTCACTCTGAGGGAACAGTCCTTCCTGGTGGCAGGGTGTGGGACAGCCTCTCATACTGCGCCTATATTTAGGAAGCAGAGACAGAGGAGTGAAGGTTCCCAGCTTACCATCTTATTTTTATTCACTGTAGGACTCTAGCCCGTGAGGTGATTCCACCTAAGATAGGATTGGGTTTATAGAAATAGGACAGATTTTCCTATTTCTATAAACCCAGTCTAGACATTCCTTAACAGACATGCCCAGAAGTGTGTCTCTCAAGTGATTCTAGATTCTGTCAAGTTGACAGGTAACATGAACCTCCACTGGGATGTAACCTATGCCATATTTAAGGTTCAGAAAAATGCCAAAGGGCCCTACATTTGCTCTAAATTTCCACTCTGAAACATGGATATGTGTGGAAGAAGCATGAATAACACACAATGTGAACATCTCTCCTCATCTCCTTGTCTGCATTCACAATATACCTGGATGTAAACTTCTGGCAGACCCATGGGGTTTGAAGTTCAGCAAGACTCAAAGCACAGGGTAATTTTGCTGTATAAGGCACTGTTTTTGTTAAGCCATTAACATCTCAGAGTGGCTACTTCCTCTGAACTTATCTTGAATGAATGGTGAAGACAATGTTATGCTAAAAATCACTGAGGGCTAAGAAACAATATTATGCCCTTTCTTTTTTATATTTTTATTTTTTTATATTTTTTTTACCCTTCTCCTGCCCCTTCTCCCCCATTCACTCCCCAGAGAAGGCAAGGAATCTCAAGGTGAGTCAGTTCAGTTTGGCATATCCAATTGAGGTAGGACCAAGTATCAAGGCTGAGAAAGATGTTTTCCCTATAGGCCTGGGCTTTGGTGAGCCAGTTCATGGACCTGGGACAGACTCTGGTCTAATTATTATGCCCTTTCTTAACTTGTGTATCTTCATTATTGAACCCAAATTCTCTTTCAGTGAAAATGAGAGTGTAGAAGGGATTGGAAAGGATACCTCTGAGCCTTTTCCTTACATTCATCCCATGCTTATCAGTGAGCCAAAGAAGAGAAAACTGCATCCAGTCCAATAAAAGCTTGTCAAGTTTTGTAGTTTTTCCACTTAGATGAATATATACATGCCCAACACAGATTTTGTATTCTGTGGTTTCACATTTAGCTAATGACACGTGCTCACATTTGCATCTAAAAGTAGCATGTCATAGCTTTAAAATAAACACAATTATGTTAGCAATTTAAATTTTATGATAATTATTATTACACTTATGTTATTAATAATGTGAAATTTCCTTTGTGGAGAAAAACATCAAATAGCACTCTGAAAATAAAATGATATGTCCAAAGAAAATCAGTAGATGGAAAAATCTAATATTTTAGAAAATTTTCACTGCATTTCATGAATTCACGATCAGCTATGTGATAGTATAGGACATATAACAATACATATTGTATATAAAAAAAAAAACCCTGGTCAGTTGCTTAGCATGTCTGAGTCTCTAATTCTTCAGCTCTCAAATAGAATTAAGTAATTGATGATCAATGCTGTAATGAAGATTATTTCTTAAGATGTTGCACAAGTAAATCCTTTACTGACTATTGTTTGGCAGGTATTCAATAAAATAAAAGTGTGATGTTGTAAAAGTACCTCATAAAATAGTGGGTTCTGGGTGGATATGATTTATTTTAGGATTGTAAGCAAGACAATTTTATATCACTATAGCAGTATTTTTTGCTTTAAAGGAAATTGAGAAACAGCATTCTGCAATATACCTGTGATAGTTAATTTTATGTGTTAACTTGGTTGGACAAAAGGATGCCTAGATAGCTGGTAAAACATAGTCTGATTCAAGAAGAGATTAGCCTTGGAATAAATAGACTGAGCAAAGATTTTCCACTTTAGTGTGGGAGGGCATTATCAGAACCTTTAGAGATCCTAATCAGATTAAAAAGATAAAATATGGCTGAATTGATTCTTTTTTTTTTTTCCCTTGAGTCAGGCCATCTATCTTCTTCCTCTCTCAGGTTCTTTGCTGTTCAGACTCTTGTCCTTACATCAGTTGCCCCCTCCACCTTTCTGTCGTTCTTAAGCCTTTGAAGATGGACCAAAATATGCAACTGTGAAGTGGCCTGCTATGGACTTCAGCCTCAGCAATCATGTGAAATAATCCTATAACAATTTCAGTTTATATCTCTTTTGATTTGTGGCTTGTGTCTCTCTGAAAAATTGCAATATAGTACCTTAAGATAGCTTATTTTCAGGAAAGCATTTAAAAAATTCTCATTGTTTTGTGGGAAATAAAGAAGAAATACAGGCTTGGCAATGGCATGGATAGATATGTATTAGTTCTGTAGCTATATTTGAAAGATCTGATTAATGTATTGTGGTCACTTGAGAGAGGGGACATCTGTTGCTTGTTCTGTAGCTCAGTTCGCTAACTCATTTGAGAAGATATTAGACATTTTTATCAAATATGTGACTGATAACATGTTACAGTAGGGAACTGGGGAATGAATTAAAATATTTTTACAAGCTGGAATTGTAAAGCAGTTCTGTTAGGATGGGATCTGATAGGGTTAAAAGTAATTAAGGTAGGGAAGAAGGTGAAGTAGTTTAGGAATATAGGTTTATTGTGGGAATGGCATTGATAGCCATGACTGAGTGATTCACGTATTGGTTCTCAGCCTCTGGTTGCAACACATTTGGGAGTCCCATATGGAGTATCTAGCATATCAGTTGTATATATTACAATTAATAACAGTAGCTAAATTACAATTATAAAGTAGCAGTGAGAAACTGTATTAAAGGGTTGCACCTTTAGGAAGGCCAAGAATGACTGGTTTAGGAGTTTTTCTTTAACAGTTGTTATGTGTCAGCTGCCAGAAGACTGGTTGTTAGTAGGGATATGAAATAACTAGAAAATGAGACTATAGTGGTAAAGTTGATGAGAAAAAGCACAATCCATCCATGTCAAGAGATACAGAAAAAATTGAGAAACCACACCAGCTCATAGTGTGACCTTTTCATAAGATATTTTATTTGAATCCCTCTCCCCCCAAAAATAAACACAGACAAATACATAGTCCTACTGAATTTAGTTCTAGAAACAACGATTACATTTTACATCAGAAAGTTTTGAAAGATGCATTGAAGATGATAGGAACAATGCAAACTTCTATACTCGATTGAATGAGGAATGAGAGGAATAATTGATGATTTACCATTGATACTACAGCTGTAATTGACAAAAGCTCATTCTACCAAAACTGAACCAAAGTGGAAAAAGGATTCCTAACTCAGCTAATTCTATACATTTAGCCCTGTAAAATGTGATTAGTAAGTGCTTAACTGCCATTTTTAGACACTTAACAGACTTTTATGTGGGAACTAAAATTGGTCTTTCTCTATTGAGCTTTATTTAGAATTAGAACAAATGAGAGGGCATTATAGGAGATGGGTTTTGGCTCAATGCACAGAAGTTTGTTTTTTTTTTTTTCTTCTGAAAGTTCTTCCCATTGCTAGCTTGTGCTTCTCTAGCCCGAGTGACCATTTGTGAGGCATGACATCAAATGTGAACAATTAAGGTCTGAACAGCTTCAATAGCTATTTTTAAGATTCTCAAATGTTGTTAAAAAAAGAAAATTAAATTAACAATTACTTGGCCAGTTTGAGGGGGTAGTCATTTCACTGTGTATTTCAGAAATTATGCTAGACTTAAAAAATATTTATACTCAATTCACAGTGTACTTGATTAGTCAAAGATGCTTAGCCTAGGAAGTGATTCTAATTCATCTTATTTGAGTAAAACATTTAAGGATTATTGTTTTAGAAAGAAATGGGGGGAATGAAATTGAAGAAGGATACAGTGAACACTCATAAGCATTGGTGGATTAACTGTTTATTTGGAAGCAGATCCTAAATTCGATGATGCAAGATGAGTTTAAAAAAATACATAATGGTGCATTTTAAGTGGCTTCTTCTCAATGTGTCCAGTACCCCCAGGGATGAAGAAAGGGAAGAATCTGTGGACATGGCTTTAAGGCCATTGTTATATAGAGGTGTTGAGTGTTTACCAAATCCCAGTCCTGCCTGAGAGGCACAGGTCATTCTTTTTTGATTGTCTGTTTATATATTTTTGTCACAAAATGATCCTGGCATCCTTTCTTTGGTTGAGAAGAATAAGGACAAGTGTGTAGAGAATTGTGTATTCCAGTGTGAGTCTGGTGTGGGTGCTGTATCCAAGTCAGGTTCTCCATAGCAAATGGCTGGTGGGCCTCAATGCGAAGTAGTCAGTTAACAGGAAGTAGTCAAAAGATGACATGTAGACCAATGATAGACAGCTGAGCTGAGTCCAGATAGCAGAGAGAGAGAGAGAGAGAGAGAGAGAGAGAGAGAGAGAGAGAGAGAGAGAGAGAGAAACAGTAACTAAGCTACAAACATAAACATCATACTTAAACTCTGGAGACTAGAATGATGAATACCAGGAACTCAAGACATCATACACCCTAAATAGATGGTAAGTGTTGAAGCACTTGGAGAGAACCAGAGAACAGAAAGAACACAGAGGCTGAGGAAGAGGAATCCTTGAGATAAAAGGGTCTTACATTATGCATGGCTAGCCTTTGAGTGGTCAAGAAAACTACTAATGGGAAAAATGCAAGCGCATCAGGGATGCACAAACCACCATTTCTATCCTTAGGAAAAACATGGTGTACAAATTGAAAGTAGAAAAGACTTACTTCCCAGAATCTACTGTTGTCTTTAAAAGTGTCAAAATGGGCTGGAGAGATGGCTCAACCATTAAAGGCTAGACTCACAACCAAAAATATAAGTGTCAAAATGGCCTCCAGATAGCCTGTCCACAGGTAGCCTTTTCTCACAGGGAGACTTAAGAAAGAACCACAATAAACAAATGTCCACTGCTTGCTTTCTCCGTCTTCAAGGTCTTTTCCATAGGTGTGTCAAACTGTGAGGCTATGCATTATCCTCCACTATGACAGGATGACGGATTTGTACCTATTGCTTGACACTATCTACCAGTGAAATCATAAATCACGAGAATGATTTGGGTGCTGTGGGCAGCTGACCCTACGATCAGTGTAGAGGCCTTCTAAATTATCTTCTATAAATAACTGAATTTTTCTCAGCTGGTAATGACTTTCTGTCTCTCATGGTAAGGAATAAACTTAGACCAAGAGGCATAATTGTTCTGATCCCCTCTGGGTCCTTCGATAAACATCAATGTGGAGATGGTAACCCACAAAGGGTGCTTCAAGGTATAGTTTTCCTTTCATCAGTGATTAGTTGTGGTGATATATTGTATATTTATCTGAAAATTAGAGAACAGAGCCAAGCCATGAAGATCAGGGAGTGGTGACCTACACCTTTAATCCCAGCATTTGGGAGGTAGAGTCCCTCTGAGTCTCTGTGGAGTTCAATGCCAAACAGAGCTTGGCAATGGTGGAACACAACTTTAATCCTAGCACTAGGAAAGTTGAACAAGGAATGAGATAGTGGGTCAGAGAAAGAGGAAGCAAGAGTCCAGCTTCACCTGTGTTCCTTTTTAGATGAAGACTCAGAAGTATTCAGTCTAAGGATTCATAAAGGCAGTCAGAGGAGTAGCTAGGTGAAAAGTGGCTGTGGCTAGTTTGTCTCTCTGATATTTCAGCTGTTCCCCAACATCTGGCTCCAGGTTTTAATTATAATTCCAAGTAGAGTTCGTGCAATATATGTGACCACAATGACCTGAATCAGTCTGTAGAGCATAAGACTCTTAACCTCAGAGTCTCAGTTTATGCCCCACATTGGGCATCATTTGTAGTTGCAAGTTTTTCTGACCCATCTGGGCCTGAGTCTGGACCACCCATGGTCACGCTAGAAACTTTCAAATATCCAGTAGCTGCTTCCCAGCAAATAATTGACATGGAGTCTTATTATAGTAACTGCTGAGCCAGTAGCTCAAACATATTACCACCTAACTCTTATACTGAAATTAACCCATAATTCTTATCTATACAACTTTTCTATATGTATCTATGTATCTTGGTACCTTTCTTTCAACCCAGCATTCTTATCTTGCTTCCTCTGTGTCTAGCTGGCTATTGCTGCTCTGCATGTCCTTCTCCAAAAATCCTCCTAGTCTGGTTACCCCATCTCTACTTCCTGCCTAGCTATTGACTAATCAGTGTTTTATTGAACCAATATCAGTGATAAATCTTTACAGTATACAAAAGCATTATCCCACAATTCGTTTTAAGTAAACAAACCCAGGTTTTATATTAGGGATTCATCTTTGTTCCATGCGAGGTGCATACAAAGTTCCTACCTTGCTTCTGGCTGTAGGCTAGGGAAAGACTCTTTCCACACTCTTCTGAATAGAAAAATTCAGGCAAGATCCAAAATGATGGGGAGAAGCGACAGCAAATGCATAGGTCGCAAGGCAAGGCAGGGTCTATTACAATCCCATTAACTGGTTTACAAATTTCTTATTTTCATACACAAAAAAAAACTCTGCCAAGTTTGTCTCTTGGTTGACTATTCATACATGAGAGAGCTCCTTGGAGGAGATCATAAATACAATTTCTATCAGCCAATTAGATGGAGAGTTTCTGATGAAGTGCTAAAACAGTGGAATTCAGAGAGATGAGGAAATAAAAAGGGGAAATGGAAGTAGACAGGCATTTCTGGAAGTTGCCTTGCATGAAGAAACTAGAGAGACGAAGTGAATTTAAAAGGTATAAAACAAATCTCATGAGCTGATTGGTGAACCCACCAGTCAGCAAATGTACATTCTCTCACTGTTGGCATCAAAGATAGTGCACAGCTCCTCCAGCCCACAAGAGATGAACCCATGAAAGCTAAAGTCAATTGTTTTGTATCCATAGATTAACAGAGAATGCAGCCTAATTTTTAATGCTGCCTGATTTTGCAATGAATCTTCTAGAACAGCTAAGATGAAAGACAGCACAATAGAGGGATTTGAGTTTTGACTGAAATCACAGGGCTCTGGACCATTATGTTCAGGGAAGAATGATATTGGAGAAGTGGCCAGGGAGGGTAAAGTGACTCTCAGTAGCTACAGGCTACAACTCCCTTGCAAGTACTAGGGCATTGGGGCAACAGGTGTCCACTGGGATTCACTGATAGACTGAGATATCCCCTAAGAAGAATTTGGCATTTGAAAAATTATAAGAGGACTCACTAGCCTTTCCTGGAAGGCTGGGTAACTTCAGATAGGGGACTTAGTTTTACATCTTGATACTCCAGTAGGTGAGAAGCAAAAATGAGAATTACTGGCCCCCAATGGAGGGTGACACGGCAGCCTGGGTCTCTCTTACTTCCTATCGCAAGGGGCAGGATACCAAATAAACTGGTGAGTGTAGAGGATCCAATTTTTTGTCTTATTATCTTATTATCTTGTCCACTAGAGTGTCAGCTACGGCCAGCTCACAAGAGAAACATTTTGTATCCAGGGTCATGACCTTCTCAGGTCCTGATATTATCCAGTGACCTTTAGTGCTAGGTTATAGAACCCCAACCTTTTTTTCTTCATCCAAAGCAACTCTTGGAGCTGCCTGAGGTTTTTGGCACAAACTAGAATCAAGGCTTCATTACTTTTGTTTCAGTGTCCAGGTTTCCTGGCCTAATCATCTTTTCTGCCACTGTCTTTCTTATATACGCATCAAGTTCTTGCTTTGCTTCAGTGTTTACAACTCAGGAAGATCAGCTTCAGAGAGAGAGAGATAGAGTCTAGGATATTGATTATGACTTTATTACAGAGATGGGTAATATTATTTAAGTGAGTTATTCAATCTCATTTGATGTTTTAAATATTATTGAAGGAGAGCTATAAAAGGCTTATTGAGATAGAGCATGAATTGGAAAAGGCCTATCTATGTTCTCATAGAATTTCAGGAGCCAAAAGAAAGCAAGAAGATGCATTTCCTTTAGAAACAGTAACTATCAGAATTGCCCATGGCCTCTCTGTGTCAGGTTTGTGAGTAGGATTGGCTGATTTTCCTTGTTGTCACTGACAATTATGTCATATTTTTAAATTATTTTTTCCTCCAACAGCTTTACTGTTAGGGAAGCCGCAGTAGTCCAACTCTCTCATTGTTACCCTGAGTATGTGAGCTTTAGATTCCCCCCTACACATTCTAAAGAGAGTAAACATAGTTCAAGAAAACCCATTTTGTATTTTAGTAGCCATTTTGTATTCTAGAGGTAAAACAGAGTTCAGTTTCACATTCCTGGCAGGGACTTGCCCAGTTCCAAGAAAGAATGAGCTAAGCTCTATCTGAGGACACCTGGATGATCCATCCACCCCTAAGGCAGTAAAACGGCCACCCTACCCAGATGGGGCCCAGAAATCTTAGGCTGTAAAGAGTCCCAAAGCACGAGCCAATCAGCAGCACGCTTGCACCCTTGACCCCAAGTAACCTTGCCTTGTGCCTTTTGCCTATGAAAAGCTTGTGTAACTTGGGATGCTCAGCTCTTCCTGCTATGTGGAGAACAAACTCTCTGCCGGTTTGTATCACACTGACAATAAACTTTGCTGTTGCATTTCTGACATCTCTGTCTCTGGTGGTCTCTCTGGGTGATTGAGATTCAAGCATTACACATTCTATTTCATCTCCTCCTATACAGGAAAGCAGAAGCTCCAATATCACAATTGCCCCTTTCTTCTCTGAGAAAGACACCAAGACACCACTATTGTTTCCAGGGACTCAGTGAAAAGAAAAAGTTGACTCCAGAAATCCAAAGTGACATGTTAAAAAACAAAAAAAAACCCAAGATAGCAGTGTTTGAAAGACAAACACATGCCTGAGGAGTTGTAGGGTAATTAAAAAAAGGCTTTTTTAACCAGGTTACAATGAGTAACCAAAGGTCCTCAGAAAGCTAACATGTATTTACTTCATGCTTGTACAGTGGCATAGTACTCACCACTGGGGAGTATGCACATTATCTATAAACAACCTTGGACAACTAGGTACAAGAAATGAATTACAGAGAACCAACTTCCATAACACCTGTCTCACTAGGGTTGGAAGTGGCCATCTTTTATTTTTTTTTCTCCAGTCTTCATCCATCAATGTAATACTCTCTTGTCAGTTTCTATAGGTCACTAGGATATCCTCTTTAGTTCTTTCCATTTCCTTTAATAATGCATAAGTTTTTGACATTTTTAGAAGAGATAAAAGATAGTCATTCTTATCAGCACCTGCTGTGTTCTTTTGTGTTCAAATCAGAATAGGGAGATGTGTTTTTATCAGACACAGACCAATATTCTTACTGAAAATCAATTTAAGAAATCTGACTGGTGTGTGAGTGGGTAAAGGCAGGAAGTGAAGAAAAAGTTAGATTAACATAAAATATGACGATTGGATTAATAGTAAGTGGAAACAAAAGTGGAAGAGAAAGAGAGTCCCGGGCATTTGAAACACGTGACACTAATTCAAATTGACGGTGAAGACTACTTTTCCTGAAATGACTCTAGAGTCAAATACTTAATAGTAATAAAAGGAGTAAAAATCATTTCTTGTGCCTTATTTTGGTGTGTGTATACTTAAGGAATACCATATTGTTCATTCAGCCTAACTCAACAAGGACACAGAGCTTCACTCCAGGAACAACCACTGTGGACGCTCGCCACGAGAGGGCAGCAGAGAGCTAAGAACTGGTAGTTTCTGTGCCTTAGCTACTACCTAGCCTCCTCCACCCAGAGTTGGCTCCAACTTTTGCTGGAGAAAGTGATGCCCAAATGCCTCAGGCACCTAGTTTCCTGAATATGAGAGAGATGGTGAGAGATAGTCAACAGTAGTGTTGAAGTGAGAAGAAATTAGAGCCTCAAAGAACTGGTTTAAAGGTGCTATTCCTTCTGAATGCTAAAAGAGACAGGTAAAGGAGAGAGATTTAGGAAGCATGGCTTTGTTGTTTATTTATTTATTTACCCTTAATGGCCATTTTTATCATTGAATAAATATTTATGAATTGAAAGTTTAGGATATTGCTGTTCACAAAACATGGATGCACAAGATGGTTGAGCTTGAAATGGAAGTAAATTCTGAGTTGTCTCTCAACTTAGTGTTCCAGGAAAATAAGGGCTTGCTGAGATGCCATGATGGGGTTGTGAATATGCTGCTCTATACTTTAGGAGACTGAAGGAGTATGGCAGAAGCAGGTCACAGGATGCTTTCTGCACCTGTTAATTCCAGTGGCCATTCTCTGCCAAGACAGAAAGCTAGAGGCCATAATTCACAGAGTCCTCTAAACAATGAGTCATAGGGTTGAGACTCCGGTTAAAAGCCAGGACTGTCTTTTGTTCACATGCTGGGGGAACGTCATAAATATCACCAACTATTGACTTTTCTCTACTTCTTTTCTCCTTTTTCTTATGGTTAATGATGCATCAAAGTCAGCTTAATGGACAAAGTTTCTTACTAATCACCAGGACAGACAAATAAAACAAAAATGATCTATAGTGAATGTGTAATGTGGGGAAAGGAAATGGGGGGGTTGGGGTGAAGTAAGCTAAATATAAGTCAATGGTAGGAAGTGGCCAGTGAAAGAGAATGCAGTGTGAGAGTCAAGGGCAGTGTCTAGAAGGGAGAAAGAGTGAAAACATCTTTAGAAACTTTGATTTATTTTCTTTATATTTTAAATAGTTGTAGATTTTTTAAAAACCAAAAAGCAACTATTTGTTTCTTTTTTAAAAATACTACTTATTTTGTTTTCTTAAAATTTATTTTTATTTTTTAAGGATTAAACATGTTTGGCAAATTCTTAACCAAATTAAACAAAAAAAAGGGAAAGACCCACTTTAATAAAACTAGAAATTGAAAGGCAAACATTATAACAGATATGAATGAAATTCCAGAAAATCATAGGGACATACATTATCAATTTGTTTCAATAAATTGAAGAATCTGAAAAAACTGGTAAGTTTTTAGATAGCAAAATTAAAACTAAATTCAATGAATGATTTTAACAAATGTATACTTTGTAACCTGCTTGAAATACTAATAAAATACTCCATACTAAAAAGAAAAAACAGCAATAACAGAAGCATACACAAGAAAATATGAACTTACTACAGAATCTACTATAACTTAAAAAACTAAGACAAATAGACAAATATATATCATATAATTCCATAAAACTTAAAAAATAAACAAAGTCTTTAAAAGTTACAAAGTCAGTGAATTGTTTATTTTGAGATTTTAATTGTATCATTTCTCCATTCTATTTCCTCTTCCAAACACTCTCATATACCCTTCCTTCCTTCCTTCCTTCCTTCTTTCCTTCCTTTCTTTCTTTCAAATTCATGGCTTCTCTTTTCTCTAATTACACACACACACACACACACACACACACACACACACACACACACACACACACACACCCCTAAATACATAAATACAACCTGCTCGGGTTGTATAATGTAACTTGTCGGTATTGAATAATCAGTGGGTGTGCTCTTCCCTGGAGACTATTTCTTCTGTTCTCAGCATTCTTAGTTGTCTGTAGTTCTTTGTGTATGGTGAAAGCTCCACGGTCTTTGCCCCATTCACAATGTCTACTGTCCTTGTTTAGCTCATGTTCAAGTAGTCCTATTGGAGACACTTTGTGTCTTTGAAAATTTTTGTAGATTATGAAGTTCTCCCCAATGAAAAGTCATACATATATAGATATTAATATAGAGTCAAATAAAATAAATGTTCTCACCAAGCTAACAAATTTTATGCTGATATGCAACACTGCTAGGTACTGTCCATGAGAAAATATGCACTGCTGCCGACCTACTTGAAATAGATAGATGACCATAGTGTATAGAAACAACTCAAAGCCAAGAGCCCGTCTGGTACTGTGGGTAGGGACCAGTTAAGGGACCTAATAAGAGATTTGAGGACTCTTCTTTATGGCAAACTTTGAAGATTAATCTGCTTTGACACTCAAGGTCAAAGTAGAAATGAAGACAGAATCCAATAGCCACTAAGTATATTGAAGTCAATATAGCTGGAAAATATAGTGGTTACCTTAGAATTCACAAGTTAATGAGATGTGTGCAGAAACGACAGGGAAAGTATATGGAGGTCTACTGTTTATTCTAAAGTGTATCAAGGAGTATAATTAATTGATGGATGGAAAGAAAAAACAGACTGAACAAATTTGATAAAATATTAATATCCATCTTCAGTAGTGTACACTGTGAAATTTGTTTATTTTTTCAACTCTTGAGCTATTTATATTAAAATGTCAGAAACAAACACTCTGGAATTCACCCAAGCCAGGCTGATCTGAATAGCAATCTCTGATTCACCAGAAATACTACATCATTCTTGGATATGAGAGTTTACTTACAGTGACTGATGAAGATTGAATTTGTCATTAATACTTTGGAGACCCATGTACTGTGTTTTGCATGATATCAATCCATGGCTGTATGAAATTTTATATAAGAATATGCTCTCCCTATGCTCAAAGACATAGAGCAATTAGAATTAATTTCTGCAAAAAAGCAAGAAATAGAGAAAATGATAGAAAGATTAAATGTATGAGAAAACAAAGGTTGTAATTCTTGCCAACCTAAAATCATTCATTTTCAAGCAAGACAAATAATATACACCTCTACATTTAAGTAATTTTGTTTCTCCTATCCCATATACTCGGCATATTAGTTACTTTGTCACATTTCTTAGGACTGCTTTGCAAACAGTCCATGGACATTTTAGATTTTTTTTATGTTTCCTGGTGGTGGTAATTGTGTGTGTGTGTGTGTGTGTGTGTGTGTGTGTGTGTGTGTGTGTCCATTCTCTCTTCTCTGAAGCCCATCATCATCACATTTCATTTAGAGAGTAAAAGATAGTTCCTCCAAATTAAATCAAGACTTGGAATAATGCTTTCTTTTATTCTATTATAGAAATTTTAAATTTTCATCTGAAGTTTTCAGAAGGCTTTTATAACACTCACAAAAATAATTAGAGAATTCTTATATATATGTTGCATTAATGCCTTCTACAATACCAACAGGTTACATAGGTAGTGTATACTTATCAGGAAATTGGCACTGCTACAACATTGTAGGCTAATTTGTAGACTTCTTGTTCCTACAAGTTCTGAGATGTGGGCAAAGACCTCACATTCCACTTGGTGGTCAGATCCTTCCTACAAAAGTCAGCAGTTTTCCATTTTGTTTTGCTTGAAATTGGGCTTCATATGACAGACTGACTTTCCACTTGCTTTGTAGTCAAGGCAGGTCTTGATCAGCTAATCTTCCTGCCTCTGCTTCCAAGTGCTTGAGTTAGTAGTGTGTTTGTGATTTCATTTCTTTTAAAAATATTCATGACCTTGCAGATTTTAAAAAAAAGATACATGCCAGTTGTTTTTAATTTGCATTTGTCCAAATGTTTTCTTGAGATAATTAACATTATGTATTTGGAAACCAATAACACTGGTCATATGTGCTTCATCATGTATGATATCAGTGTGGATGACGTCAGACAATTTGTCTTCTGGCTAATTAAAGTACATTGACTATCAAAGTCTCAGCAAGGTTTTGCACTATTCAGTTACTGATTTTTCCTTTGTAATTTATAAGTCACATATCTGGGGATAAAAAGAAATATCTTCTAATTTCAACCACTTACTCCAATGTCTATTCTTGATTCAGATTTACCTTATGTTACTGTGCTGTTCAGCTGACTGAGCTTCACAGTTTACACAATTCTTTATTTATTAATTGGATCCTATAATAAAGAATAACCAGCATGTATTCCTCATTTATTTATCTACATATCAACTTAGTGTAACAATGAATTCACTGGTATTTATTTTATAATTCATTGGGCTTTAATCATTGCTCTGACGATTTATTTTGATGTTCACAGGTTTCCGGATTTGGGCACTGGGGCTTCTTTCCAGCTGGCTCTATTCCCTTTCATCATGCTCTCTCCATCACTAGCTGAGCATTTTCTTAATTCCCAGAACCACAGGAACTTCCAGGATTAGCTTAATTTTCTTGTCCCAGAACTGCTGTCAGCACATCTCTCGAGAAGTCCTGGTTCCCTGTATTTTCAAAATAAAATATAGTTGCGCACATTGCCCCTAGGTGCCACTTACTACTCTGGGCTATTGTCAGTAGAGGGAGAATATAGAGAAGCCAGCATCTCAGTTTCCCTTTTTTTCTATCAAGAGTTGATAAAAAAAATTATACATCACACACAGAAGTAATATAATCAATAACTGAGGAAAGGATTAAAGGGATAATTCTTAAAAGTACAAATGACCAACATATACAAAAAACTGTTTGGCATCTTTGTTCATCAGAGAAACATAAATTATAGCCACACCAAGATTCACTTCACTTTCATCAGAATAACTACCAGCAAGGAAAATATAACAAATGATAGTGAGGATGTGCAGGGAAAGTAAGCCTTATATAACACTGATGCAAATATAAGCAAGTCTAACCCCTATAGGTAGCAGTTTAAAGAACCCTCAGAAAACTCAAAAGAGAAGTATCATATGATCCACATATGCCATTTCTGAGAATATAGCCAAGGAATCTAAGGCAGTTATACCTGTACATCTATATTTATTATAGCTGTGTTCCGAATAGCCAAACCATAGAATTAGCCTAGATGCTTATCAACAGAGGAATGAAGAAAACATATATGCATAGTGAATTAAAAAATTCCGTCACTTGGGGAAAATGGATAGATTTCAAGTAGACTGGAGATTATCATGAAATGTGAAACAAAATATTTCTTATTATCTCATATACAGAATTCAGATCTAAAGAAATCATATATACATATATGCACACACACAAATATAATTGTACATATATATCTTGAAAGTAGGAAATCTTTTTCTTTGTGTAGTCTCTTAAGTAGTTCTTTGTTCTTGCTTTTCAACATGAAAAAAACAAATTTAAATGTTATCCAGTTGATATATCAGTGTTTGCTTGCTTTTGAACATTACAATGTCTGTTTTCTATGGATGGGAAGTGGCAGTTCACCCATGCCACCTAAGACCTGTCTAGTTTTTTCTTCCTCCTTTTCTCTCCTCTTGCTCCTCCTCTTTCTCTTCTCCATTTAGGCCTCTGACCCCCTCTTGTGCATGGTGTGAAATATGTATCTTTTTCTAAGTGACTACACAGTTATTATGATCCGTTTATTTCAAAGGATATCACTGCCCACTAATAGAGATGTTGTTACCTTGGGGTAAATGTTTACATGTGTTTGTGGTGATGTCTAGATTTGTGTTTTATTATTCTGGCTTATTTGTGAATTTGTACATCAAGACTACCATGTTTTAATTACAGAGACTAGGTATTGCGTTTTAAATCCTGGGAAGGTTAGATTATGTAGTTTTTGTGTTTCATTGTTATTTTTCTTCTCTTTCAATTAGAATGATCTTTGTTTTCATTAAGGCTTCTTATATTGAATTCAGTTTTTTGGTATAATTACTATTATACCTTCTTTTGTTGATTTGACTTTATCTACATATAATCAGTTTGTCTACCTAAGTAGCTGGCTGCATTCCTCACTGTGTTTTCATGCACCTGGTATAAACCTTTTGTGGTTTTCTAATTCCTTTTCTAGTTAATTTTTTATTGCCAAGTAATATATAATTATTTCTTTCTTTATTATCTCAAACATTACTTAAACACCATAGAACAGCATGCTTTCCCAGCCTACCCTCTTCCTAACGTTCACCAGGAAGATCTTTAAAATCTTCTTGTGGACTTCTTGGGTGATTTTACCCTGAGTGTTTTCCCTATATCTTGCTAGACTGTATGTTTCAGTTTTTTCCTTTTTCTTTTGGTATTTGAAGCATAAAAGACATTTTATCCTTCATAAATTTAATTTGACTCTTTTTCTAAAATGTTTCAGCCATATTTATCAGATTTTGAAATTATTGGTGGTTACTGGTATCTCCCATGAATGATGGTGAAATTTCAGTGACTCATGGTATATCTACTATTTCTTTCCATTTTTGGTTTTATTGTTAGGCTCAAGAGCTTTTATTATGTTTCAATATAATTAAAATAATAAATTTCTAAAATGAGCTATAATAAAACTATAATACTATAATAAATACCACAATAAAACAAAATGTTATAATAAACTACAACATATTAAATATAAGACTATAATAAAATGTTTCTTTATTCAAGAATTAAAATAGTTATGTTCTATTTTATAAAGTTTTAAAAGCTATTTAGACTAAATTTACTGCCTAAATACTGCTATTTCTTTCATAGAGAATTCATCTATTTGTGATTTAGTTCTTTTGGGAGTTCATGATATATCTAAGAAGGCTATGAATTCATTTTGTTCCCTTCATCTCTGCATATCTTAGAATTTCTGGTGTCATAAACACTAAAAAAATAAGTGAAGAATGTCCTTGGATTATGTGTTCTGTAGCATAGTAGAATTTAATTGACTTGGGCTGGTGAGATGGCCCAGGGGGTAAAGCTCACAGAGTTGAGTCTACTTGACCAGCAGTCATTTTCTGGAACACAAACATGGAAAGGAGAGAAACAACAACTTCAGGTTATCCTCTGACCTGGACATGTGTCACGGAACATGAATGTATGTGTTGTGTAAATATATATGAGTGAATACATATGTATGTGTTAGTTAGCAGGAATATGTGCATGTACATAAGTATGTATATATGTGAATGTGTATATGTATGTGTGTGTGTGTGTGTGTGTGTGTGTATATGAGTGTGTGTTTATGATTGTTTCCTGCCAGGCTCATTCAATTTCTTTTATAGTTGCAATTCTGTCTCTCTACTGAGCACTATCTTGTTATTTTTTTCTTTATCTGAATTACAGGGTATATGCTGGTTTAATTCCTATGAGAACATGAAACATATATGTCAAAATATTTTTTCCTGGTCAAGCTGTCTTTCTTCATTATCACTTATGTGTCCCCTTTCTTGTTGTTTTCATTGTCCTTGCGTACAGTTCTCAATTCCTCTCTCTCATTAAAGAATTTTATTTATTGGGAGTGTTGACAGTTTTGCCCAAGTCTTCTTTTTGCTTCTTCCAAACTGTACAATAATTCATCCTAACTTGCTTGTTTCATAGATAGTGTGCTCGTATTTCCTTAGAGGAGGAACATAGAGGATTGGACACTCATTGGTGATCTAGATTGCTCCTGTCTTTTCATTTGACAGAGTAAAGCTGTCAGTGGGACAATGGCTGAGCCTGGCCACATCTTTATATTTTTATTTTAGAAGATTAATATAAAAATTTTCATGCAAGCAAGAAATGATTACTTTATGTGTTTTTAAGATTAAAAATAGATTCTTCTCTCATACAATACATTCTGGCTACAGTTTCCCCTCCTCTGCTCCTCCCAGCTCCTCCTCCTCTGTTTCTCTCCAGGAAAAAGCAGGCCTCCAAGAGACAACAACCAAACATGACAAAACATGATACAATAAGACAAGGTGAAAGCCCTCATAACAAGGCTAGGCAAGCCACTCAACAGAAAGAAAAGAATCCCAAGAGCAGGCAAAAGAGTCACACCTGCTTCTACTCTAAGGAGTCCCATGAAACACCAAGCTAACTGCATATATGCAGAGGACCCGGTACATACCCATTAGGGCCCTGTGCTTGTGTCTTCAGCTGTGAGCCCATATGAGCCCTGCTTAATTGACTCAGTGGATCATGTTTTCCTGGTGTCCTCCATCCTCTCTGATTCCTACCTTTCTCCCAGGGTCTTCAGGGTCTCCCCCACCTGAAGGGAGGGATCCAATGGAGACCTCAATTTAGACTCTTTCTATATAATGTCTTGCTGTGGGTCTCTGCACCCACTCCCATCTGCTGCTGTAGGGGGAGGTTCTGATGACAACCGGATAAGGAACTGACTGATCAACAAGTATAACAGAATAGCATTAGGAATCATTTCACAGTTTTTGGTTTTTTGGCCAGTCTTGTTCAGTTCTACCCTAGATCTCTGGACTATCCAGACTTCAGTCCCTGGAAATCCAGGCAATATAGGGCCTGGGCTTCCTCTCATGGAGTGAGCCTTGTATTAAACTAAATACTGGATAGCCATGCCCACAAGTTCTGTACCACCATTTTCTCAGCATGCCTTTCAGACAGGACAAATTGTAAGTTAAGGGTTTTATGGCTGGATTGGTGTCCAGGTTTTTCTTTCAATAGCCTGTGAAATACTTTTCTACAGCAGCTTGACCTCTCTATATTCAATAAGCTGTATGGATGTTGTTCTCATCAATGGGTTCCTGCTGTCTGTTTTTAGAGAGGGATTCTCTTAGCATTAGCATGAGTAGTTTAGGAATCTTCACAGAACTCCCTTGGCCAACAACTCATCTGAATGCAACCCACTCTTAACATCCATGCCCTAAACACAAGGACACCCCCCACTTCATAGCAACAGCAACAACACTGCAGTCATGGATTTACCATTAGTCACACATTGATTATGAGAGACTTCAGTACCCCACTCTCACCAGTGTACAGGACATCCAGGCAAAAATCAAACAGAGAAATACTGAGCCTAACAGACATTATAAACTAAATGGATCTAACAGATATTTACAGAATATTTTACTCAAACACAAAATAATATACCTTCTTCTCTGTGTCTCATGGAACTTTCTCCAAAACTGACCACATACTCAGATACAAAGCAAGTCTCAACAGATACAAGAAAATTGAAATAACTCCCTAGATTCTATCAGACCATTACATATTAAAACTAGGTGTCAATAACAACAACAAAAACAACAGAAATCTTACAAACTCATGGAAACTGACCAACTCTCTACTGACGAAAATGGGTCAAGGCAGAAACTAAAGGTTTTCTAGAAAGCAATAAAAATGAATACATATATCTAAAGATGAATACAGCATACCTAAATTTATGAGAGACAATGAAAGCAATGTTAAGAAAAAATGTTATAAAAATTTGGAGAGATCTCATGCTAGCAACTTAACAGCACACCTGAAAACTCTAGAACAAAAAGAAGTACAACCAAGAAGAGTAAAGGGCAAGAAATAATGAAACTGAAGGCTGAAATTAACAAAACAGAAGCAAAGAGAACACTACAAAGTTATTGAAACTAAGAGTTATTTATATGAAAAAAACAAGATAGACAAACTCTTATTCAAACTAAAAGATGGAGAGAGAATATCCAAATTAATAAAACCAGAAATAAAAAGAGGGCATAGCAACAGGAACCGAGGAACCTCAGAGAATCATAAGGACATTCTCTAAAACCTTATACTCCATCAAACTGGAAAGTCTAAAAGAAATGGATAATTTTTTCAATAGCTACCTATCATTTACCACAGTTAAATTGACCTATAATCCCTAGTGATGTAGAAGCAGCTATTAAAAGTCTTCTAACTAAAAAATAAAGCCAGATGGCTTAAGTGCAGAATTCTACCAGATCTTCAAAAAAGAGCTAATAGCAATACTCCCCAAATATTTCAAAAAAATAGAAGCAGAAGAAACATTGCCTGATTCATTTTATGGGGCCAGTTATCCAAATACCCAACCACGTAAAGACCCAACAGAGAAAAAGATTCACAGAGCAATCTCTTTTACGAACATAGGTGCAAAAATCCTCAATAAAATATTTGCAAACCAAATCCAAGAACATATCAAAAAGACCTTCCACTGTGATCCAGTAGGCTTCATCTCAGAGATGGGCTTCAACAGACTCCATTTTATTCCCCCATTTTATAAGTAATTTGTCAGGGTATAGAGAATAAAAAAACTGCAATTATGCTATTTTTCCCTCCCAGAGGCATTCAATCAGTCCTTCTATTAAGTTTTATTTGATTTAATTTATTTAATTTATTTTCTATATGTATATATTGGAAATGGAATTGGAAGAAGGAAGAGAAAAAATAAAAAAAGAATGAGAGAATATAGATGGATTAAAACACTATTCAGATTGAAAATTACATTTTGCTTCTTGGCCATCAGCTAGTGAATATCCTACGTAACATGTTCCTAGCACCATGACACATTTTTCTCATCAAGAACCCCAAAATCACTGGGCCAGGCAGCAACTCAAGCCTCAGAAACCATGAGCCAAGATAAATCTCTCCTCCCTTAAATGATATTCTCAGGTATATTGTCACAGTGTCAAAGTGTGATTCATACAAAACAGAGCCAATTTATGGTGGCACTAACCGTCACCATATGTCAAATATAGATTCTTCCAGACATGCTATAGAAGCATTCGTTTTTACCGCACATTTATTCCAAAATTTCATCAGTCTTGTTGAAGTGTTCCCTACCAGTTTTCTGTTTTATGTGATAGACAACCTCATTAGAAACTCTGTTGGCTATAAATAAAGAAGACAGTGACCTGGACTGTCTGATTCCAAGGCTGATCTTCTCATTCAGCATCTGCTCTGCAGAGCAAAGGCCTCCAGTATTCAGCTGACACCTTGAGCTTCTTTCTGCTTGCCTGTACATTTAACTGTATACACCTTCTTTTTGGTGTCTTCTCCGAGAACTTGTCCCTTAGATCCTTGTAGTTTCACTAAACACATACTCTTGTTCTCAGACTTGCTAATGACTTCCAGTTCTTTGTACAGAGAATCAGAGTTATATTCTTCTATGAAAAAGTGGAAGATCCTCTCACTCTTTGGACCAGGTGACCTGAAGCCAGGTCTTGCAGCTGCCATGAGACACCTATGGGCACAAGCTACAGCTTCCTTGTAGGAGATGGGGAGGGAGATTTTAGCCTTTACTGCCAACATTAGATTTTGAGTGATGTAAGTAGTCCTTGATTTCTGAAGCTTTCTCTTATGCTCAGGCATGTGAGGCTGGGACCACCCTCGCTTGGTGGAAGAGATAGAAGAACATGGTGTGGTTGTACGTTGATCTGGGAGAAAACATAAACTGTGTTTCCCAGGCCTTGGCTTTCTTCCTTTAACTTTTCTAGTGCAGTGTTCTGTAATCTTGATACTTGGAAGGCCTTGCCCAGCATGGTAATATTGGAAGGTTAGAAAGAAAATTTATAAGTACCAGATGAAGTCTTCGATGGATGGAAATGCTAGGGAAAAAAGGGAAATTATTTTATTTAATTTGTTTAAGAAACAGAGAGACAGAGGCTAATCAATGCAGATAGTGACAGAAAGAATTGACAACACTTTCGCAGCACTAAGGATCACATTTGGTGCCCACAGGAACCTGAGATAATAGGTATTAAAATCATTGTAACACTGTTTTGCAAATGAGAAAATGGAGGCAGTAAAAAAGCACTCCATGCTCTATGAAAAGTAAGTGAGCCAATCTCACTTGCTGTTGAATGGGAGAGAGGGAAGGGGAGGAAAGGGTGGTGGGGGGAGAGCAGCTTTACTGAAATTGGGTCAGTTGCCTGTCAGGCTTTGTTGAGGTTCAGTTCTGAACCTTCTTCTCCAGGCTCATGCTTTGGATACTTCTCTAGTGAGCACATTATTTTGGAAGTTGGAAGCCATAAAAGTCAGTCATTAGGGGCAGACCTTGGAAGGTAAAGGCCTATCCACTGGTTCTGGCCTTAACTCTGATTCTTGGTCCACTCTGTGGACAGCCTCTGTCTCTTTCTCATACCACCAGGAAACAAACACTTGACCATGCTCTGATGGAATAAAGTCTCTAAAACCATGAAACAGAATAAACCTTTTTTACTTTAATTTCTGTCTGACAGGCAATGAAAATGTAGCTGATGCACAGACCTTGCGTTGCTGACTCCAAAAGATTACCCACCCTATGAGTACCTGCCATTGTAGCATAATAATTCTGTAATATGTCATTCAGGGATTCCTAATGCCAGAGACACATCAGGAAGCACTGAATGCTGCAATGAGGCAACAGTTACTTGTGTGGATCATCTTTCAGTAATAATTCATAGATATCTTTCCTCTCCCTCAGGTACTCTTTTCATTCTTCTCTTCCAAAAATAATTCTACTGAAATTTTTGGTTTTAGAAATCAATGCCTGAAGTTCATAGTTATTTTAAGATGGCTACTTATTTTACTAGTAGCTAGATTTTGAAGTGGGTCACATAGGCAAGACATGTCATAGAGAAATAAGATTGTTCTGAAAAGTCATATAATAATTTTCTTTGAAATAAATGATTGTGGCAAAATCATGGAGTGATAAAGGAGGTAGGAGCAGGGGCAGGGGGTAGGCTCAGTCTCTTCTATTCTACCTTACATTTAAATGTCATCTGCTGTTGGTTATCTGATAACTAATTGTATTAGCCAGGGATCCTTAGAGGACCAAAACCAATAGAAGTAATGAAGGATCTATTAAAATGGGCTATATGATAGTGGTTGGGTAGCCCAACAATGGCTGTCTCTATGCTAGAGGGGCTCAGAACTCATAAGCTACTCATTCAACAAAGCTGGATACCTTAGTCCCAACCTAGTGCTGAAAGCCTAGAAGATTACTGGAGAGCTACTAGTCTTCAGTTTACATTGGAAGGGTGGCTGATGAACCTGCGCTTTACAGCTAGAGGAGAATATGTGCAGCAGCCACAGGGTAGATGCACTCACCAGATGAGATGGTCAGTTTTTCCCAAAAACTCCCTGTGACACTATAGAAAATGATGCCCAAACTCTGGGGGAGGATCTCTCCCCTTTAGTTATCCTTACCTGAGACATTCTCATGGTCTTGCCCAAGAGAAGGGTCTCTTTAAGGATTCTTGATCCAATCAAGTTGATTATAACGATTAACCATCACACAAATGCAACAAAGTATTCTAAATGACTCTGAACAGAGAAAGCCAACTTCAGACTTGTCTAGAAGTTAAGGATTCTTTATCTATCTAAAGAAGAGTTTTGGAGCAGGGGAAATAGTCTATAAAGTTATTATAGCTATGCCACCTTATAAACCTGCAGAAACTCAATATGCTCATGGAAAGAATATTTTGGCTAATTGCCTATTCTAGTTTACAGAAATTTAATCAGAAAACTATATTTATTTCAAACACTATTGAGACTCTTTCAAAAATAAGAGCAGAATAGGAACCATAAATGGATTTTTGTTTGGTCCTAAAACTTTTATGGTACATGAGGGCCATCAAGCTGAACTTGAATTTCATTATCTAGTAATACAGTTGTTGAAGATTTGGAATAAATGGCAGAACATGTACAAATCCCAGAATATGTCTGAGAATTTAGATCTCCAGTAATTCCCAACACAACCTGCATTGCTGCTTTTTTTTTCTTTAAGGCCATGTGTACTAATGAAAGGAAAGGGAATAAAGTCAGGATGGAAGGTACAAGGTGAGTCCAGAGTTCCTGCTCTTTAAAATGAATGTCTGGTAGGAGTGCGCCTCAAGTCTTCATTTGCTTGAAGTTGTGTAAATCCATTTCTAGATGCAATATATGATAATTTATGAATACATGGGGCAGGGGAAGGGGACAGGAGGGAAAGAAAGAAAGGAAAAGGAATTAGGATATGCTCAAATTAGATGAGCTTTTTTATCTGCTGGAGACAGCAGTAATGATACATGAATATTCATAAATCATATTCATACAGCTTGCCCTTCCACTTTCTATTTATTGCTACCATATTGGCAAAAGTGTGTGGGTGCCAGCATGTATCTGTTCTTGTGTGTGCATTTACATATGGAGGCCCAAAGTTGATATTGGGTGTCATCCTTGATGGCTTTTCATTTTATTTATTGGACAGGATCCCTGGCTAACCAGAGAAACTCACCAGTTGAGCTAGTCAATGCCTTAGGAATTCAGGGTCTCTGGCTAACCAGAGAAACTCACCAGTTGAGCTAGTCAATACCCTAGGAATTCAGGGTCTCTGGCTAACCAGAGAAACTCACCAGTTGAGCTAGTCAATACCCTAGGAATTCAGTTTCTGTCTTCTGAGTGCTGGGATCTCAGATAGTTGCTATGCCTGTAGGCCTTTTACAGGCATTCCTGTGATCTCAATTCTGGTCCTATGCTTTCACAGAAAGCCCTTTATCCAGTGAACCATTTCCTTAGCCCTTATTATTATTGTATTTTGGGCTCTCTCTCTCTCTCTCTCTCTCTCTCTCTCTCTCTCTCTCTCTGTGTGTGTGTGTGTGTGTCTGTGTGTGTGTGTGTTTGTATGTATGAGTGTGCACGTGACACAGCATGGATGTGGAGGTCAGAGTGGTACCAGTCCTTACTACCTACCTCGTTTGAGGGATGCCCTTGCCCTTTGTTTACTACTGTATAGGCTAGTATATCTAGTATGTGAGCCATGTATTATCCTGTCTGCTTCTTCTCTTGATGCAGAAGCAATCTGATCCTGTGCTCCTACATCAGGCTTTATGTGGAATGCAACTGACTCACAGAGTCATCCCAGTCCCCCACTCTTCTTCAATACAGACAAATACTTTTCTGCCCTGGTAACTGACTGGCCGTGGCTTTGCATAGACATATAAAACTGTAGAACAAGAAGTGACTGAGCAAGACTAGATTTATCTACATCTAAGAGGCGAACAAACCAAATCTGGAAAATGGAATTTCTGGGGGAGGAAGGATTGTCAGGTAGCTTCTGGAAAGACTTGGGGGAGATAGATGAGCAGTGATGTTTAGCAAATCCCTCCATGTGTATTGTGGAAATGGAAACCATATTTCCTATTCTTCAAGACCTCACGAGATGTTTACATTACTTCTTGATGCTTTGCATATGTCTGGCTTGTGTCTTTCTTGAGTATCATAATGTGATGTGGCTGAGTTCTTTTTATCTGTGCTGTAATGGGTTTTGCTACAGTGGAGATAGAATAATGCAGGCACATTCCGACTTTCATGGGACAGCTAGCCAAACTCATGCTGTACCTTTCTAGGTGCAGGCTTCAGGGAAAATGAAACTGGAAGAAGATGCTAGTCCGAGAAGATGGAAGGAGAACTTGGAAATGGCAAGCAGCGTAGGCAGGTACGAGTCACCAGCAACAATGAAGTCTGCTTTGAATACAGGAACATTCCCTGGGCTGTCCAGTTCCCTTGTTTAATAATGAAAACTCTTTTTTCTTGGTGGCTGCATGCCAACTGAAGAGATGATTGGCAGGTAACAGATGACAGGATGAAAAAAAATTCAACAAATGTGGAGCAGGTGACAGAGCTCTGTGGCTGAAATGTTCTCTGCAAGATGCTCTGTGAAGCTTCAGAAGGCAGCTCATGTGGGTCCCTGGCTGCAGAAGGAGCCCAGAGGCAGCTCTTAGCTCCACATGCCTGCTTCTCAGTACCATATGCTGGAGATCATCAGCAGGAAGGGAACATGAAGGTCTGTTCTGCCTAGCTCTTGGTTTTGCTTCTCTGGTGACTAGAAGTCCTCCACCCTGCCCCCAGCTGTGTGAACATCAAACCTGCTTAAAAACTAATAGATTGCTGGTAATTCATGACAAAAGCAGACCAAATTATATTTACACTTTGAGAATCTGATCTGCATTCAGCTTCTTAAGGTTTATGGCTTTGAATCCATGTGATCCCATTAGCATTCATGTTATTTTTTCCTTTTGGAAATTTCTTGATGGATTGTGCTTAAACATAACCTGATAGGTACTGATTAGCTATCTGTCCTCAACTTTAGAAATTATTTTGGAGATAAAATTAAAATCTCTAATATATATATATATATATATATATATATATATGTTCACAATGCAAGAATATCTAATTTATTGGCTGTCAAAAAGTGTCTTTGAGATTCCAAACACACACAATGCTTTTTGAGTGTGCATATATCAAAGAAAATGGCTTATTTTAATTTTCAATGTTTAATTTTGAGTTGTATTTTAAAATATAAATATTGGAGAAAGAATGTACTATAACATTAAAATAGATAGTAGAAAAACACAAAGCTACTATCATTATATAGTAATCAAAATATTAAGTAAAATACTTAATAACCATATACTCTCTTACAAATTTGAAATAATATCTTTAATTCAGATGTCTAGGAAAGTTGTGAGGTTACACACACACTCACACACACACACATATTTAAGCTTTCTACCAGTTGTCAAAATAACTCAACACCGTGATAAAATTTCTCAATGTAAATGAGATTCTTTATCTTTGTGGCTGGCATCAGGACCTTTTCAATTATGTCAGCTTTCTGATATATTATAACCCCTTCTTTGTAAGTAAATTGAAGATGTTGTCTATAATGTATTTACTGTATAGAATTTTGCAATTTAATTGAATAGATACAAGAGAATCACAGTTATTCATCTGTGGGTAAATACTAGGTTTTGGGGAAAGCAAAGGTCGTGTGTGTGTGTGTGTGTGTGTGTGTGTGTGTGTGTGTGTGTAATGCATATAAAACCTTATAAAGCTTTAGAAAACTCCAGGGGTCTCTGGCCTTTTGGTGTGCTTGCTGGTGGATCCAGAGACATTAAGACCTTTTTGAGGTTGGAGGAGTTTTGTGAATTTGCTCTGGAATCTGAGCACACTGGAGGAATATCTGCACATGACAATGCATGCTGTGAGATCAAGGAGAGCAAGCTGGAGACACAGAGATTCTCTGTGAGGACCCCAGGGTGGAATGTGGAAACAAACCTAGATTAGAAAGTAACAGATGGAGGCATGCTGGGGTTGAGAATACTTGAGCTGATCCAAGGCAGGCGTTGGTTACTTTTCTATTACTGTGATGAAATATCATGACTAAGGCAACTTAAGAAAGAAAGCGTTATGCGGGCTTACAGTTTTAGAGTTATAAAGCAATGGGATGACATCAGGAACAATTAAGAGTCCTGGTCCCCAAATAGACAGAGAGAGACATAGACAGACAGACAGACAGACAGACAGAGAGATAGGCAGGCAAATACACAGATAACACTGGACCTAGTCTTTAAAATCTTTTTTTTTTCCTTCTTTATTTTGTATTTATCAAAAAAAAAACACAGTAAAAAAAAAGAATTTAAAATGTGGAAGGGTTAACAATAACTATACAGAGGATAAGAATCATAAGCATGGCTTAGCAAGGGTGGAAATACAAATAAGATTGCTACACCTATATTTTCTTTGTGTTCATCTTTCCCTCTGAATTTTTTTTTTCCATCCCTGTATAGCCTTATTCAAGGTCCCCTCCCCCTCCCAACACATCTGGTCATTTTTTCCTCTGCAACTCCCCATCCCCTCCCTGGGCAGGGAGCAGACAGTCCTATGGTCCCCCTGACCCAATAATGCTTAGATCAGTCTCCGCTTCTGGCCAAATCCAGTTCTTTCCCTCCTCCCTCAAGAGTGAGTCAGGTGTTCCTCTAGGTGGATAGTCTTTAAAATCTTAAAGCCTGCCCTCAGTAATAAGTCTCCAACAAGATCACACACTTCCTAACCTTTTTCAAACAGTTCCAGCAACTGATGATTAAGCATTCTAAGGTGTGAATCTATGGGAAATAATTTCATTCAAAAATTACAGGAGACATATAACATGAGCAAAGTGGGATTTTAATGTTTTGCATTTATTTATAAAAATTGTACCTTCATAAAATGGGGAAAATTTGTGAAGTTTAGAAAACTTTGAACAAGAGAAATCATATATGTTCTCCTTTTCCTTTAAATTAACTTTTGTTTAGTATTTTAGTTACTACCATTTCTTTAACTTGTTTCAAAAGCATAAGTCCCTAATTATGATCAAGTGATCTATATACATAAATATTCATACTGTTTTCTTTTACGGTATTCATTCACCACATTTGACAAGTGCACCATTCCAGTTCTCAGCTCCGTTCATTTAGAAAATCAAAACAGAAAGGGAGTATCTGTGTAGCCCAATTTATGAAAAAAGCCACTGGAAGGAGAACATGGTGGAGGAACTGAGGAAGCATGACACATTTAGTGGTCAATAAACATGTCTTTGTCCTAGACTCAGAGTTCTGGGAAAGCTTTTGATACAACTGAAACTGTGTTCAATAAAGAGTAAGAACAATCTTGGAAGAGGCAGAGGCACATGGGGCATCAGAGAACACGAGATTCCAATGCAGCATCACTGGAGATATGGAAATGAGTTATATCTCGGGTCTCAGATATGGATAGATCCATATTTCCCCTGTGTAAAAGCTGTGTTTGCTTGTTCTGGCTAAGAAGGTAATGAGAATATCTGAAGAGTGTATAAATCAGAATTAAAGGCTCTGGTTCAGTTTAGATACACTTGGCTGACTAGTTCATAAATGGGAAAAGAAACACAGAAAGACAAGACCACCATTCTCTTACTAACCCAGCTCTGTAGATACCCAGTGAAGTTTCTTATTTCAGGATGTGGATTGTTGTTCCTGCCTTAAGATGACACAATTAAGTCCCACTCATCTGTTGCATCATCTATTTCTCCTGCTATATGAGACTGTTCTCATCAGCCCAGAGACGAATGCTAGAATTATTAATTTTATTTTAAAAAATGTTAAACTCTACATTTTACTTCAAGAGTGCTGTAGGATGGTCTTTCTGTACATTGTGAATATATGTTGTAGTATGTTTTTCCCGGCCTGTTTGGGTCCGGAGATTTGTGACCTGGCACGCGTGTGGTGCCGGCAGTGTGGAGCGTGGTCCGCGCGCCCGCGGCTTTTGGCCCCCAAAAGAAATGAATCACACGCTTATATACTTTACACTGCTTGGCCCATATCTTAAGCACATTACTAGCTAGCTCTTTCTTCTTAAATCAACCCATTTCCATGAATCTACCCACCATGTGGCTTGCAGCCCGTGGCTCACCTGAATTCCTACATGCTTCTTCTTCGGGGGACAGATGGCGACTGGTAAACTCCACCCCTTCTTCCTACCTGGCTGCCTCTGATTCTCCACCCCCTTCTACGGTGCCCTGCATGGGTCCAAACATTTATTTATTTATATAGTACAGAGAACATTCCACCACAAATATATGTTGCTACTATTGGTTATTAAAAAAAAAAAAAAAAAACGGCTTTTTTGGCCACAACCTGGTGGGAAATCTAAGGGGGAAGAGAGGCAGGGTTGGGACATATGTTGCCAGCCACAGGAGGAATAAGATGTAATAGAACACAGGTAAAGTCACCAGACTCATGGTAATTCATAGATTAATAGAAATGTGTTAATTTAAGATGTAAGAACTAGCTAGCAGGAAGCTCTAGCCATAGACCAAACAGTTTGTAGTTAAAATAAGCCTCTGAGTGTTTATTTGGGACTGCACGGATGTAGGACACAGCACTATTTCTGGCTACATGGGGGGGGAACATATTATATTATGTGCTTTCACAGCATAATGCCTTCTAAATATATTAAGCCTCAAATATCCTTTCTTCTTATGTTTCCTTTTTTTTTTTCTTTTCAATACCTATCAGTAAAGTTTCTGTTACTGACAGTCCTCTGCCACAAATGACCATGTAGCTAAATCTGTGTGGGCATGTCTGCCCTCATATTACAGCACATTAGAGGTTTTGACCAACAGTTTCAAACTTTCCTGTGCTTGGTAGCAACAATCTCCTAAAGCAGATATCTTCCTTGTCTTCTCAACTCTTGCTCGGCCTTTCCTGGAGAGCTTGCCACTGGACTCAGTCATGGACTCTTTAGTCTATTTTCCTATGCTGTCTTTCCTATTATTCACATAATAAATGAATCTTCCAGTCCTTGAATTCTTTATCCAAACATACATACCTATTGCTATTCTATCAGAAGGTTGCTTGTAGCTTGAAACATGCTAGAAATATGTCTGCTACCTGGGGCTTTTGTCAATTTTAATTTTTTCTGGAGGTCAAGCTGCAGCCATTCTCACCTGGATCACTGATGAGCACTCTACCCTCATTTCTCAGACCCTACCACCCCTATATTACTATAGTCATATTTTTTTAAATCTGAATGAAATCATAAAGTTCATATTAACATTCTTCAATGACAGTCTCTTAACTTCAAAATAAAACCTATGTCCTGTATTAATGGTCTCTGACCCTTCATGGCCCCCATTTTACTCATACTTACTCTTTATCCCTCTGACTACTTTCTGTCACAGGTTGATCAGGCCAATATAGTTTCCTCAAAGAGTCTTCACACTTCTATTACCGTATGCATGAAGATGGAGTGTCCATGGTTCACATCTCCTAGGGCTGATTGGTTCTTATTATGTAAGTTTGTCTCAGCAGCTAACTTCAGTTCCCAGCACTCATGACTAGATGCTCACAATTAACTGTAACTCCAGCTCTGGGGATAATCACCTATTCTGGCCTCTGCAAGTGCCTTCACACATGTGATCATACTCAGTGCACACTCAACATAGATAAAAGGCAGAAAAAGTGTAAAATATTTTTATCCATGGATTTTGTTTTATTTTTCTAAAACACTCTTTACAGTGTTCAGTATGTTCCAGAAACTCTCACCTCCTGCATCATCTATTTCTCCTGTTTTAAGAAACCATTTGAATAAGTCTACAAATGAGCTCTAGAATAATTTACCTTTAAAAACTTGTTGGCTACAACCTATTGTAACAGATGTGGTTGAGAAATGCTGGCAACATAGGTCAGGTTCACCACATGTGCTAGAAGCACAGATATTTCTGATTACTAAGAGAACATATATATGAGTTACTCACATGGCCATGGGTGGTACTAAATAATCTGAGCTACCTGCTTTACACAAATGAGTTTACTTAATAATCATGGAAACTTCATGAGATACATTGAATTTTAGAAATGAAGTCTCTGAGATTAATAAAACCTAGTTATTAATTATATATTTATGTAAGTAGGTAGGACTGATGAAATACGTGCCAAATAAATCTGAGGACTTGAGTTCAGATCTCTGGCACCTATTTCAAAAGCTTCCCATGGCCATGCCTGAGTGTAGTCTAACACAATAGGTGACAAACACTGCGAACTTTCTGGGTCTTACTGTTCAGTCAGCTCAGCTGAA
The DNA here is from genome assembly GCA_004025045.1 of Sigmodon hispidus. Lineage (NCBI taxonomy): Eukaryota > Metazoa > Chordata > Mammalia > Rodentia > Cricetidae > Sigmodon > Sigmodon hispidus. Next base: position 133,195 of record PVIH01000273.1, read on the forward strand.
AATGGTAAGCTTGGGGTCAGGAAATGACTCTGACTCCAGGGAATAAGATAGTGAGTGACAGACACGTTACTTCCCCCTTTGGATTCCATACATGTGTCATAGGCACACATATACCATTGCAAGTATACCTATGCATGTGACACAACTTTATTAGAATCCAGCACTAGTTTATGTTCTCATATTTTAAAATGCTGATTTCAGGCTGATACTACTTTTAATTTAAAAAAAGATAACATCACATTCACTGATGTAATTTCCATGAGTGGGTATTTTTTATGTGTGGATACAAGTACAGAAGAAGTTCCAGGAAGACCTTGAACAATGACTTTGCTACGGCTACCTAAAGGCTGTTGATAGGAAAACCAAAACCTCTTTTATTTGAGGCTTAGATCTTTTTGTTTTAGGAGGAGTTTATCATCTTTACTATATGATAAACTATTTAAAGGGCAGTTTTGCTTTAAATGCAGAAGTGATCATTATTTTTTTACTTAGGAATGACCACCTGCCAGCTGCCAGTTTTTGGCCTTCTTTCTGTTTTTAACATCCTTCAGTATGCTCCCATTTCCTCGCATTCATTCTGCAAATCTTGTAAGCATCAAAGATGAAATTCATTAGCGATTTGATAGGGAAATGTTCCTTTACATTTTTATTCACACATTTTTATGAAGGCTGTATAATATTCAGTGCTCAATTTTCAATGACTAGAGCAGATGGCTCTGCCTTTGTCTCCCCTCAGGATGGAAGGAATACAATACCTTCTTCAAAGCAGCAACATACTGCTGATCCATGGTGCTTCGACTGGTGCAAGACCGGGATAGAAGCTGGTATCTCAGCTATCTTAGGGAGGAATGACACAGAAATATTTTGAAAACTGTATAATGACCCTATGAATGAAATTTTGAGTCATATTTACATCTAATAATCTTGTATGCATGTGCTGTTCTTTGAAAATCAAGATTCAAAATGAAAAAGGATGTGGCATGTTTTAAATCTATTTTCGAGTTGAAAACTGAGATTAAAGAAGATGATATGTCTTTCTCAGTGGTCCAGCCACTATGAAGCTGAAGCCAGGCTACATAAACCCAGAGGCTCTGGCACATTCCATGCACCATGTAGCCTTCCCATCTCATTTGTGGCTGACCAAATGTTCTTTTATATTTATAGACACTATAAATTTCATTTTATACATTTTGTGATTTGCCATAAGACAGAAGAGTAAGTAGGACACCTAATTTAAAAGGATAAATGCTGGACTCCAGTGAATAGACTGTATGGCAAGAAGTATGTGTTGGCATTTGCAGTTAAAGAGAGTTTTATTACCATTTGACTTCTGATGTTTGCATTAAATGTGAAGTTAAAGACAAACACCACTTTGGGGAAACATTAAAATGCTACAAGCAAGTTTCATTTTATTTAGCTAACTGGCACTATTCTTGAAATCCTGTGAAAGACCTCTTCTCTTTGCCTTTTAGGAATGCAAAAATGTTCTGTTTTTCTTTTGGAGATATGACAGGTAGGACTCAGCTAAGCACCTTAGATTTTGCTTGTACATTAAAAAAAAACCTTCTGATCTTTAATTGGAAGAAAGATACAGAGACTGTTCTTTCTGAAAAAGAATTATTACATGGACTAGTAACATTCACCTTTCTCAACTAGATATTAACTTGGCTATGGAAGTGTCACCTACTCCTTGATAGCATGGCTCCTTCATTGGGAGCCAAGCCCATTTTACACACACACACACACACACACACACACACACACACAAATCCCTAGTGTTTTAAGTTAAGATTTTACTTTCTCTGGTTTAAAAATGGTATTTACAAATCATGTATTATATATGTGCCTGCATCTGCACAGACCTCTCGCTTCAAACTGTGAATTTATCTTCTTGTTTTATATTTGGGAATCACACTGTATACTAAACTTGCTCCTTATCATTCTTTCTTATGGAATATGTATTCACTACAAGATAAAGAGATGAAATAAAGGAATAGTTCAAATAGCCTCATATTCTTCTTTGTCTGTTACCTTATCCTTTCTTCTCTAGTCATGTTCTAGAATTTCAGAATTCACACAATTTTTGACTGACTGATGTAGTCTTAGAAAATGATTTGTCAAATTCATCAACATTGTGATAATTGCTGATCAGGTAAGATTTCTAAATTAGGTTTATAATTTTCCAGCATCCACACAAAATACGTCTGTAGAGTTTGAGTGTATCAGGGGGTTGAGGATATATATACATACATTAATTTTGGTGTTTGACCTGCTCTTAAAACAACAAGACTCTATCTACTTGGATGGACATGGATCTGTGTCCACATAGATTAAAGAGTTATTTTAGGGGAGAAAAAGATCTGCACATCAAAGTTATATTTACCTAAGAGATAGTGAAATGAATAAATCAAAGAATTTCTAAAAATTGAGGACTAGAAAGGACTAGATTTTACTCTACAAATCAACTACAATTTTAACCTTCTTTCTAGGGTTATATTGATTATATCTGAAAAATGAGCTATTAGAAACAAATGAATTAAATTTCCTTTTATAAGTAATTATAATGCAAATTAAAAACTGTTATCCACAATTTCCTAGAAATGACTTACACAGAGATTTTTTTCAGTGCTTCTTTTTATTTTCACTTTTTGTTCTCAACATGTTTTAGAAAAGATATAATGATTAAGACAAAATAGAAAATCAAAATTATAAAGTTAAGTGTAAGAAGCAGCTTTGTTTCCTTGTTGCTCTGACCATTAATAGTTGCCTGTGACTTTCACTTTGTCTTTTTGTCAAAGTAGCTTTATAATGGAAAACACTCAAAACCTGGCAGAATTTCTCTTTCTTGAGTCAAGAATAACTAATTCAAAACTCTTGCTGGTTTGCTGAATGCACTTAAGCTTTAGGTACTTGACTTGATTCTGGAGCTCCTTAAAATTTTGTTAGTATAAACCACAGAAGTTGGACTCCATTCTCTCAGATTCTCAACTTTTAGATATGCTCTGTGCCAAATTCAATTGCTCAGTGGGTACACACCTTACTATTCTATCATTCAACATACCCTGGATATATTTGTATTGCCATAAACAGATATATAATATTCAGAATTCAGTTTAAAAATAAAATACTGAGATGGGATAGGGAGGGTATACTGTGATTCTGTGAAATATATATTTGATATACCTGCTTCCTGTCACTAAACCTTTGGATTTCTAGGGGTGATGAGTGCCATTTATAGGCTAGTGAGGTCACAGTGCTGTACCGGGGGCTCCTAGATATAGCTCCTGAGTCCTAGCTGATCATTAGAAACATCAAAGAAGGATTAGAAGGTTATTTGAACATTCAGTTCTTGCCAACACACATGTCTAGGAAAAAAGGCTGGATCACCAAAGACCAATGATTTAATCATTGTGCCCATGTGATAAAAATCTCTGGGATTTGAAGAAATAGGAGTGAATATGTGGGTATGTGGGAGGTATCTGGAAAGTAACATGAAGACAACATGGGCACTCTATACTTGTCTAGGCATGCTTCAGTCCCACACATTACTTCTACCCACCTATTCTGTGTGCTTTCTCATTTTCATTCATAGAAAGTCAGTAAACATGGTTGTTTATATGAGTTCTGTAAAGGATGCTCATAAATTAATTGAGCAGAGTGAAAAAATTATAAAAGCCCCAATCACTGTGATTCTGAAGCATGGGTCAGATTCCATACCTGCAGTGGAGGGTGAGGCTTGTCAGACAAGCCTACTACAACCTTGGTAACTGATTCTATCGCCAAATAGACATTGTCAGAATAGAATTCAAGGTCACTGTCTAGTTTCTGCTGGAGAATTACTTGGTAGATAGAAAAATTCCTAAAAATTTCTCGCATTAGAAGTGCTATACCGAGTGCTTACAGGAGAGCGAGAATAGCAAATCACCTTGTCTGTCTCTTTAGTCTCTTCATTTGGGGACATAACTGTAGTACTCAGATCTTAATTTGTGTTCATCAAAGTATGTTCTGTGGTCTGACATCATCAGCATTGCTGGGGACTTTGTTAGGGCAGAATCCCAGTCCCATCAAAACTTGTTGAATCAGAATCTGTATTTTGCAAAGCCTACAAACATTCCTATGCAGAATTAATATTTGCAATGCATAGGTGTAGAACATTTTAGCATCTAATTATTTTTGTGATTTCCTTTTTGAATTACTTTGCAAAACATATTATATTATTAAATTTAGTAATCTTAAAAAACAAAAGCAAAAACAAAAAAAATCCTATAAGCTATAAATAAGCTTATTTCTCATTTTTTTTCCACTTTAGGTGGGGCTAGGGCAGGCCATCTTCCTCATGTAGTAATTTCCTGATCATTATTTGTTTTTTTGAGCTTGTTTTTGTCTTCAGAAGCCATATGATTCTTTACTGAATTTGGTGTTGCAATAAATAAAGAACCCAACATAAAGACATGTGCAAATAATGTGTGGGACAGGACTAAAGGAGAATGAGCCACTATATATCTCATCAATCAGACCCCATTTAGCTACAGGGGAAGTCCTGTCTTCTAGGACTGGAAGGAGAAACTAATACTAAAGGTATAGTCAGTCATATTTCACATATTTGTCTTTTCAGCTTCAACAAAATTTCCACCTCTTCAGACTGGAGGGAGGTCTTCTGTCATGCTTGTTCACTTTTTCTCCTGCAAATTCTTCAACTTTCTCAGTGTTTCATGTAGTATTGGGTGTCTTATTTTTTTCAATAGAAGTTGCACGTCCTTATAAAAGGCTGTGGTCATATCAATTTTTATTTTGTAAGTGTTTCAGTCAACACTATCCACGGAATGAACACATCATTTATATTTATTAAGTTAATGAATACATGGTATACCTGGTCCAATATCATGGTTCTTATGCCAGCATTTAGTAGACTATAAATTTTCTCAATGTCTGGATTTTATGATTATCCCTAATAGACTCCAAATGCTTGTTTTATCTTCTAAAAATTCTTGTGTTGGAATCCCACCTTCCAGAATGAGTATATTAAAATTTAATAGAGATTATATATCTCTAACAACTTTTAGATTCTGTCAATCATGTAATTGTTTTATGAATTCTAGTATTAGGACACTGAGACGTGAACTATTGAACATAGTATTTTTCCTAAGGTTAATACAGAAAACCAAAGACACAAATGAAAGGTATTTTGCTTGAAGTCATATTACAGATAGCCTCAGAAGAAGTTGAGTTTGGACTCACAGGAGTCTGTGTGGCCCCACAGAGTTCCATCTGCGACTGTCCTCATTATCCTGTAACTCTTCAGAACATGATGGAAACATTGGCAATATTGTAAAGAAGTGTAATTTCTAGATGATTCTTTTCTGTTTTCTAGTCCTTTTTTATCAATTTTATCAATTTTTTTTTTATCAACACAGGAATTCTAGGCATATTGTTAGTTTTTCAAAGCACTTTAGAAATTTTTTTTCCTACTTTATTTTGTATTTATCAAAAAAACAGTAAAAAGAATTTAAAATGCGGAAGAGTTAACAATAACTATACAGAGGATAAGAATCATAAGCATGGCTTATCAAGGGTGGAAATGCAAATAAGATTGCTACACATATATTTACTTTGTGTTCAGCTTTCCCTCTGAATCTTTTTTTTCCATCCCTGTATATCCTTGTTCAAGGTCCCTTCCCTTTTATAAAATATATTTGCTAGCCTAATCTAATCTGTAAAAGCCAGTTTACAAACCTGAATGAGATTATTTAATGCTGTTGATTTTGGTGTCAAAACAAGTTGCTAGCAATTATGTTTCATTTATTTTTCTTTATTTCCAAAACTGCCTAAATTATTTTCTTTTTTTAGAAGTTGAAAGACTAATTTATGTATACTTCCATATTATATATTATTTACATTTTCCTGAATCTGGTGAAAAATTAAATAAAAATTTCTTTTTCTAAGCAAATAGTCTTATTCTTCTTATTATTATTTTAAGTGTTCTCATGATTTTGCTCTCTTTTGGAATCCCAGGGTTACTTATTTAGAGCTCAGATATCTGTCCTTCACTATTATTTTTTAGACTTTCCTCATTATTTTTCATGACTTTATATTCTTGGAGGAATTCTTAAATTTTAAATCACATATTTGGTTTTATGCATTATATAATTTGTAATGCTGACCATCAAAACATTTCAAATTTTGAAAGTCATTTCTTTGGAAAACTAAACCTTATGTATCAACTTTAAAAAAATACATTTTTCTTAAATTGCATTCAGAAAATCAAACACAATTAAAAAAATATTTAGTGTGTGTGTCTGTTTATGTCTTGGTGTATGTGTACATGGAACATTTAAGAACATGCTGAGATCAGAGTAAGTCACTGGATCCCCTGGGACCAGTGTTAGAATGATGAACCACCATGTGGATTATGGAAGCTAAATCTTTGTCTTCCACAAGATCAGTAAGTGCTCTTAACAACTGGTCCATCTTTATTCTCTTAATTTTTTTTCTTAATAGTGGTTTTTTTTTGGTGTGTATAGTAAAAATTGTTTAATATAGTATTGACTTAGTTAAAAATTTTAATATTAATATTTTACATCTAACTTTATTATCATTGAGTCTACAATTTTTTCTATTGTCATAATTTTACACATATATACAAAGTGTATTCAACCTTTTGGCCTCCATTTTGTCTTGTATTTTCCTTTTACTCTTCCTGAAGTCCTTTTTTCCTATATGCTCCCACTCCTTTTCATGTTTTTTTTTGTTTATTTGTGACCAACTAAGCTTAGTTAGAATTTGAAGATGATTTTGTCAAATGGATTTATTTTCCCTAAAGATGAATAGCAGACACACTCATGGTTAGTTTTAATTGTCAATTTGACATAATCTGGGAATTATGTATTTCAATCAAAAGGTAAAAGAACCAGAACTATAGAGAGACAAAGCAATCATCAGAACCAGAGATAGATTGCAGATAGCAGAAATGATAGAGATAGCAACAAAGTTGCTAGAACGAGTGAACAAGGAATTAAACATACTCATGACGAGGGCACCAGAGATCCTAACATACAAAGTGAACAACAGAACTGGTGTAAGTGGATAAATGTAGCATTAAGACCTGCATTTGTTTCTCCAGCACCCACATGAAATGTAAGTACATCTATAATACCAGCTCTTGGAGACTAGAGGCAAGTGAATTCCTGTAGCTCAAAGATAGCCTAGTCAATGGGTGAGTTCCAGATTTAGTGGAAAACCCTACCTCAAAAATATAACTCATAATTAATTTTACTTCCTTATAAGCTGATCATGTCTCACGTATATGTTATAGTAACAAGGAATACAGATTTCTCAGCTTCTACAAGACAGTTCCACATCATTGGTCCAAGGAAACACAGATGGACTGGTAAGGTATTTGCTGGGATCATTAAGGAATGGTATTGAGATTTTCTGATTCAGTGGGCCATAATGACAAATTAATATTCTTCTAATAATTTTACCATTTCAAGAGTATATCATGGTAATACATGGCTAGTTAAGCAATAAATCAAAAAATGGGACAAAAATAAAACATTAAATAGAAAGATACACTGTATAAATCAGAGATTTTTTATGTGAAACTATTTTTACATGCTATGTATTAGGGTTCCTCATGAGATGAATGTTTTGCATGAAAGATGTGATGGGGATTTCTTTATGTAAATATTAGACAAAAAGTTGCATGGTGTCTCTGGTTATGTTGGATAAGTCTTGAGTAGAAGTAGGTAGGAAGGTGGAGTTAGCCTGGCCAGGTCTTGCTTTTGTCACTCTGAAGGTGCCACAAATGACAAACTCCTCTGTGATACTTTGTGTTAAGTTTGGAACTTTATTTGATACACATCTGCCCTTCATTCCTGCTTTCTTAGAGATAGAAGACTTTCCTTTCAACAGTAACAAAAGGGAATCTACCTACAGCAATGTACCTGGTTGTGCTTTCCTGGAAATGGGAGCTGCTTATGGGGTAGATAAGGAGAGAAATATGGTTTCCAATGTATGGGGAAACCTTGCTCTTAGAAAGATTCCCCTCATATTTTTTACATTTTGTTTCTTCCCTTTGCTCAGTATAGAGCCTTGGCTGTCATTAGTTGCAGTATATTTCTTCCCACCATGTGCCTAAAAGTAATATCAATAGAAGCTAGGGACTTTATTCTTTAAGGCAAACCATGGGTATAATCTCAATATTGCCTGACTCTTACCACAGTCTCACATAGCATCTAAGAAACTCTCTTGGGATCCTTCCCTGTCAGTTCTTGGTGGAATCTATCAAAGGAATATGCACAGAACTGTGCATGCTCGTATGAATCTGAGGAGCCCCATAGTTTTTCAAGGGCCTTACTCACTGATTGGCATTCATTGTGTTTACTTTGCAATTAATTAGAATATAACTGTGTTCTTCGTACAGGTTTAAACAGAGACTACTATTTTCTGACCCAATTACATAGATACTTGGTAATTAGTTTTACTTTTTGTCACAAATTAAAGTCTCATTCTAGACATCAGGTTATTTTTTTATGATCTAAATATTTGATAATATGAGACTTGGTAGTAAATTGCAACTATACATTTTAAGGTCTGATACAGCTTTCCGTGTGTGTGTGTGTGTGTGTGTGTATGTGTGTGTCTAACTCATTTTAGGAAAACTTCTAGTAGGCTCTAAAACACAAACAGCAGCACAGTACACATGAAATAGTATAGCTTTCTTTGATTATAGACATGTGATTATTTGGCACTACGTAATATACATTCTCCATTTAATTTGAAAGGGGTCCTGTTGATTTTGTTTACAAATTTTACAAAAGAAGCAAAAGTACGTCATAGACATGAATACTTCTAAAATTCCTTCTGGAATTCATAGTTCCTGTGACACATGATTTGTCTGTATACAACCTCCCTCCCAACAACCTGTGAGGCAGGCATGATGTCTCATCCATCTTTGTTTTTCTAATATTGACTAAACTCTGTGGTTCAGAATGAGAAGTGGGGTGTTTACTTGCGTTGTTGAGCAACTCTGTGTCACTTTGAAAATGGATTTTTTTCCCTGAGAGTCCCTTAATTTTCCAAAGAAGCATTTCAAATGACCCAAGTCATCCTCCAACTTGTTGGCTTTCGTGCTAGGATAGACTGTATGCCCTTCAGGTATGCTCTAAGAAGCACCAGGCATGTGCCAAAGTGCTGTGTGTGTTCTCCTAGGAGCCTTGTTTTACTTAGCCTGGCATCCAGAAGCCACTGGCTGATCTCCAGATTTAGCTATGATTTCTCACAGTTGGAGTATTTTTAATGCTTAATGACAAATGGCATTTTAATTTGAACTCCATAAGGCAAGATGCTTCCATTATGTGAACAAGTACAAGTTGACAAGAAGTTGGGCGACTGTCTTCATTAAGGGTGTGCAGTTCAGCAGAAATGATGCTCTGAGTGAATCTTAAGTAGTGGAGCAAACTGTAGTCCCCTCCACTCAGCTGTGCAGTCAGTGAATATGGTAATCTGTGTGGCAGAAGCCTATGCAGCTGGTCCTCAGCAGTGCAGTCTGACTCAGAGATTTGTTTGTGAGGCAAAGATCACTGAACTCTCTATAGTATGTGAAAAAGAAAAATGTGACCCTGATTAGCAATGGGTAACTCTTTAGATGCTGGTTTTTAAAAATTGGATCTTGTTATGCATAAAGTGTAAATAATAAAACTTAAAATGGAAGAATGAATTTGAGGACTACCTCCTCCCAATTCCAATTCTGTATGTTCAGAGTACACCAAAGATGATGCTGACATGAACATCTCTGTAGGTGTAAGGCCACTGATTTGCTGGGTGAGATGGTGTGTAGCTTGTTGTTGGTCCATCTTTGTCATTGTTCTTAAGGAGTTGTGATGGGACTGAAGACACAGCAGAAAAATGGAGGGATCGAGGATATTGCAAGTAGCCACAGCCAGGTTTCAATTCTGACTCTGCTTATTTATCACATTTAGGACTTGGTCAAGTAATGTAATCTTTGTTACCCCCAGGTCTTCTACCTATAACATAAAGGTAGAAGCAGTATGGTCATAGAATCTTTGTTATAGAAAAGTGGGAGGGGGAAGAGACCTTGAATAAGGATATACAGGGATGGAAAAAAAAAAACTCAGAGGGAAAGATGAACACAAAGAAAATATAGGTGTAGCAATCTTATTTGTATTTCTTCCCTTGATAAGCCATGCTTATCATTCTTATCCTCTGTATAGTTATTGTTAACTCTTCCACATTTTAAATTCTTTTTACTGTGTTTTTTTTTTTTGATAAATACAAAATAAAGAAGGAAGAAAAAAAAAAAGAAAAGAAAAGTGGGATCTCATCAGGGAAGCTTCCTCCTGCACTAGATAAGAATTGATAGATCCACAACAAGATGATGTTTGGAGAGTGAGAGTCCTTGAAACACTGCATCCCATGTGGGATGTCTCAATCAAATCCCTCAGGGAACTATGTGGAGGAGGAGTTGGAACAATTGTAAGAACCTGAGGGGATGGATGATACCAAGAAAACGAGGCTCTCTAAACACAGCAGGACTGATGCACATATGAATTCAGAGACTGGCAGCATACAAAAAGCCAGCATGGGTTCAAGCCAGATGGAGTCCCTGTGCTGAGATAGGGAAGTAGGCACAAACTTTTAGACTGCAACTAAGAAGCTGTCTTTAATTAGTAACTACTTGCAAAAAGAAAAAATTAGTTTCCCCAAGGGAGTCTCACTGGGAAATCAAACCACTCTTCAGGGCAGGCCCCATGCTCAGCAGTAAATGGACAATATAAACTCAAAGATGTTTTCATACATTTTTTTTATCATACTGTTTTCTTTTGGCACTTTTTATTTACTTTATAAGACTTTATCTTGTATATTTAGGTTTTCAATTGTGAGTATGTATATATTTTTGTGTATGTGTGTCTATGTGTTTATACATGTGTATGTGTGTGTGTGTCTGTCTGCATGTGTATGTAGCTCTAGTGCTCTTTCTTATCTTATTTTTGTTTGTTTGTTTATTTTTTATGTTTGTCTTTTATACTTAGCTGTCTTCTTAAAAAAAGAAAGTTTAGAGTTGGAAAGGTGGAGACATAGAGAGCATCTGGATGAAGATGAGTGAGGGGAACTGTGTTAGAATATACTGCATGAAAGTAACTATTTTCAATAAAATTAAAATTAAAAAATAAAATGTTATCTGAAGAAAATATGGTGCATGCACGATATAAAAACTATAACATAATAGATACATCATGGTTTACTCAATTGTAGAAAAGTTAATAATCTACTATTTCTTATTTTTTATCACTGGCTTCATGAACATCTTTCTATTTGCTTACTATATTCCTTATTTTATAAACATAACCACAGGTCTGATCCCTTCTTAGCTTGGAAGTGTGCTCAGGATTACCTATTACCAGCTTGAATACCCTGCTAGGCTTCATTCTTCTTTTAGAGTTCCTCTAAATGGAAGGATTATAAAGCTCCATATTATTGAATGCATACATGGCTTTTTCCAGTGTAATATAATTGTAATGTGACCAGTGGGCAGAGAGCCTTTATTATGTGAGAGACTTTTAGCTTTTTCCATAGTTAGGAAGCCACTAAAGGATGGATCCTTCTAAATCTGGGGTCCCTGAGTAACTAAGAAGCAAAGCTTGATTGATGTATTAATGACTCTGACTATGGTGACCATACTGTGATGAAGAACTGCATTTTGCTGTTGGAACCAAAGCAATATTTTTGCCTAATACTGCAGCATGACCTAGCCCATCCCAATTGCTACAGATTCTACATCTCAATTCTTTTCTAAGTAAGAGCTTTGTTTCACTGCTAACAGTTCCATCAAACCACAGGGTTTATTTCTTCTTGTCAACTTACTTTGACCACCTCGTGTCTATCCACTTGAGGCTTTGGCAGATCCACACTTTCCCATTATCCATCTGCTGCTTCCTCTACTTCAACAAGATGTTCATCACCTTACTGTCACTGTCATAAAATACCTGAGAACTCTTGAAAGAAGAAAGCATTTGTATTGGCTCAAGTTTTCCAAGAGCCTTTGCTTCTGCCAGCTTCATAATACATGAGGGTAGGAGGATGTAGCTGCAGCCTGTTCCTGTCATGTTAGCCAGGAAGCAAAGACAGAGTAAGAGTCCTAATCTTCTCCAAAGACATGACTCCACTGACATAACTTCTTCCTGTTAGGCTTTGCCTCTTAACCATTATGGTTAAATGCCATCAGTTGGAGAATAAAACACATATGGGTACTGGGAGAAAATTCTAGTGCTAGCCATACATAGCTGACTCTGACTTGTAGATGAGATGATAATACGTGGATGTGAGTGGAATCCTAGACAAGGAATGGCTGCTGTGAGAAGTTTAAATTCTTCCACTTCTCTTTCATTTCCTGCTGCCACTCAAACTAATTGTACCCATATAGTCCTCTGGGCACTACCGATGAGGGCTGGATCAAAGCAGGATTTGGGCCATATGTATATCTGGTTGCTTCTGCAATTCTTTTTAGAGAGTCAGTTTATCTAGGCATGGACCATCAATCTACTCCCAGTTGGTAGGATAATAAACAACTTCTAAGTTACTTGAGATGGATGATGACATTATCTTGCCTTTCTGAGTGTCCCTATGGACCCTGTTTCTTAACTCCTTTTGGTCTTTACCAAAGACTTAGAACCTTTTTATAACAGAGCCTCCTTTGCACTTACAATCTAGTAATGTTATCCAGTACTCAGAGATAAAGTCATTGGTCTCAACTAGGTTACTCTCTAATGTTAGCTAATTAGTTGTTGCAAAAAACAGAAGCCATTTTATGTGGTAAGGCCAATTTGATTTCTAAAATACAGTACCATAGACTGAGTGGCTCATAAGCAATAGAAATGTATTGCTCATAGAGACCCTGTGTCTTCAAGAGTAGGTCACTACTCTTGTCATGAGCCCTTAGGACTTATTTTAACATAATTACTGTGCAAAGACCCCCATTTTCAAATATCATCATCACATTGGGACTGATGAGTTCAGATTACGAGCATTGTGGGTACGCAAACATTTAGTCGTTAACACTGTGAGACTACAGAACCCTTGGAACTACATGAGCAAGATAGTTGGAAATGGAGATTTGGTTGTTAACTTGAAATGCCTGGGAAGAGGGTACCTCAAATGGGGAAGTTCCTCCATAAGATTTTCCTGTGGGCACATCTGGGGTGGTGGTGCAGATTTTCTTGGTTTCTAATTGATTTAAGAGTGCCAAGTACACTGTGGGTGGTGTCATTCATACACACATGGGTATGGACTATATTAAGAAGATGGCTGAGTGAGCCAGAAGAAAAAAAGCCATTCCTTCCTGGTCTCTGGTTCAGTTCTTGCTCCTAGGCTTCTGTCTTGAGCTTCTTCTTTGGCCTTCCCAGATAAATGATAGACTGAAGTATATAGGTTATGGTGTTTATCACAATAGCATCAGCTTCTATACCAAGCCTGTTATAACTCATTTTTTTTCTCATAGGTATGTGGTAATTTTCGAGATTCAGTTACTGACTATTGCTATACTGAAAGGCTGAAAGTGTTCTTCTATTATGGATAGCAGCCAATGTTGCTGCCAGAGGGCAGCTCACCTAGGCTGTTTGTTGATCTGGGGCTTTGTTTTTATCTCTGTGTGGTACTGGTGGCAGTTATGTGTGCTTGTCTCAAGAGTACACTTTTGAGATGGTGCCCATGCCAGGGAGGTGGTTAAAACTCTCCCTGAATCCAGCACCATAGTAATATTCTGTGAGAGGCACAAAGGCTGCTTTCTGTTCCCTACAGCATCAGCTTTGCCCTTGATTGCCTTCCCCTTGAGCAGGCAGGTGTCGCTCTTCATTTTACCTCTGCCTAGTTAATTGCAGTGATTTCAAGAGACACAAATGCATCTGACAAGTCTCATTGGAAAGAAAATTCCTTCAGATTAACAACAAATTGATCTGATTACCTAATCCTAGTATCATTCAAAAGAAAAAGGCTGGGCTGTATTGGAGTGACAATCTTTATTCAAATCAGCCTGTGAGAAAATAGAATGAAAAAAAAAGCATGAGGGCAACAATCAAAAGCTGCCTGCACCCTGATGTTTCTCACAAATACCTGAATCTCAAAGATATTTTTATATGGAGGTAGATGGGACAGCTATTTATGAACTATCAAGAAATTTACAAGTTTATTAATTTATCTTTCACTGCCAAGGTCTCAAGCTGTCAATATTTGGAAGACAGAGTAGGGTAAGTTTATTTCCTGTTAGTGATTATCTAATAATTTTTTTACTTTAAAAGATGTGTTTAAATCATATGCATTTAGGGATTATCAACAGAAGAGTGGTGAATCGTGGCTGTGTTCTGCAGTAGATTTGGTGGTGTGCTTGTTAGTCTCATCACTTTAATGGTAGTGAAATACTAATACATTCACTTATTATAGATTTCTGTCATGGTCACTATCAGTTTTGATGTATTAGCGCTGTGGTAAAGGCTTGTCTGACCAGTAAGTTACTCCTTTCTTCCTTTACTCCTTCCCAGTCTTTAAATATGTCTCTGTAAAGAGATTCTTCAAATCTCTTCAATCAAATATTTATTCCATCATCCTCCGATGTCAAGCTCTATGCTGAAGTGCATTAACAACACATTAATTCATGATCTCCCTGCTGTTTTATATTGTGCCCTTTTTAGTTCTTTCTTGGATTGTTCACTCAAAGCATAATCCTTATTCCCAAGAAATTTAAAGTCTATCAGGAAATGATTTTTGATACTATCAGTCAAAGACCAAGCAAGCGTTACCTGTTTTCTTGCTGTGGGAGATTCATTTTGTTCTGCTGGACCTTCTCTGTCGCAAGATGCCATGGGTTGAATCTGAAATGTCCCTCACGGGCTCATGTTTTAAATGACGGCTCCCAAGATCCTGGCAGTGTTTGGAGAGACTTGTGGAAGCTTTTGTTTGGAGAGACTTGTGGAACTTTTAGGTAGGCAGAAGTAGGTTACCAGGAAGGCCTTTGGGAGCTATAGTCAGATCCCTGATTTATTGCTCATTTGCTTCTGCCTGATCTGACCTGAACTCCCACCATCATACATCCAGTTGGTTTTCCATATCTTCATGTCTTTGACTTAGAGAGTGCCTCTGAAAATACGGTTCACATAAACTGTTCATGTTGTTGTAACAGTGACACAAAAGGAACTAATACATGCAACTTAAGTCAGATCACAATTAGTCAAAGTACATCATAGTAACAGTGACTATTTTGTGGAGGGAAGTTGTTTGATTCAAAGCTGGTTAGGAAGACCTAAGGGGAAACTGACAGAAAAGGTTTCTGGTGAAAATGTCTTCATTGTCATAAAGAAACAGAGAAAAATGAGGTTCCTTTTTTGAATGTTAAATGTTTTTTGAATGTTTAAAAATGTTTGTAAGTATTTGTTTTCAGAAAATAATTTGCCTCTGTTTAAGCTAATAGGATAGCAGAAAGGTATAAGCAATCTGTCTTCAAAAATACCATCTTTCCATTGTTCAAATGAATGAAATTAGAGTAATCTACATGAGAGTATATATATGTGAAAGCTTAAGAAACACTCTCATGCAGTTACTTGTTGCCTGAAGTTTTCTGTCCCATCTGAGCCCCTTGGTGTCAACAAAGCTCTCTCTCCCATGGTCCTGCAGCCATTTATAAAATACTCAGAGGCTTTTATAATTACAAACTGTTTGGCCTATGGCTCAAGTCATTACCAACTAGTTCTTATAACTTAACTCATTTCTAACAATCCGTGTATTGCCACTTGTTCGTGTTCCATGGCTTTGCCTATGTCCTGTTACATCTTGCTTCTTGGATAGCAGCTTGCAGCAGCGTCTCCTGGACTCTACCCTCCTCCTTTATCTCTGCTTGGATTTCCCATCTGCCTCTAAGCTGTTTTGCCATAGACTGAAACAGCTTCTTTATTAACAAATGTTAATAAAATATATTCACAACATACAGAAAGACATTCCACATTAGCTAAAGGCTTATTTGGTAATATAGGGACATAATGGTAAAGGCTGAATTTACTGTAACAGTAGAGCAGGCCATGAGAAACAAAAGAGGTATGAAGTACGATGAGATTTCAGCAGAGGGAAGGAAATGCAATCCACTGAGCTGACAAGAGGTAATCAGAAAATCAGAATTACAGCATAGGTCACATGCAGGCACACAATACACAACCGACACTTTTTGGTATATGTCTGGATTACAGAATGTCTAAAGTTTTAAGCTAGATATAAAATTTAAAAAATATTCTTATAAATCAACATATATTTTTTTTCATACTCAGTTTCAGTGCCCACATGAGAACATAGGCTGTGGTTGAAAATTGGGGTTCCTTGACATAGATCCTGGGCTTTGCTCCAGATGTCTAACTTCTACTTGGCCAGAGTAAATTTTGACTGCTGTTTACAGGAAGCCTGTTGTGTTTGCTGCTGGGAACTCTTGAGAGTAGAGCTTAGCTGAAGAATGAAAACATAAGCTCCGAGGTTTATAAAAACAGATTGTATTCTTCAGTCGTTCATTTATTTAGGTCCATGATGAAAAGTAGAGAGTTATAGATTCTCTGAGGCTATTTGAAGGTTAGCAAACCTTTTCTTTTTTTCTTACTCAAAGGAAAACTTAAACTTCTTTCCAAGCAGAAGGACAGAGATCATTTTCTGTAGAGAAAAACCAAACTATTTCGTATATGAATGATACCTCTGGAATTCAATTCCTTGTATAACTGCTATGGCTCTTCATTGATGGGAATCTTAAAATACTATGCATGCTAGATTTTTATATTGCTAAGCACTTTGGAGTATGAATGACACATTATGGGTTGCAGATCCTGTCACTACATGTAATATACTATTGTATTTACCTACTAAGGTAGAGGGCTGATTAAGATAAGTACAGTCAATGATCTCATCCTGGAAAGAATTGCTACAGCAAAAATATTTGACAAGAAGATCCCCTTTTATCTGAACAATAAAGTACATCAATTTTTCAAAGCTGTCGTATTTGGCCAGTTCATCTGGTAAGAGCATGAAAAAGAGAGGCCATTCATCAATTTTTGTATTTTGCAGTCCATCACCCATAACAAACCAGGAAAGAGAGTATATGGAGAATGTGTTGAGAAGAAAAGTCATTTTCAAAACATCTGGAGTAGGGAACAGATCCCATCAACTCAATTCTAACATATGCAGATAAAATTTTGCTCTTGGGACATCTTCATTTGCTCCCATTATCTATAATGCTTCTACAACAGGCCAAGAACAGCATATTAGAATTAATAATGTGGCTTTTAGAAATGCAACAGTGATGTAATTAGCATATTAGCATAAGGTTAATGACTTTAAAACAGGAAGGATAGGGATGTCCTTAAAAATAATAAAAAAAGAAGTATATATATCAGAAGAGATGATCTCAATTGAATTGGCCCTCTTCCATTCTTTTACCACTTGTTCATGCAAGCAGGCAGGGAGAAGAGTTAGAATGCATGCAGGTAGGAATACCCACAGATGCATTAAAGAGGTTGGGAAATGCTTAGCAGGTAAAATCAAGCCAGAAAATGGAAAATGAGTTGAGTGTGCATACATGAAAGAACAGCACAGCCTTGATAGAAGAACTCTCCAAATGCACCAAGGTCAACATTGAACAGCATAGTTCAGATACTACATAGCTACAGAGATGAGGATGATCAAAACACATTTTTTAAAACTGATGTTGGCAAACAAAAAAGACCTAATGTACAGCTTTACTATGAGTTTATATGCCCTCTTTCCCACCTTCCCTCATTTATTTATGTATGCATTTATATATTATGTATGTATGTATGTATTTATTTATTTTTGGTTTTACAAGACAGGGTTTCTTGTGAAGCCCTAGCTCTCCTGGAACTCTGTCGACAAGACTGGCCTCAAACTGACAGAGATCCACCCACAGGATCTCAGTTGCTGGACCACTGTCCAAAAATTTTTTTTACAAATAAATCTGAATATGATAAAAGAATAGATAGCATTTCTAACAAGATTCTACAGCAAATTTAATCTAGGCTGTGTTACACTTTCTTAGAAATTCTAAATTTATTTTCATGTATGTTTACGCATGTTCATAACAGTATCCTTGGAGGTCAGAAGAGGACATTAGGTGTTCTGAAGGTAGAGTCACAGATAATTATAAGCCTTATGGTTGTGAGTTACCCAATATGGGTGCTAGGAACCAAACTTGGGTCCTCTGGAAAAGCAGCAAGTTTTCTGAACCACTGAATCATCTCTCTAGTTCATGCAGTAGGTATGCTACAGAGCAGTGACATTTGGGAGGATTGCCAATGTCAGGAATATGAGATTAGACTTCTGGGTTTGTCTTCCTGTTCTACCTTTTATAAAAGCATTGCCATGAGAACCTCACAGAACTTTTTAGTGACTCAATTTTGTCATTGTTAAAATTAGGCTACATATGGATTGTTTGGTGGGGGAGGGGAGGCAAAGTGACAACATATTTGAAATGCTTTGCATTGTGCATGACTCATTCATGCATTTTACAGTCAACAGAGAGTAGATGTCATTAAATATTAGCTATTATTAGAAAACTTTTTTGTATTTGTACTTCTTAACTTATAAATTTTGAGATTATCAAAAATGTAAAGAAATGCTAATGGGAAAATATATAGTGACTTACAAAGATATCTACATTTGGATATTATTTTACATAGGGTAATTCTATAGTAATTCATATGAGCATAAAACTAGTGAATTTTAGTTATTTGGTTCTAATACTAATATAGGAAAATAATAAATAAATTGATTTACAAGTGACATAAGTATAAAACTATTTTTAAATTTTTATTTCTTTATTCTCCCCTAGTATATTACATCTTATCTGCAGTTCCCCTCCTCCCTCCTTCCAGTCTCTCCCCCACCTGCTCTCTCACCTGGATACACTTTTTCTCCATTTCTATTCAGAAAAGGACAAGCCTCCCAGGGAAATCAAGCCAACATGACATAACAAGTTAAACAGTGAGACTAGGTACAAACCCTCATAGCAAGGCTGGACAAGGCAACCCAATAGGAGGAAAAGGGTCACAAAAGCAGGCAAAAGTGGGAGTGGGGGCTGTATCTGATTAAAATGATATTTAGTATTAAGGCATTTAATATTTAAATACTGTTTTAGAACTGAAGGCAGCAGTAATATCACAGTCAAATCTACATGTGTTTGAGAAGCAATATATGTATAAAACATATTTTATTCAATGAAGAGTATTTTGTAAGTGTGTGCCAACGTGTCAGGCAGTCAGGTGAGTGTGAGACCAAGGAGCTTCTATCTTCAGAGAATTTCTTCACCTATAAAAGAACTAATCATAAATATATTATTTAGGTTTGAGGCAAAGATTAAATAACATAATTTAAGTGTCCAATTCTAGACAGAGAACATAATAACAATATATGTTGTCACAGCCTTACTTAATATCATCCAACAAGTCATTGTACACACACACACACACACACACACAGAGAGAGAGAGAGAGAGAGAGAGAGAGAGAGAGAGAGAGAGAGAGAGAGAGAATGATAAAATCACAGTCATCCTAGTATTCTTTATGAGACTATTTGGGACTTGAATCTTAACCCTTCTTTCATTGGCTAGCAACATGACTTCATATGTCAATGGTGTGATTAGTTAGCTACTTCTGAGTAATAAACCATCTCTACATTAATACGTCAAAAGAGAAAAAATGTACTATTTCCATCTTTTGGAGGTCACCATAAGTCTTGTCTCATGACACCCCTTTATAATGCTGAATTATATTTCTCATAATTCATGTTAAAGACATAAGTCTCAATTCCTCTAAATGTAACCATACTTACAATATTTAAAGAGGTGATTGAATGTTATATGAGACTTCTTCTGATATAGTTTGTATTCTCTTAAAAGAGAGAGAGAGAGAGGTACCTGTAAAGAGCATATACAGCAGAAAGGCCTGAAAGGCCATGTACGGCAAGGAGAAAACCTCTGAGAAAAGATGAGAAGTACTTGAAAGGGTGGAGATATGGTTCAACAGTTAAGAGCACTTATTGTTCTTACAGAAGACTGGTGTTTGATTCCTAGTAGCTCACAACCCTCTGAAACTCCAGTTCCATGAATCCACACCCTCTACTTACTTCAGTGAATAGAGGGTACACATGCACAAAAAACACTCATAAACATAATTGATTAATTAACTTATTAATTGATTATCTAAAAATAGATGTTTTAAGAGAAACTCAAAATATGTTATTATTTTGAGATTGAGCTTGTAGTCTCCATAGACATAGACATAAATTTCTATTGTTTGAGATACCCAATGTATAATATTTTACTATGATCCCCTTAGCTAACTGAAACTTAATTTTTTTAAAAAAAAAATTTGTCACTTAACACATCTCTGTTGGAAAAGGGTCTGTGCTCTTAGACTCATGTGGTCAAATAGGTCCTAAGAAAACGAGACAGAGTAACTTTCTCTTGTAAAGGCCAGTGACCCTCACCACAGGTGTAAATGTCCTTCTGTGGAGGACAGCACACTCACAGGTTCTGGTGATTAGGACATGGGACATATACATTTTTGGGAATAAAGAACTATTATTCTGCCAAAAAAACAAAATAACATTCTTGACATGATGTAACTCATAGTTCAAGTTCAAGTTTTTTAGTTATAAAGAGCTACTGTTTTATTTATTTATTTATTTATTTATTTATTTAGATTCAAGAAAGACTATTGATATAAGAACAGCCATTTAATAGACTCCTTTGTTGCTTTTGTTATTTTCCTTGCATTTTCTTATTCCCTAATTCTGGAGTCCAGATTTTAATTACAATTCATCTTGCTCTTTTTTTTTTTTTTCATAGCGGAATGCAAAAAAACCTTAAAACCTTAATCCACAATTTTTAGTTAACTAGCTTTTTAATCATCCTACTTCTTAGTATCTTGTCCCTTTTTGCAAGTTTCTCTCTTGCAAGAGAAAGCTCTATCTAGTGACTCTCTCTATATATTGAGGAAAGTTATTAACAAAAGCTGTCAGCTGCAAGGGCCATTCATTCAATACATCAGTAGAACTCATAAAAAGCTTCTGTAAGTCTATTTCTTGGGGAAGTCACACAATGCTGGTGGAAAGCGAGGGAATGAATTGAACAGCATAGCTTGCTTTCTGTAATTTGGGGCTCAGAAGCACTATTAAAAGTCGATTAAGTATTTTATCAACTTCCCTTGAAGCTGCAGATGATGACTTCATGTTGAAATGCTTTTCTTCCATGCTAGTGGCAGCATCAGAAATATGTGGAGATGAATTTTCACATTTGCCTTTAATGGCTAAGGCCTGCTGGAAAGTGAGTGATTTGTCATGTATAACTTTGAATTTAGATATTAATTCAACATGTATATTAAACACACAATGCTGAAAAAATAAAATAAAACAGCCAAAGGAAGACCAACTTTGGACCAATTCACAATTAATCATGCAACCATCAATTAAATGCCTCTGCCCATGTTTGCGCATGAAGCATATACACTGATCATAGATATGCATTTGGCAATGCTTAGAAAATTCGCTTATTTCAGTGTTGTCTCTTCAACACTTTAATATTCAGCATTTAAGTCTGGCAATAATTTTCAAAACACAAAGCAACAGTTGTTTTCCAAGTCACAAAACATAGCCCTGGATCCATTAAATCCTCTGCAGATATTTTGTCTATGATATCAGTTGGTGTACTACAGAGAAGTCCAGGCAAAGGTCATCTGCTTTTTCAAAATGCAATACTTTATGGCTTATTTAAAATTGAGTCTAAAAGTGGAAGGTTTGATGGTAGGAGCTGAATGCAGCATCATGGTGACATTGGACAGTCTTTGATCTTAGGTAAGTAAGTCAGGAACTGCTGGTTCCCAGTGACTCACCCTTGTAGAGCTCTGTTTAAGCAGTAGTATAGAAATTAGGACTTAAGTGTAATGGGTTTCATAAAAAAATTCAGATATATATTCTGTTATTTCAGCTGCCAACTTCCTAAAATGGGTAAAGATCTACAAGGATCTTATAGTCACTCCATGTGGCTTATTTTTTGTGTGGGATCATATCTTGGCAAGTTTAGAAAAAACATCAGTGACAGAAGTTCAGCAAATATTTCTATCAACCCCAAAGGATATAAACAATGACTAAGAGGCTGGATAGCAATCCTTACACAAGTTTTATTGCTTCCTAATTGTATCTGTTCTGGAGACCTCATGGGCAAGTAAGAAAAGAAACTGATTCATTGCTGATGCTGCACACTAAAAGAACATTTCCCTTCCCAATAAACCGATGAGCACTTACCACATCATGATGAGGGTCAGAAAACATATCTTAGAGCAATTAGATACTGAAGCCAAATTTTAAAGTATTTTCACCCTAGAGTATCTTCTTTCTTTTGGCTTCTTCAAAGGACTCCCACACCAAAGGGAGTGTGAGAACTTCCTGTGGCCTGATTGACTTCTTCATGTGCCTCATGTGCTATGTATTCTCTCACTGTAGAAGTAGAATTGATTTCTTCACTACATAGATGCAACAGAAGTGGCTACTGGCTATTGCTGAGTGGTTACCTCAAAAAGCCTTGCCACTTGTTTGTTTTCCTTTTGGTGCTTTTGCTGTGGCCAAAAGAAGACTTGGCTGTATATGCAGGAAGAAATTGCTGCCCTGTAAAGCTATAGGAGTGAGACAGCTACACGCTGCCTACCAAACTCTCAATGGTACAATCACAGAAGCTATCATAAACCACCGCATTTACAATAGTTGACTGAGCAACCCTTTGAGCAATAGCACACTAGGCATTAACACTTATCAAACATATTGATATGTGCAAAATGATCATATAAAATTATATCTGCACTATTTCTGTATTTTGTGTACATATGTTCAAATATATATCAATAGGTAAAATATGTAAATCACATATGTGTTTACTCAGTGTTGTACCACATAGTGTCAGGCAAATATACACACATACACAACTATGATCCATTAAGGTTATTCTGGAGCTGAAAAATAGTTGCTATCCAGTGATATCATGGCCATCATAATGTTTTACCCTAGACTTGTGGTAATGTCAGTACAAGCAAGCCTAATGTGTTGCTAGTCATGGAAGCATATAGTATACATAATTATGCATTAATCTTTTATAATGTTAGTATTAATAAAAGCTTGTTTCTGCTCTATGTGTTTTTATACGATTCTTTCATTACTACCCTAACATCTAGTCTTGATTACAGGAAAACATTTCTGTAGAACAGTGCACTATATTATGTTAATATCAGCTCCATATTTGTGTATAAGTGTCTCTTGGTTGACCTATACTCCTTAGCTTTATGCAAGTTCATTTTGTTCTGTTTGTATAGAGACAAAAATCATTTAGCAGTATGTTTCACAGACATTTTTCTCATTAGGTGATGTATAATTTGTATAAACAAATATGTTTCACATCTCTGCAAGAATAGACTTTTCTCTGTGTTATCTTTAATAATTCCCTTTGGAAATTTTGGTTGGAGTTTATTGGTTTATTACTGAACTTACACCTAAGTGAATGAATGGCAACTGTATAGCTGTTATGTATTATTCAGAATTATGTAGTTTAGTGTCCTGTTGAATTTGACTTTAGAAGCTATGATGGTTAGTGTTAATTGTCCACACAGCTGAGTCACCTAGAACAAAGGTCTCTGAGGACATTAATAGAGAATTATTTTAATTGTGTTTACTGACATGGTAAAACTTGTATTAGTTGTGGGTGAGACCAAATTTTGGACAGGGAATCCTGGATAGTTTAAGACTTGAAAAAAGTCTTTTAGTTGGCCAGCACTCTGGGTGTTCAGGATCCCAGTGTAGGGCCTTCCTCAAGGTGAGCTTTTAAGCACAAATCTCTGTTCTGGTTGACATACTTCAGTTAACATGGATAGTTAGCCAGAAATAGAACTACAGAAGCCAAAAGGCAAAGTTAGAACATTTAGAGATATTCCCACAACTATGATTTTTGATGGATGAGGCTTTTCTGTTAGTTTTGATTGGCAATACTATGTACTTTACAGCTTGGGTGGTAATTCCATCTTGGAGGCAGTTGTGTTAAGGTTTGGGGGGGGCTGCTTGATTTAAAGCCATGTTACAATATGTATTACTCCCTTTCTGCTTCCTAACTGTGGAATCATCAGGACCATCTGCTTTAAGCTCCAAATTCTATGACTTCCCTACCATGACAGACTGTACCTGGAACTGTGACATAGAATAAGCCCTTCCTTCCCTAATTTGCTTCTGTCAAAACATTTTATCTTTGTGACAGAAATGGAAAGCAGTTCAGAGATGGTATGACTTATTTATAAACATTCTGTTTGTTGACAAATCACAAAATAGCAAAATAAGTCAAGTGTTGAAACAAGACAGCAACATTGACCTTCATTCTCCCTGAAAAAGAAGAGACACATAAGGCTTTAATTTGCTAGTTACTACTGTGCCTTTAAAATACAATAATGTCTATTGTTGGGAAATATAAAGTTACTCTGTAGGAAGCACTCCAAAGCAGTGTCTTCCACATTTGTACCACAGTTGCATTTAAGGAGATTGGAAAAAGACTAATTAATTTCTCTGCTCAATGGTAGCTTAATTATAACTTGCTAAGTAGGGAAATAAAACTTGGAATTGGTAATGGTAGCTCTGTTTTCTGATTGATCTCTCTTCCTTGACATGTTTGGCATGGTGTTTTCCCCAGAATGAACAAAAAAGTCCTGCCTTTTAGGAAATAAAGGAAGTGATGTTTCACACATAGCTAGTCAAATCTCTTCTTCCCAATATATTTTCAAGTTGCTAAAATTTTATTTTAGCCTGTTTAGAATATTTGAAAAATAAGCATATAAAATTTTGTGTGACTCTTTTGCTGTTACTTTTATTTAGATTGTTGAATGTCAAATAAATTTTAGTACAGCACCAATTTTAGTTGATGTTTACTTGGGGCTGAGTTTAAGATTAGCTAGGTAAAGATCTTTGTAAATTCCCTTACTGATGAGACTAAACCACCAGAAAGGAGCCCTGATTTCCCCAGCAATATTAATAAGGATCATCCAAAGTGCATTTTTACAAGTTCCCAGAATACCATAAGTATTCTTGTTTACTGTTTTATAAACACATCTACTATATGCTCATACAATCTACTATTGATTTAACATTTTCTTAATGTAAGCAATAAAATAGTGCATATCGTTATAAACTAAGAAAAATCAATAAGTAATCCCCAAAGAAGAGTATTCTTTATACCCCCTAAAAGCAATGTGTTGTCTATAGAATGTGTTTATGATAGCAATCTACAACTTAGAACTACACTTGATGTACTTCACATAATGCAATCTAAGTAAGACCAAGTGCATGGAGTTAGGAAGGTGGCTCTGTGGGTAAAGAACATTTACTGTGTACGTATAAAAACTCATGTTCAAATCCCCAGAACCCACAGAAAAAAATAATCATTTGTCTTGAGACCCATTTCTTAACCCCAGTGCTGAAAGAAGGCTCTCTAGGTTTTGTTGGCCACAAGCCTTGCTCTAGCTTTAGGCCTAGATCCTTTCTTAAGGAAATGAGATTAAAAAGTGAGCAAGCAGGATATTAAAAGTCCTTATCCTGACCTGCTTCCTGAGACACAGCCTTGGGAGAGCCCCATCATAAGATCTGCTTCCTGAGAAACAGCTTCTTGAGAGCCCCAACAGAAGAGGTGAGTTACCCTCCTCCCAAAAGGCCTTCCTGGCCAGTTAGGAAAGCTCCTATGTCTGACAAATAGGGCACACAACATGCTCCACAAACCTATCACAGAAACAGCTGCAGGAAAGCAAACAGCATTCCTATGTGTAAGCCTGATTATCAAAACCCTTATCAGACCCTCTATCATATAAACCTCAATCGATTTCCCAAATCTGCCTATCCCCTAACCTCAGATGCTTCCTGAGACACAATCTCTGGAGAACTCCAAGAAAAGAGCTCCAGCTGCAGCTGCTTCCTAAGACACAGCCTCTAGAGAGCTCCATCACAAGGGCTCCAGCTGCAGAGCTCAACTGCTCCCTGAGACACAGACTCCACTGCCTCTGATTTCTTCTAGAGTGCCAATTGCACCAAGAGCACCTAGAAGACAAAAAAGAGCTTCCTGAAACATGAACATCACTCGCATTGATCAAAGAAAGATATGGGTAGGAACCACTGCAAAATTCATTCAACAACATAAAGAACAATGTGCTATGGATAGAACCTAATGGTTCTACAACAGTAAGACCTTAAAATTCCCATATAGAAGATACAAAGGAAAACAACCTTAGAAACATCTTTGTAAAGATGATAGAAGCCTTTAAAGGGGAAATTAAAGAATAAAATGAAAAACTTCTTAAGTAAATAAAAGTTGGAAGAAAACAATAAATCTCTTAAAGACTAAAGAATCAAGAAAAATCAGTCAAACTAGTGAAGAAAACAATGCTAGACTTAAAAACTGAAATAGAAGCAATAAAGAAAAACCAAACCAAGGTAATGCTGGAAATGGAATATCTGAGTAAACGAAGAGGAACTACAGATGCAAGCATAACTAGCAATGCAAGAGATGGAAGAGAGAATCTCTGGCAAGAAAGATACAATAAAGAAAATAGATTTGTCAGTCGAAGAAAGACAAAATAGAGATGGAAATCTTAATAGAGGAAGCCAATGTGAAATTGGAGAAAGACTGGGTGCTAGGGTAACCTCCAAGAACTCATAGGATGTCCCTGGCTAGGTCTCGAACCAATAGTGAAGGTGTTGCTTAGACAGGACTCCTCCTATAAACAAATAAACAGCCACCCCAAGTGCCATCACAAAACTTACATCCAACAATGAATAGAGGTAGAGGCAGAGATACATAGCTGAGCACTGGGCTGAGCTCCTGGTCCAGCTGAGAGCAGGAGAGGAAAGTCTATATATGCAAGGGGATAGGGCTTAGGAGGAAAATTCCCACAGTGATGGCTGGCTGAAACTCTGTGGAGCTCACTGAACCAAGAACAGTCACTGGGGAACCTTCAAGAAAAGGAACTAGGCCCTCCAAGAATAGGCAACTGTCTTCTGACATGGGCAGTATATGGAGGTGTGGGATAAGACTGTGTTCCTATGTGTGGACTGGAAATTCAGAGCCCATTCCCTACAGAGGAATACCTTACCCAGTCTTGACATTAGGATGAGGAAATTGGACCTGCCTGGAGTAGATGCTGAGCTGATCCACCTTGGGACTTCTTGCCCTTTTTGTGGAGGGGATGGTAGAATAGGGAGGAAGGAGGCTGGAGGCTGACCAGGAGGGATTGGGAGGGGGACAGGAGGGAGAGCAAACGGGATACATGAAAAAAAATTTAAAAAATAAAGAAAAAAGAACTCTAAAGTTAAAAAAAAAAAACTGTAACACAAAATGTCCAGAAAATCTGGGACACCATGAAGAGATAAAATCTAAAAGTAATAAGAATAGAATGAAAAGAGTACCAGCTCAAGGCACAGAAAATATATTAAACAAGACATAGGAAAAAAAAAAAAACTTTCCCAACTTAAAAGAAGAAATGCCTGTGGAGATACAAGAAACTTACAGAACACCAAATGAATTAGACCTCCCAAAAAATGTCTGCTTGCCACATAATAATCAATCCTCTAAACCTGCAGAACAAAGAAAAAATACTAAGAGCTGCAAAGGAAAAAGGCCAAATACCTTCTGAAGGCAGACGCATCAGAATAATATCCAACTTCTCAATAAAGACTATGAGTGTTAGAAGATCCTGGACAGATGTTATAAGGACACTAAGAGACTACAGATGCTAGTCCAGACTACCTAGCAAAACTCTCAATAACCATAGATGGAGTAAATAAAATATTTCATGACAAACCCAGATTTAAACAATATCTATCCACAAACTCAGTCCTATAGAAAGCACTAGAAGAAGAACTATAGCTTAAAGAAGCTACATACACCTGCAAAATTTCAAGCAATAAATAATTCCATAGAAGGAAACTCCAAAGAAGGAAAACACACACACAAACACAATCACTAAAAATAGCAGGAATTAACAATCACTGGTCATTAATATCCATTAATATTAATGGACTCAACTTACCTATAAAAAGACACAGATTGACACAATAGATATAAAACCAGGATCCATCCTTTTGATGCATACAAGAAACACACCTCAACCTCAAAGACAGATACTGCCCCAGAGTCTAGGGTTGAAAAAAAGACTTATCAATCAAATGGACTCAAGAAACAAACTGGTGTAGCTATTCTAATATCTAACAAAACAAACTACAAACTAAATTCAATCAAAATATATCAGGAAGTACATTACCTATTCATCTCAGAAAAAAAAAATCATCAAGAAGAAATGTCAATTCTGAACATTCATGCCCCCAATACAAGGGCATCCACATATGTAAAAGAAACATTATGAAAGCTTGATCCTCCCATCAAACCCCACATACTAATAGTCAAAGGTTTAAATATTCTACTCTCAATAATAGATAGGTCTGCCAGACAGAAACTTAACAGAGAAATAAGGGATCTAATAGATATAATGACTCAAATAGGCATAACAGATATATACAGAATATTCCACCTAAACGCCAAAGAATATGCCTTTTTCTTAGCACCCCTGGAATTTTCTCTAAAATTAACCACATATTTGGTCAAAAAATACGAATAAACACGAAAAATTGAAATAACACCTTGTATTCTATCAGATTACCATGCACTAAAGTTAGAGTTCAACAACACAAACCTCAGGAAGCCTACAAACTCATGGAAGCTGAGCATCTCTCAACTGATCATCTTTCGGTCAAGGAAGAAGAAAGAAATTAAAGTCTTCCCACAACATGTGGAAAAATGAACCCACAACATGCCCAAACGAATGTAATGCAATAAGTAGTCATTCATAGCACTAGGTGCCTATATAAAAATTTGGAGAAATCTTACACAAGATACTTAATAGCACAGCCGGAAGCTCTAGAACAAATAGAAGCAAACTCACCTACATGGAGTCCATGGAAGAAAACAAACTCAGGGCTGAAATCAACAAAATTGAAACAGAGAAATCTTTAACAACAAACTAAATAGACTTATAACGCCGCACAAGGAATTAGAAGCTGTTATTAAAAGTTTTCCAAGGAAAAAAAAAAGCTCAGGACCAGATGGTTTCAGCTCAGAATTCTACCAGATTTTCAAAGAAAAATTTATACAAATACTCCTCAAATTGTTTCATACAATAGAAACAGAAGGAACACAGCTAAACTCTTTTTATGAGGCAACAGTCACTCTGATACCCAGACCACACAAAGATGCAACAAAGAAAGAAGATTACAGATCCATCTACCTCATGAATACTGATGCAAAAATACTCAATAAAATACTGGCAAACTGAATTCATGAACATATCAAAAAATCATTCACCATGATCAAGTAGGCTTTATCCCAGAGATACAAGGAAAAATGGTCAATGTCATCCATCATACGAACAATCTGGAAGCAAAGCACATTATCATCTCATAAAATGCTTAAAAAGCCTTTGGCAAAATCCAACACTCCTTTATGATAAAAGTCCTGGAGAGATCAAGAACACAAGGAAAATACTTAAACATAATAAAGGCGATATACAGTAAGCAGACAACCAGCATCAAACTAAATGGATAGAAACTCAAAGCAACCATACTAAAATTACAAGACAAGGCTGTGTACTCTCCCCTTATCTATTCAATGTAGTTCCCAAAGTTTCAACTAGAGCAAAAGATAACAAAAGGAGATCAAGGGGATATAAAGTATAAAGAAAGAAGTTAAACTATCACTATTTGCAGATGATATAATACTATACATAAGTGACTCCCAAAATTCTACCAGGTAACTCTTACAGCTGATAAACATTTACAACAATGTAGCAGGATACAAGAGTAACTTAAAAAGTAAAAAATCAATTGCCCTCCTATACACTAATGATAAAAGAGCTAAAATAGAAATCAGGGAAACATCACACTTTACAATAGCTGCAAACAACATCTAATATCTTCGGGTAACTCTAACTAAAGAAGTGAAAGACATGTATGACAGAACTTTAAGTCATTGAAGAAAGAAACTGAAGAAGACATCAGTAAATGGAAAGATCTCCCATGTTCCTGGATAGATAGGATCAACATAGTAATAAAAAGAAATCTTACCAAAAGCAATCTACAGTTTCAATGCAATCTCCATCAAAATCCCAACACAATTTTTACTGACCATGAAAGAACAATACTCAACTTCATATGGAATAGCAAGAAGCCCAGGATTGCCAAATCAATCCTGTTCAATAATAGAACTTCAGGAGGCATCATCATTCCTGACCTAAAGCTATATTATAGAGCTGCAGTAAGAAAGACAGCTTGATACTAGCATTAAAACAGGTTTGTGGATCAATGGAATTGAATCAAAGACTTTGACATTAATCCTCATACTTATGGAGTTAGAAAGAAACCTGGTGCTAAGGATACACCCAAGAACCCACAAGATAACCCCAGCTAGGCCTCCAAGCAATAGTGGAGAGAATATATAAAAAGGCCTTCTTCCTATAATCAAATAAATGACCACTCTAAGTGTTGTTATAGAACCTTTAACCAGCAACTGATGGAGGCAGAAGCAGAGATCCATAGTTGAGCACTAGGTTGAGATACTGGTCCAGATGAAGCAATGGAGGAGAGAGTTTATGAGCGAAGGGTTCATGATCATGAGGAGAAGACACACAGAGATGGCTGACCCAAGCTATTGGGAGCTCACTGACTCTGAAATGATAACTGAGGAAACGTCATCCAAAGGAAATAATCCCTTTGAATGTAGATGACAGTCAAATGCATGAGCAGCTTGTGGATCCTATTGCTGTAGTACCAGAATTTATTCCTGGTGCATAAACTGGCTTCTTGGAGTCCATTCGCTACAGAGGAACACCTTACTCAGCCTTGATACTGGGAGGAGAGGCTGGGTCCTACCTCAACTGGATAACAAACCAAACTGACTCACATTGGGATTCATTGCCCTGGGGAATGGATGGTAAATGGGGTTGGAAAGGAGGACTGAGGGGAGAGGGAACAGTGGTGGATATGGGCAAAAGCTTTTTAAATAAAAAGTAGTAAAAAGGCAAAAATTAAAATAAAAATCAAAGAAAAATAAGCGCTTATCTTGCCAGTATGCATCCAAATACTCCAAACTGTATATATTCACATCCACATACATACACCTATGCAGACATAGACACACACACACACATACACACACTCACACACACACATGCACCACAACCTTTAAAATATGACAGAAGATGTCAAATTGTTCTCAGAGTGTTTAACTTAGTTGAAGAGAACATTTCCTAGTGAATAAATACATTTAATTATATTTGTTGGTTTTAATTTTTTATGTTTATGTACATTTTGTTTTCTTAGAAATTCCAAGTGACTCCATTATTCTTCTTCCTCTATTACTTTTACATACTACAAGGGATGATTTTTGTGGAGTTAATGGCTTATTTTGTAATAAGTGAAAATGAAGGACTATTATACATCTTTAAGTTTATCTGCATATTTTCCAAAGATGAAGTTTCAATAATGGCTAGTTGGTGACACCTCTCATTCAGCACTTCATCTGTATTGAATATGATCCATAAAGTGGATCAGACAGTAAAACTTCCTGCAAAGAAAGAAGATTAGTGATAGCGAACCAAAAATTGTATGATTACTAGGTACTGGAAAGGTCAAAGTTGAAGTTGCAATCTTAATTCTGTCTCCATTTGACAATAGTACATCTATTTTGTACACAGTGGGACTCTGCCTCAGGACAAATGCAAACTGAGAAATAAACATGCTCGGAAAGTTGAGATGAGAAAATTATTAAAAATGCCAACAATTATTTTAGTAGCTATACAAAACAAATGTTGAATGAAATTGGGAAGGGCTTTGCTGAGTGATGTTTGAAGGGGTTCTTGAAGAATTCTAGAATTCATAAAATAAATTTTTATTCTTCCTCCCTTTTCCACACCCAATTTATCACAAGCCTTATTACATATGTTCTCTAAGTCTATGTGGAATCTGAGCCTTGCTCACCAGTTCCGATCTAATTCTCCACTTCACACCACTGTCATTTTGTCACGGAAACTTTTAGATTGCTTTGTTGCAGGGACCCCTGTTATCCTCCATCAGTGTGTCTTAAGAGGCAGGTGAATCAGCTCAGTACTCACAATGTGCTATCAGTGACTTTCAGTAATTATTAAAGTATGGCTCTAATCCTCACGGTGCTGTATCTTATCTCTGACACAGTTATTTCCTCCCATTGTGCTAATCTCTTCCTAGCTCATTTTCCAACAAAAGCATTTTCTTTTTGTTCCTCTAAAGAGAAAAGAGCAATATAAATAGTTATTTCTATGTCAATATGGCTAGGCTATAGTGCAGATATTTGATCAAATGTTATTCAGTTTTTTAATGAGATTAATATTTAAAGTGGTCAACTTTAAGTAAAAAGAACATTTCCTTGAACAATTTGTGGCCTTCTGCCAATCAGTAAAAAGTGGGACTAGAATAAAGATTAATACATGAGGTAAACCAAACTCAGCAGCTTGTGGTCTCCTGATTGCATTTTTCCCTGGGTCTCTAGATTCTCAGCATTCCATTTGTATTTTGTGCTTATCAGACCTCCATAATTGTATAAGATAAGCTTTAAAATATCTATCTATCTATCTATCTATCTATCTATCTATCTACCTATCTATCTTTCATCTATCTACCTGCCAATCTATTTTATCTATTGTTATGCCCAAAGCTCGACCCCACAGAGAGACTACCTAAGACAGAGATGTCCAGAATGCAACAGCAAGGTTTATTGGCAGCACAATACAAGCCAGGCAGGAATCATACTTCAAGCTTCTGTGACAACAGAGCAAGAAGTAGCTCCTGTCTTTGATTACAAAGGGTCTTTTATAGGCAAAAGTTATAAAAAAGTTGGTTGTGTGGAGACCAGGTGCTGACATGCTACTGATTGGCTCATGTTTAGGGTCTTTCTGCCCCAGAGTATCTTTGAACCACACCTGGATGAACCCTACCTGGACCATACCTGGGATGGCTGGTTTTTCCCAGAAGTGGGCAGATATCTTGGCTAATCTCCCGGAACTGGGCAAGTAGGAAGCTATTCTTCTTTCAGAACTGGGGAGGCTCCCTGCTCGGTCTATTCTTTTAGGACATATTATTTCCCAGGACTGGTCAGGCACGGCTATTCTTCTCCCAGAACTGGACAGGCCCCCTGCCAGGAACCAAGAAAAGGAAACCCCAAAGATGAAAGAAACATTTCAGGAAGAAGAAATAGACAGCTTTCTGGACAGGTATCATTTACCGAAATTAAACCAAGATCAGATTAAATACATAAACAGACCTGTAATCCTAAAGGAAATTGAAGCTGTCATTAAAAGCCTACCAAGTAAAAAAAGGCCAGGTCCAGATGGTTTCAGTGCAGAATTCTACCAGACATTGAAAGAAGAACTACTACCAATACCCCTCATACTATTTTACACAGTAGAAACTAAAGAAATATTTCCAAACACTTTTGGTGAGGCCACAATTACCCTAATACCCAAGCCACTCAAAGACAAAACAGAGAATTACAGACCAATTTCCCTCATGTATATTGATGCAAAAATTCTCAACAAAATTCTAGCAAACCATATACAACAACATAAAAAAATATCATCCACCATGATCAAGTAGGCTTCATCTCAGAAATGCAGGGATGGATCAACATATGAAAAACTATAAATGTCATCTATCATATAAACAAACTGAAGGAAAAAGCCCACATGATCATATCCTTAGATGCTGAAAAAGCCTTTGACAAAATCCAACACTCTTTTATGATAAAAGTCCTGGAGAGATCAGGAATATAGGGAAAATATCTAAACATAATAAAGATGATTTACAAGAAGCCAGCAGCCAATATCAAACTAAATGGAGAGATGTTTAAGCAATCCCACTAAAATCATGAACTAGACAAGGATGTACTCTCTCCCCTTATCTATTCAGTATAGTTCTTGAAGTTTTAGCTAAAGCAATAAGAGAATGAAAGGAGATTAAGGGTATACAAATTGGAAAAGAATAAATAGAACTATCTTTATTTGCAGATGATATGATTATATACATAAATGCTCCATAAAATTGCACCAGGGACCTTCTACAGTTGATAAACACCTTCAGCAATGTAACAGGATACAAGATTAACTCAAAGAAATCAGTAGCCCTCCTATACACTAAAGATAAAAGGGCTGAAAAGGAAATAAGAGAAATATCACTCTTTTTAATAGCTGCAAATAGCATTAAATACTTCGAAGTAACTATAACCAAAGAAGTAACAGATCTACCTTGCAAAAACTTTAAATCACTGAAGAAAGAAATTGAAGAGGATATCAGAAAATAGAAAGATCTCCCATGTTCCTGAATAGGTAGGATCAACATAGTAAAAATGGCAATTCTACCAAAAACAATCTACAGATTCAATTCACTTCCCATCAAAATCCAATACCAGATTTTACAGACATTGAAAGAACAATACTCAATTTCATTTGGAATAACAGGAAAGCCAGGATTGCCAAAACAATTTGGTTCAACAAAAGAACCTGAGGAGGCATCACCATCCCTGACTTCAAGTTATAACTATAGAGCTACAGTAATAAAAAACAGCCTGGTACTGGCATAAAAACTGATTTGTGGATCAATGGAATAGAATTGAGGATCCAGACATTAACCCAAAAACCTATGAACACCTGATCTTTGACAAAGAGGTCCAATATACTCAATGGAAAAAAGATAGTATATTTAACAAATGGTGTTGGTATAGCTGATTGGTAGTGTGTAGAAAAATAAAAATAGATCCAAGCCTATCACCCTGCAAAAAACTCAAATCCAAGTGAATTAAAAAATCTCAACATAAACCCAGCCACACTGAACTTGATAGAAAAGTGGGAAATAACCTCCAATGAATTGGCACAGGTGGCCACTTCCTAAATATAACACCAGTGGCACAGACACTAAGAACAATAATCAATACATGGGACATCCTGAAATTGGGAAGCTTCTGTAAAGCCAAGGACACAGTCAATAGGACAAAACAACAGCCTACAGGATGGGAAAAGATTTTCACCAACGCTACAAGTGGTAGAGGACTGATCTCTAAAATATATAGAGAACTCAAAAAGCTAGAGCCCAAAACCTAAAATAACCCATTCAAAAAATGGGAATTCTCAGCAGAAGACTTAGAAATGTCTGAAAGGCACTTGAAAAAGTGCTCAACATCTTTAGCCATCAGAGAAATGCAAATCAAATCAACTTTGAGATACTACCTGATACCTGTTGGTTTGGGTAAGATAAAAGACACAAATGACTGCCTATGCTGGAGAGGTTTTGGAGCAAGGGGAACACTCCTCCATTGTGGGTGGGAGTGTAAACTTGTTCAGCCACTCGGAAATGCAGTTTAGTGGTTTCTCAGAAAACTGGAATTCATCTCCCCAAGGATCCAGCAATACCACTACTGGACATATACCCTAAAGATGCACATTTGCACTCCAAAGGCACTAGCTCAACTATGTTCATAGCAGCATTATTTGTAATAGCAAGAACCTGGAAACAACCTAGATGCCCCTCAGCTGAAGAATGGATTAACAAATTGTGGTACATCTACACAATGGAGTACTACGTAGCAGTAAGAAAAAAATGATATCCTAAAATTTGCAGGCAAATGGATGGAATGTAGAATATCCTCCTGAGCAAGATATCAAACCTAGAAAGATAAGCATCGGATATACTCAGTCATTAGTGTACTTTAAACAAAATCTAAGTATGTCCAAGCTGCAAAACACCTTGGACCAGGACCTTGGAACCCATTCCCTCCAGAGGAACACCTGACCCAATCTTGATATTGGGGTGAGGAAAACGGATCTGCCTGGAGTGGATGCTGAACTAAGCCACCTTGGGACCTTAGGACCTCCTTCCCTTGCTGGGGTGTAGATAAGGAGATGGGAACAAGTAAGAGTAACTTGAAGGGGTGGGTGGGGAATTTAAACTAGGGGATACATGGATAAAAAAATAAGACTTTATTCATAATAAAAAAAAGACAGCCACCTTAGTGAAACTCTTTGACTACTTTAAATTCCTGGTGTAGAGCAAGTTTTCAGAGAGAGAACCCTTTAACAGAAGAAATAGTCAGGTCTTTAGGAAAAATGTAGGCTATATTATCATAACTCTCCTTCCCCAGAGGGATCTAATGCCATCTATTCACCTTACTACACTGAGTAACAGGGATTACTCAGATCCTGGTGGGGACATTAAACAGGGTGTCAGTGGACAGTCATCGTGGAACAAGTGAAGTATAATCATGATCCTCATTTGAAAGTGGAATAAATAGAGATGTATGTAATAAATAGAATTCCAGAATTATGCTTAATTAAAATTAGGTGTCTACCCCCAAAAAATAAATAAATAAAAAGGAGAAAAGAAACTGTACTGTCCCTCATAGGCATGTGTACTTGAATACTTGGTCACTAGCTGATGGAACCTTCCGGAAGTGAGGACTTGGATGATGGAGGTGACTAAGGGTGAGTCAGGAAGTTTTACAGTCAGGCCCCACTCTCTGCTTTCGGATGGTAGATTCAGTGTGGCCAGCTGGTTTGTTGCTCTTGTCCACCATTCCTTCCCAGTGTTGATGGATGCATCCCCTCTATCAGGTAAGCCTTAATTTATTTCTTTTCTTAGCAATGGAAAAAAGTCATTACTGTCCTTTGAACCCTCCTAAGTTTCTATGCATGAGTTTGTAGATTCTTAAGACTTCATTGAAAAGACAAGAGGATCCTTAATAATGAAGATGAGAAGAAGCATTGATCTGTGAACACTAAGTTTGTGCAATTATGAATTAATGAAATATAAATGAGATATTCACCAAGAAGGGCCACAGTCTTCCTTCTATCCTGTGTCTACAATTGGGGTTTCACCATGATCCTGACAAACCTGAAAAATGTTATTCTTCGAGAGTTGACAATATCATCAAAAAGAATGTATTCTGCTATGTGAAATTTTATTTATACATTTTTATTCTAATTATTAATAGTTTATGACAAGCTTAATTTACTTTAGAGATTATTATGCAATTGCATCATTTACCCCCTCTCAATCCTTCCCTAAATATACTTTCATATGCTCCTTCTTGTTCTCTTTTAAATTCATGGCCTCTTTTTAAATTAGTTATTGTTATATGCATATATGAATATTTCTAAATCTTATTCAGTTTTTATGATGTTATTTTTTCATGACTGAACTAACACTAGCCTTCAATAACCTCACCAGCTTTTAACTGGTCAATTCTTAAAGCTAAAATGAGAGAAATAACAGTTCTTTCAAAATGACAATAGAATTCTTGACTCCTAACCCTTCCTTTATTGGTATCTACTTCTGAGAGAGACCAGTGGATTATTTTATTCTTCCAGCAACCAGATAAATGAAAAATAGCAGATTAAAAAAAATAAATGCAGGCTTCTGCAGATAATAATACACTACTGATGATTTACTGCTTTCCTGGTATGTTCATGTGGGTGAATGCAAGCGTATACTTGTATATTCAAACAAACATTCCCTATGAGAGGC
This sequence comes from Sigmodon hispidus, assembly GCA_004025045.1. Lineage (NCBI taxonomy): Eukaryota > Metazoa > Chordata > Mammalia > Rodentia > Cricetidae > Sigmodon > Sigmodon hispidus. The sequence goes on from PVIH01000273.1 coordinate 170,911, forward strand.
ACTGTGCCAGTTTCTTTTTTCACTGAATTTGAAGAGGGGGTTAGAAAGGGGAATTCTTGAAAAGCACATATTTTGGTGGCTTGATGGAGTAGAGCTTTTTATTTTATTGCAGAGGAGAAGACAGAAACCCTAGAGGCTAAATTGCCAGAGACAGTATCACAAATCTGTTCATTGTTGGAGCTGATGTTTCAGTATAGACTTTTCTACTCAGCCGTTGATCTACAGTAAAATGTCAAGGAAAATACTTTGTCTTTACTAGCAAGCAACAGTCAGCAATAGGTGCAGGGTCTCTTTTACATCATTGTGTGCTGTCTTTTATAATTATATGCTTATGTTAGAGGCTCATTTGTGTACTTTGTAGTATTATTGTTGACTTTCCTGTGCTTTAGGTTGGGCATACAGAAAAAGGTTCTCTACTTTGGCTCTGCAAGAGATGGGTGAGATTACTAATGTGAAATGGGATACAAGGGTAGTTTCATAATATGAAGAGAATTTGATATCATGTTAAGATTAGTTAATAAACTGATGAGCAAACTTTTAAGTAATATATACTGAGGCTAAGTCTCAAACCAGATTGAATGACCTCAAATATCATCTTTACTGCTTTCTAGTTCTTTGACCTTTATAATCGTTTTCAACCTTCTCAAGCTTTGATTTCCTTACTGTTGAGATGAATAAAAATGTTTGCATAGATTTATTGTAAAGATTAAATGGGTCAATAGTTAGGACTTATTGTAAACATTTAACACAATAATTAGAAATAATAATAAGGGTACCCTTTGTGTTGTCATTAGATATCTTTACAGAACTTGGAAATGTGTAAGAGAAGAAAGCAGAAGGCATTTGGCATTTAGTCATCATTCTAAGCACATGTAATGTTGTGTAATTTGCACATTTCAAAAATTCCATAAATTGAGATGGGCAACTTTAAATGTAGAGCCACCAGCTGATGTGGACTAAGATGAAGTACACATTCTTAAAGGTGTGCAGTAGTCGTTAGGAGCTGCTCAAGATGAGGACCCACAGGGAAGGAGTGTTCTTTCCTACACAATGCCCTGTGGCTTATTTGGGGCTTGGTCAAGGAGAACATTATATGTAATAATGTGCTACCTCTGAGCCATTCTTACATGGAGCATCATTGCTTATCTTGAAGGGATCACATATGAAATGATGTTCCTTTTGGTCTATGGGCAGAGAAGAAACTTTCTACTATAGTCCTATCCTTACCAACCTTTATGAGAATAAACTTATATTTTAATATAAATTGAGACAGCTGTTTCATTAACTTGAATGCATTTCCTTGTTATTAAGTTTGAACTTATGAAACAGAGATTAACAGTAATATTTATACTAGGATTATAATGGGGTACACTCAACTTACCTTGGCAAGCATTTTAGAAATGTTGACCTGCATCAAGCCCAATAAACACACACTTCAAGGAGGGAAGAGGTGGGTGAGAGTATGGAAGAGGGTATGATCTGGTATCACATATTTCCATTGTTCTAAACTCTTTTTTATTTCCACATCTCACTTGTGTGTGTGTGTGTGTGTGTTTATTCTTTCAATGTCCCTCACACTTATATGACACCCACATATGTATAAGTGTATGGATATTGATCATTTTTATCTGCTACTGCCCCCTCCAACTTTTCCTTGTATCCCCTAGTTCCTGTCTTCCTGTTCTCTTTTGTGTTTCTGTTATTAGTATGCCCTGTGTCTAAGTAGTGTTTCCCATATGCAAATCTGAGACATGTTTTCTTTCAGAAAAGACTAAGACAGTTGAGAAGTTCTTACAGCTTTTGAACATTTTCAACGTTTTGGTGCTCGCAGATAAATCTCTTTGAGTTGGATGGAAAACCATGAGAAAGTTGAATCTGTTGTTCTGATTTATAACTCCATCTGGAAACAGTCATTTAGTAGTCTCTGACTTCTAGTGACTCCCAAGGGATCTGGAAAGCAAGTTTCTAAGGACCCCTTGTAACATTGTATCAGAGGTCAAAACGTGTTTTTCTCAAGTCAGTTTCCTGCTGCAGGCAGGATGACACCTGGCTAGCTGGTCACCTTCTTTAGCTTTTGGTTTTGATATTCTGTAGTGGAACAGTGCCTAGCTCAGAGGAGTGGGGCCGGGGGAGGCTGAGGATTAGATGAGGCAAACCTGAGTGCACATAGTAGAGAGCAAATAATGTTATAAATGTCTTCTAATTTGCATGCATTTTCTATACTCTTTTTTTCATTATCAACACAGTGTCAGCGTTACAAAGATGCATTGCTAAACAAGTTACTAAAGTAACTAAGATTACCATCATATAAATCTACACTCTGCTTCCCTATGTGTTCTTCATTTCAGCTTGGAACTTTTGTGTTCATCAGAGGCTAAGAAATTCTTGGTAAGAAATTTCACTGAGTCAAGATCAAGAAGTCCCAGGAATCAATTTCCTACCCTTACTCCCTCATGGCACCTCTGTGGTCTTAGGATTGTTTCTTTCTGTTGTTGTTATCAGGCTTTCGCTGGCTTGCTGTCACCTGGAGAGCAGTTTCCTAACATTATAACTATAATAAGACATCACTTTATTTTTTTCACATTGTGACTCCATCCATGTGACAATCCTCCTTTAGATCTTTTATCTACAGTCATCATCCATATGACACTTTCCTAAAACATGCCCTTCCCAGAACTGCATCACCAGTGCATCACCATAGAAACCCTGAAATATAGAGTCCAGCATCCTTGATTGGACATCTTGACCATTTGCTGTTTTAATTGTTTGTTTTGAGAAAATATTTCTCCATGTAGCCCAGGCCAGCCTTGAACTCAGAAACCCTTGCTATACAGCCTCCTTAGTGCCAGGACTACAGATTTGTACCACCATACCCAAATACACTTATTTTCTTAAGAATGTGAATTCTTGTACCAATTAAAGGGTGAAAACTAATAAACACTCCTAAACCCGAAGCAGCCTCATGAGCCCTTTCATGTCTTCAATATATAAACATAATTTGGAAATGTACCAGTGGATGTGAGAATTTAGACTTACTGCTGGGAAAGTTTGCCTGATGCAAACTCTTGCCCTGTTTCTTCCATCTGTTTTTCTGTTTGGTGTTTATTGCCCTGAGAACACAGCTGACATTCTTGTAGAGCTCATCAGCAAACTGGTATTTTTATTGCTAAGGAAAATGGGAAAAATTACAGTGCTAATGAGTCCCTCCCTGTACTCTATCCTCTTCCTGCATCTATTAAATGATTTTCAACATGGCTCTTTGTCATTGTAATTAGAACAATATATATGCATTTTGGTGTCTCAATGAGGCAAGTCCATTATCAAAAAAACAAGAGGGGGATGGTATGACAGTCACTCTGCAATTATAATTGTTTTCTCAAAAACAGTTTCACCTAAATTGAAGAAATACAAGTCAAAGAAGTTTTGTTAATCCTCCTTTTTAAGAATGTATCTCTCTTTATCTGTTCCCAGCTCCCTACATTAATTTAGACAAATTAATCACAATGTTATAAAGAGAGACTCAGTAATGTTCAAATACTGGCTTCATTGTAAATTAGTTATGTAACTCTGGGGAAGCTATGTCTCCTTCTAAACTGGCTTTGTAGTTGTTGAATAAGAATACAAATTTTGCTTGTGCAAATGTGATTACAATGTGCCTTGTTTGTTTTCCAGAGCTGCAACTGAATACCCCACACTGAGTAATTTATAAAGAACGAAGGTTTATTTAGCTCACTGGAAAGAAGACTGCAGTAGATGCACCTGTTCAGAAAATAGTGAAAGTCTCATTTTGTGGGAATATTGTGGGCTGAGACAGAGCAAGCCTTTACATAGAGAGAACTGGCTTTAATAGCAAAGCCACACCCTTGTAACCAGTGAATCTGTAATTATGTCTATAACATCAGAATCCTTGTGCTCCAATCATCTCCCAAAGGATTCGTGTCTACAAAGTAACACACAACTCTAGAAATGTCTCCACTATATGAATTCCAGAGACTAACCACAACTATAAAAAGCTGTTTAGCCCAGACATCTGTTCAATTACTGTACAATAAATGACTCAATTTCTTTTAGATTCATATTTAAGCAATGTGATCTGCCATAATAAAAATTGCAGTTCCTAGCTACCCTCATGTGTGGTACATGTGGCCATCTGATGCAGTTCTGGGTAGTAAAATGTTAAATGGAGATGGCAGGAAAGGAAATGTGTGAAGATGCAAGGAAGCAGCTGGGTTGAACTTCATTGTAAGGTGGTCATGAGGAATGGATTGTCTCATTATTCCTTCATATCAGGATGCAATCTCTATTTTCTGTTGTTACTCTGTCATGTATGGGCAGTAATTTTCTTTCTTTTGTTACTTCATCCACTACTTTTCCCCTTTATCATATTTAACCATTACTAAAGCCATCTCTTTACTCTAAAACTTATTCCACTAGAAGTGAACAACAACCCCACTTATTTACATTGTATCCAGTGCATAAAGACAGTGGCTAGGTGCAATACACACTAACCATTGTTTGAATGAATCAATCAATGTGTGTAGAATGATAAGAAGATTGCAACTCTGGGACATGGCAGATTAGGTAGCAGGTGAAATAGGAGTGTCATGATTGAATATGAGGAGATATACTGTAGTAAATCTAATCAACTTATTTATGAACACAGAACAAACATTCACTATGGTACATAGAACTAGATGAGTATATATATATAGAGAGAATGCTTTGTGTATGATGGACTTCCTGTGTAAGTTACTAGGGATATTGACCTAGCAGTAAAATTTAAATAATAGTTGCTATTCAGATGTTGTCTGTGCTAGACTAGTGAACAGACTAGTAAACATCTGGCCTATATTTGTAGTGTCAAAGATAGAGCCAGCTTTAATTCTAATTTCCTGTACCTTCGTCAGTGCTGACTCCATTACAGTATTTTCATTTACATCTGGCTCTTGGCTTCTTCCACACTCTGTATATGGGTACTCTTTGTTCACCTATCTTGGAGGTGGATCAGAAGTTCATTAAAATAACTGACTTTATTTGTCACCTGCTTTTCCAATCAATAATTACAGGGCCTGGACTTTTGGTTAGATGTGCTTTTGCCTATGTGCTATCTGATCCACATGATTCAGAGAGATAACTTACACTTAATACATGTTTTGTCTGACTCAGCTGCAAGTGTCTGGAGTGACCCCCCAAGGCAGTGATGTGTTCACAATGTGTATGGGAGGAAAGCATAGATAAAACACTCACAGAGGAATTGGAAAGTATAATGGATTAATTCTGTTCTGCCCGAATTCCTCTTCTTTCCAGACTCCATGTCATCATATGAAGAATGAGGGATGAAGAGGAAGAAGGAAAGTGTAAGCATTCATGAATAACATCACTGCCTTTATTTGACAATGGCAACAGAGCTACTTCCAAAGCTGAAGAAAAAGAAAAGAGATACAGAAGCCCTCTGTGGCTCCAATACATTAAAAATTTAAAAATTTGGAATAAGTTGCTTACAAAGATTTTGAGTAAGAATTTGCCAATAGAAAAAAATGATTTCTCATAAAGTATGCTGAAAATCAAAAGGAAAAAGGAAAAAAATCAGAAGGACATTTGCTTTCATCAAAATGATTAGCACACATACATCTTAACAGTTTCTTTCTCCCCAAGTTTATGAGAAATATATTGTCCTTTAAATAGATAACTGTGAAGCATTGAATTTATTTATTTTTTGGATTTTTTTCCAATAGAAATCTGTCTGAAAGCAAACCATTCTGTTCTTGGATTTTCTTTATTAATAAAAAACAATTCTGATTTCCTAGTGAATAGAAACAAAGTTTTCCAAACATATAGCTAATAAGAATATTGAATTTAAATTACTTTAGGCATTGGAAAAGGCTGATGAATTTGTCTAGTGCTGAAAAGATCATGAAGATCATGCCATGCACTAGGTGAAGAATCCAGAAAGATTAAATAACTTAATCCATTACCATGTGGCTTATAGTTGGACTTCAAGGCTGCGTTGAAGTGTTGGGTTTTGACTTTTCAATACTAATTCTTTAATGTTGAACTGAGCTGAGTTTCCAGGCTACAAGTGGCTCAGTTATATCTCATCTCATACCTTAACTCATTATTTCCTTTCACATATCTTACAAGAATAGAACAATCATAAACATAATACTGAATTAATGGAAAGCCTCCCATCTTTTGTTCAGAATATAAAAATCTAGTATTAAAAAAAAAAGAAAATGAACAAATAAACCTTATGTTAACATCTAAGAAAACTTGACTGGGAAGCCCTTGGTCTTAAAGTGTTGAGCTTATGAGCACATTCCACTGATTTTCCAAGAATTTATAAAGCTCTGGTTATTCTTTGAGACCAAGAATGGAACTTTTCATATCACCAAAATGTGAGATCTTTACAGTAGTAATTTTTACAGGTATTATCATGGCATTGACTATAGGCTCTAAGTCAGTACATCCAAGTGTTATACCACAATATTTCAACAGAAAACTGCAATTATAGTAGTCTTACAGATTATGATGCTGAGTGACCCCATAGATATCTTTGTAAAAGTACATTTTATGATGTTTGCATAACAGTAAAATTGTATTATGACCAATTTATCAGAATTTAACCATGCTAAGTGACATGCAAACTATACTTAATCTTCACGAATGTCATTTATTCAGATCCCATTATAGTCATTTTTATTCATTTATTTAAAAGTAAGTCAATTGTGTATCAGTTATTATAATTTTAATCAACATGAAATGGTCATAGTTATTGAGTCTACATTATAATATATAAGTACTGAGAGCCAGCGATACATAATTATTTGCATATTTTATGGATGAGAATTATTAGACTCAGAGGATCTAGGGAATTTTCAAGTAAGTAATAGAAATTGCTTCAACCTAGATTTACCAAAGTCAACTCTCTCTGTTCCTAACATATTTACTTTGCCATGTGGGAGCTGTCCTAGGTGCTGAAGAGGCAAAGGGTTCAAATTGTAGTCTATAATATTGTTAGAGAAATTAAGAGAATATTAACATACAAAAATGCCTTAAGAGTATAACTTGTGAGTCGCAGTGTGAATTAAACTATAATCTGAGTTTGTTAAGAGAAAGATTTTTAAGGGAAAATGTACACAACGGGGGGCCTGGAACATAGGCAGAGTTTTAGACAAATGGATAGGTAAAGTATCCATAGACATTTTATTTAAGTTAGGAAAGATATTTTAAAATGGTAGGGTCTTGAATTTGACATTGTAACCACACAATTCTGTTGGTGTCATAAGTAAATATCCACAGGCATCAGAGGAAGGAGTAGGTGACCCTAAGCTCCAATAAAGTCCTCCTGATCACTATCATAGTTAGGGGTTACAAAATCCCAAACTTCCAAAGCCTTAAATTCAGAAGTAGAGGTTTGTGGATGTGTGCCCTTATAGAAAAATGATAATTATAAGAAAAAAATGACAGATGAAATTAATAAAATCAACTTGAAGATTATTCTAGCTATGATTCTGCAAATATTAAGAGAAAAAATTTACATGAGTCGGGGGAAGACAAGGTAAAACACTAGGTGAAAACATGATTTAAGTTCTACAGTTTTCAGATATATGAAATAATTTTGTGTGAAATTCTTTAAAAAAAAGCATACATTATTATATTTAAATTGTTAAATAACTGGTTAAAAATTACCAAGGAGGTATCAAAGGAATTAATTAGAATTGTAAGCATCAAAACATAATTGTGGAATTGTGGAACTCAATGATAAATGAAGCATTTTAGATATAGCTTAAGGGGATATTTGTGATTAAAGGAATTATCCACAGTACTGCGGTGTAGTCCTTGGGGTAGTAAAAGCACAAAAAAAGAGGCTAAAAGTCATGAAGTAGATGTTGAGAAAGGCTAGAGTGCTTCAGGTCAGGCTTGCAGGATGACAAAACTGGGACTATAAAGAGAGTTTAATTGAAAGCTTCAGAGTTGAGAAGAATAACACTAGCTGCAAAAAATAAATAAAACATTATTTTCAGAAGGTGTAAAATTTCAGAGAACCTCAAACTGAAAGATTGTAGCAAACAGCAAGAACTGTAGAAAATTTCCCCTAAGAGTAGACTCTCAGTGACAGTGGGAACCAGAGGAGTTACATGGCTTCAGTGTTCTAAGAGAAAGTGGCTGTCACCTTGTGAACATAGCAACATGTTTTAGAACAATTATACATAAAATACAGACCTTCCTAGATTTAAAGAAAATAATTGGAGAAAAGAATCTTTCTTTACTATTTTGGTGGTAGAATGAACTACTATAATCACTATGGAAGTCAATTTGAAGGCGTTTTAAAAATTAAAATTTGAATCTGTATGACTCAGCTATAGCCCTCCTGAGCATATACACAAAGAACTATATATCTTGCTCCAAAAATGTTTGTATATCCATGATTATCACTGTTGTTTTCACTAGAATAAGGAATGATATCAATCATGTGTCACTTAACACATGAATGAATAATGAAGCTGAGGTCCAGATACATAATAGAATGTTATACACCTATAAAGAAAAATGAAATTAGCAGAAAATTAGATGGAACTGGACAATGTTATAGTAACAGAAGAAAAGTAGGCTCAGAAGTGCATATACCACAAATTCTTTCTCATATATGAATACTAGATTCAAACTTTTAAATATGTGCATCTATGTATACTAAATGAGAATAATGTCAGAAAATTAGAAATAACTTCATGAGACTAGATAATCAGGAGAATATTTGTGATATAAGAATGGTAGGAGTATTCTGATGGGAGGGAAAGGAAATAAAGTCAGAGACATGGGAAATAAAACATTTGGGATGGGCAGGGGTGGAGGGGTGAGTATATGTTTTATATATATATACTAACCCTAACCCTAACCCAAACTATGTTCTAAAATTACTGTAAAGAAATCTACTTCTTTCTAGGCTAATTCAAATAGATAAATAAATAAATAATCTAGGGGAAGGTAGCTACAGATATCCACTCAGGAAACTTGGAACAATATTTTTCAAAGTTTTTCTTCCTTTCTTTTTAGATGCAGTTATTTGAGTCTCAACCAGGGAATGGCCGCTCATGTATTGTGTGAATTCTTGTTCACCCCTGAGCTTTAGTTGTCTTATTTGCATAATGGGAAAGCATTGATTCCCATCAAAACGAAATTGGCTTCTGACATCTTGATTAAACTGGTGTTTTGGAAAAGGAACAGCCAAGAAGTTATGGAGATGACCAAGACATGACTCCTACTCATAGTGAAACCTATCTCACATGCCCTGTTTTCTTTTAGTATCTGCATTGAACTAGCTTATTATCATTTCACTCTCATGTTGAATGGGCTAATAATCTCTTTGATCTATAGTCTCACTTGATTTTGCAGAAATGTCTATAGTCAAGGTTCTTTGGGATAAGAGATCAATGTATATGTGGCAAACATGGAAGGCCAGATACAGACAAGATTTCTCATGCTATTTAAATTAATCATAGAATTAGTATGCTCATTACCTTCCTGAAATATGTGAGTAAAAATAACCCCATGTGTCAGCATGCAAATCAGCATACTCTATCATCTGATGTCATTGTACTAATTCAACTACTGTTCTCTTCCCCTTTTATGTAAAGCTGCCCTTCACTGACTCTGGCAGACACATCAATCTCACTCAGAATATGATAGTTTCTTAGTTATTTCTTATCATGCAATGTTCATTTGGTTTCCTCCAGTGTTAATCATCTGTCCTAGTTCAGCATCTAAAGTCACTTTTCTTGAGTTCATCATACTGACACATGCCTGTAATTCCAGCATTTGGGAGGCTGAAGCAGGCGGACCCTTGATTTCAAGGGCAATCCAGGTTACATAAGGAAGAAACTATCTCAAATCATGTAAAATACAATGAAATGAACAAAAGAAGTCAGCAAGAAAGAAAATGACATTTTTCTTACTAGGCTTTCACTTATGGCAGTTTTTCACTTTGAATTTTCTCATCACTGATACTGCCTTTTGCCTAGAGCACACAGTTTTCATTTCTTTACTCTACAATGATGCTTTAGCCCCAGTTTGGTTATAGAAAATATAGAGGAGTTAAAACAATCTGCTCTCTTCTCTGTTGGTAATGATGGTAGGCACATAATGGGAATATAGTCAACGAAAGACTGTGTGTATAAAAGTCCTAGTTTAAAATGAATTTCTCAGGATGAAGAGTGTTTACATCTTAAAAGCTATTCATTTGAGGCTGGCAGGACACACCAGGTGTTACTAGCCTATAAGTCATCTTATGAGGTCTCATTACTCTACCAATTTGTCACCAGGCTTTAAGGGTTGCTTGGTTTTAAAAACCTTTAAATGGTTTAGTGGAAGGATAACCTGTCCTCAACCTCTTTAATAAAGGTTTAATAACCATTTTTTCTCCCCACATATAAATAATTGTTCAACAGATTTGAGAGGAAAGAAAATGAAGTACGTACTAATCTAAGCCCCTGTAATTACCAGACTCTCCATTATTTTACCAATAGTGTATCTCTCAGTCCTAAAATAATTCCAGCAATTAGATAGCTGCATCACAACATTGGAAAACAGTCAGTCTTTGAAACGTAAGAACAAAACAAAACAAAACAAAAAAACCCCAAACCCTCTACTCTTTCTAATTATAAAACCAGCAAGGCACTTATTTGAATTCATAACAGTGAATAGTTTTATATGACAGTGGAGCATTTGAAGCTTCCTTCTCATCATGGATTGATTCTGGGATTTTTGTACTTTTCATCAGCACAGGCATACTCTATGATCCAGGCATCTGATACACAGGGACTTTCATTTGGAGGAATCATTCAATGGAAAAGCTGCCTCTTCTGCTGAAATAAATTCTAGGTTTTTTAACACAAGGCTAATTATTAGACATATGGTCTATAATATCAAATGTCGATTTAAAATACTTGCTGGGAATGTGAATAGCTTCACATTGAGCTGAAACAATCTGCCAAGTCTTTTATTAGATAGCTGGAGGCAGATTCAAAAGATTTGGGTCTAACCCTTTAGTCTATTTCACTGTAACTGAATCATTTAATCAGATTTTATAAAACTTGGGGCTATAGTGCAACGAAATGTTAAGCACATCTTGCTCATTAGAAACAAATGAAAAACTCATCAGCCTTGAGACCGAGTCATTTATATTAAATATCTTCATAAAATGCTACCATAGACATGGGGGCTAGGCTGCTGTAATCTTTGATATAGCCTATTTAAGAGATTTATAAAAATATATAGTCTATTTAATGCTAATATTTCCATGGCACAAATGAATAAAAATCCGATGAGTAGAATTCTAAGAGCATATTTTACTTTTATATCTGCTGTTTAAGTGTTCTATTTCTTTCTTTAATTTGGAATTGCCTTCATGCTATTGTCTAAGAAAACTCAAATGTGAGACTACATAAAAAGCATTTAGTAGCTCTGAATTTGGTCTGTCAAAATGGAGACATTTGAAATTGAGCAGAGGAAAGCAATGTCCTGAATGTGCTACAGGTCATTCACCATTAGAAGTCAACATTGGTGATCCAGTTCCAGTTAGACAATTGAAATAAAAACAGTAACAATAGCTATACTTTGGGAAATAAGCTCGTGAATGAGGATGAGTTTCTTTTTACTTTACTATAGACTGTGACCTCTGTAAACCAGCAGCTCTGTGATTCCAACAGCCAGGGCTTATCGTGTCCACTCACTAAAAAGTCACTGTAAAAAGTCAACAGCAGTTAGTTACACTGTATAAGTTCTATTCCTCTGATTGGAATAAAATCTTGTTTAAACTGATGAAGAATTACACAAAGCAGTTTTCTTAGGCACCAGTGACTAGGCCTGTTCAAGTAATGTGGGTATGGGTGGGTCAACTTTGGTAATAGGCATAAGGATTCCTCTGTACACTTCCTGCTCGTGTTTGAAGGGAAAATATTCTAGCTTTTATATGAGATACTTAAGACACTTTTTAATGGAATTTTTCATTTAGTGAAGATAGAAAAAAGTATTCAGACCTTGATCTCCATGAGTTGGAGAAAAGACAAGCATAGGCATATGTGAAATAGATGGCAATTAGGTATATAAAATACAGGAGATAAGCATAGCTTAAAGGAAGATGGACGCATGAGTTTAGCAGAGACTAGAAAAAGAAAACAGGAATTTATTATCACATGAGATGAAGTCTAGGCAGGGTTTGAATGACTTTATGAATATGAATATTTCTTGATGTGAGAATGTCCACTCCAAGGAGTAGAAGGACCTGATGTCTGTCATTAAATCAAATTTAAAAATATACTCTTTGCTTCATGTTTAGAGTATGTCAAAATATGTAAGTCAGGTTACACAATGTAGGAAGAACATCTGCATGTCTTTTAATTTTCATTCTAACTTATTTCATACTAATTTAACTTTCATACTAAAAAATTCACCTACACTACAGATAATGTTCACATTCATTTCTAAATAAAATTGGTGCCTTTTCCCCTGAAGACCAAATCTAGGGCCATAAGCTTGCTTAGTCAAATGTTTGATTTCTGAGCTAGATACCACCCCTCTATGACTGTTTGCAAACATAACAAATCAATGAACACATCGAAGGTGTCAATAATTATTGCTTTAGTAAATGAAAAAGTCACATTGGGTTTCATAATTGCTAATCTTCCCCATTAGCTCTCTGCTTCAAAGTAGGAGAGACTTTCTGAGATATTCCATATGTGCTTGACTTAATGCTTCAACTTACATATTTAATGTAACTAATGTGAAGAAAATTTTTCTGTTTCTATTACATTTATCTATGTATTTATTTTTTTATTTATTGGTATGTGGAATGTGTATACATCCATGTGCTTGTGTGTGGAGGTGGAGATCAGGAATCTTTCTCTATTATTCCCCACCTTCATTTTTGAGACAGAGTTTTCATTAAACTTGCGGTCACTGATTGCCTAGGCTTGCTGACTAGCAATCCTTGGGATCCCACTGCTTCTGCTGTCCAGTGCTGAGGTTACAAACTCATGATGTCACACATAGCTTTACATGGGTGTTGGCGATCTGAACTCAGGAGAACATGCTTGCATAGAAAGTATTTTATCCAGATTTCTAATTCCCCGTTCTGATTTTTTTCTTTTCTTTAATTTATTATGAATAAAGTATTTTTTTTTATCCATGCATATCCTTGTTCAAGATCCCTTCCCCCTCCCGCCCCTTCCTGTCACTCTCTCTATGATCTTTATTTAACTGATAAGTGTACAATGAAAAATATACAGGGTATAAGTTAGACTTTATACCAAAACTCAGATCTGCTTTTCTCACCCCACAGAATTCCTGATGTTCAGTAGATGCTTATAACATATGCATGAAGGAAGGAAGAAATAAAACTGGAAAATAACAATGGTAATCATCTTAAATTGCTAGGAAGGTCAAGTACACAATGTAACTAGAACTAGTTTGGCATGAAGAACACTATCAACAAACATTTTTTACTATGGATTGAATTTATACGATTCTACTCCACACCAGTTAGTATTCTGAAACCCTAACTTTTTAAGACTTTATTTTGAAATAGATTGTTTACAGAGGTAATCAAGTTAAAATGATGTTATTAGAGTGAACTCTACTCTTATAAAGGAGATACCTTAAAAAAACAAGGATTTGGAGGCCAGCAACACAGGAAGACTATCGAAACAAGAAGGTAGGTATCTGGGTGATGTCTCCTTATAAAGATTGATTTTTCTGACTGGCATGCACTTTAGGGGATGGGTTGTGGGAGTTTATGTGTACCATGTGTTCAGGTGCCCCTGGAGAACAAAAAGATCCTCAGATTTTCTGGAACTAGAGTTGCAGGTGGTTGTGATCCAGCACATGGATTCTGGGAAATAAAAGTTTATCTTTTTTATTTAAATAAAACTGCTCCTTACCACTGAGACACCTCTCCAGCCTCTAGGTGGTGCTCCTTTATGAGAAAGAACCCCAAAGATCACCAGAAAACCACTATGAGATGGGAGCATCATGGGTCAAGTTCTATATCTGAGTGGTTAGAAGGACGAATCCAGGGGACAAAAGCTTTCAAAAAAACAAGAAGATACCTGTCTATTATTTAGGCATGTTTTTTACAGCAGCTATATTACCCTCAGGCCCTTTACAGATTTATATCTTTATCCTTGATTCTGAAATGTATCAAGAGAGGGAAAACTTCAGAATTTTAATGAAATCTAGAAATGACTACACTTCTAAATAACTTTTGAAGCATTTTATGCAGTTTGTGTAGTATTTATATAGAGTTTATGCTATATGGAGCTATAAGATATGATGTTTCATTTTTGCAAGAACACTTCAGTAGAAATTTAATTTGCTCAGTATTGAATTCGGTTTGTCATTGGATTTTTAAACCACAAAAGTCATTTCTGTTCCTTAAAATTTTCGGATCCTAGAAGTGTGATTTCAAGATCTGCCAAATGCCTTGACCCGAAAAAGCATTATGCTAGCTGTCTCCATGGAGAAGGTAAGAGGATGGAGTAGTATTTTACATTGTGTAATGTAAAATCTGCCTTGTTCTTGGCTCCTGAAAAGAACTTCTCAAGCTCCAGGGAGCTTTGGAAGGGTTTGAAATTAGTACTTTTCAAATCCTTACCTAGCATTCTGGAATACCAGCACTACTGATTCTTTCCTGCTGTGGACCCTTTGTCAGGTAGCACCAGGCAATTTGTGCCTCTGGAATGAAAAAACATCTTAAGGATCAGTGTGTTCTCTGTGAGTTTGGGAATCCCATTGTAGCAGCTGATAAGGCACTCAGCACATCCCTATATAAGTATGCACTGCAAGGTCAAGCTTTTGCGCATACCTCAGTTATCACCTCTGTTGCCTGTGTCAGATGCATAATTATCTATCCACATATGTATCACTCCCTTCAGACACTGGGTTCTGAGAATGCAGCATTTGTATTGTATGCTTTTTGATACCAGTAGCAATGTGCAGAATGCCTGATTCATTCACAGGCTACTTCTTTGGATGGGTGTACAGCAGCACCTAGGCTTAACTTACTGAGAGAATGTGAGAGAAGAAGAGAATAAATGTTTCAGCATTATCTTCCTGAGGGCTGAGGGAGCTACAGTGTTTAGCCATCAGTTCCCATCAGCTGGGAATTAGTACCTTCATATTCCTGCTTTATGGTGCATATATGAGCTGAGATAGTTTTGGTTACTCGAGAGACCTAAGGCCAAGTAAGCCAAATGCTGAAGCAAGTCCAAGCCTATATTTATATTTATGTTACCTACCCTTTACTAGACAATTCCAACTAAGCTTGTCTTATGCCTTTAAAATTGCTGAAATTATAGATCTTTCTAGAGTCCTGATTCTTATATGATCTCTTTCATGAATTATTGCACTGATTCCATTCGTGATTAGGTATGTGTGTGTGTGTGTGTGTGTGTGTGTGTGTGTGTGTGTGTGTGTCCCACAATGTATGTGACAGGTGATAGCCACAATGTATGCCCTACTTCAGGCACTTGGGTGAGTTTCTTCTTTTCTATTGTGTATCAGTGTCTGAGCTCCATGCTTCAAGTGACAAATGGCTCTTGGCCCATCAGAGCTCTTAACCTGAAAAGAAAAATGAATACTTTCTAATTAACTCCAGGTATATATTAATAGTCATACTGTTTTAGTCAGAGTTCTACTGGTGTGAAAAGACACCATGACTACTGCAACTCTTATTAAGGAAAATATTTAATTAGGTCTTGCTTGTAGTTCAGAGGCTTAGTCCATTGTCATCACAGCTGGAAGCATGGCGGAATGCAGGAAGACAAGGTGCTGGAGATGTAGTTGAGAGTCCTACATCAGGATGTGCTGGTTGGGGGAGGAGAGAGAGCCACTGGATTTGGCTTGAGTTTTTGAAAACCCAAAGTAAACCCCCCACCCCGTGACACACTTCCTCCAACAAACCCACACCTCCTCCAACAATGCACACCTAATAGTGACATTTTCGGGTAACCAAATATTCCAATGTCTGAGCCTATGGGGGGGCACTCTTATTCAAATCACTACACACTAATACTCTCAGATATACATAAATGTTTGCATGTACAACATTGTACAGCACATCCCTCTTTTATTTAGGAAAATTGCGGCCCTGGGTTAAAATTAAATAAAGCATCAGGTGATTGAGAATGTCATTTCTATTCAAAAGAGAGATCCTTCCTGTAGCTCTCCAAGGGAGGTTTATTTTCACAAATCTCACTGTACATCTTTGATTGTAACAGTTTTTATTTACAGCACTTATTGAAGTGTTAACAATAACAGCAACAAAGCTTATTCAAGGTATAAAGTCTTTATGGAGACCAGAGACTATATGTTGGTGTTGTCCCCTAGAGAGACAGCCTCCAAGGATTAGTGGATCAGTTTCTTTGTCTAGAGGTCGGATTCCTAAGGGACCAGCTGTCAAACTCTCTGTAGTTTGATGCAGGGAAATGGTTTGTGTCTGAGTGTTGCCTACTCACTACTACAAGAGATAATAGGGACAAAGCTGAATTAAACTATTTTTTAAAGCCTTTAAATATTTTAGAACTGAGGACCCATCTTGAAATCTCATCCTAAGTGAGATTTAGGTTGGACTAGCAGCTAGTTGGTTAATTGACTGATATTCTTTCATTAGACATCCTTGAGCATTCATTATGTATGTTGTAAGATACTAAGAATACAAAGCATAAAGTGTAAATAAACTTTACAACTGAAATGGAAGCATTACCACTAACAAAAATCTCTTCATCCAGCCGTAAATTCAAGGTGATGATCTAAGCCATTTATCCTGATAACTTTACAAAGGAGACATTATTCCTGCCTCACTGAGCAGATGCAGAGATTGGGGCTCAGAAACGTTAAGTAAATTATCCATTGTTAGAATGCTTGTAAGATCTAGAGGAGAAATCAGAGCTAGGTCATCTGGACCTCTCCTACTGCTCAGTTCTTAGATCTTACAAACTCAGGGCTTTCAAGGAGACAACCAATGAAAAGAAAACGCATGGAACTATTTATTAGGGAAACCTATACTTTCACTGGATGAAGTTGCCTGGCGCTAAAATAGGAAATTTTATAGCTCAACTGTCTTGCAGAAGGGTAGTAGCTTTTGTACTTTCTTGTGCATTCTGTATCTGTTACATGCTCTGTTATACAACTTCATGCACCAGATATCTCATTAGCTTCTGAATGCTTTATATTTGATTTTAGTGTTACAATGAGCTACAGGTATCATCCTCAGATGTTCTGGAATACATTTGTGCCTTTAAGAGTTGATGTAGGATGTCTTCAGTATGCTGTGAGTTATCAGTGGATATACTTATCTGGCAGTGGGGAGATCCCATGATCATGAAGGTGGTTTTCTCAGGGTGAGGCTTGTCCATTGCACTCCGGATGTGCTGACCCCTGTGATTTTCCCAAATGCGGGAAACCCGACTGCATAATTTGTGGTAGTGGGGGACTGCATTTGTGCCCTCTCCTGTCAAAAAAAGAAAAAACATCTAAAAAATTTTTTAAAAAAAAGAATTATCATTGGATAGTAAAGGAAGTGTTTTGGCCTATGGCAAGGTGCTTTAGAAGCAGGTGGGAAATGCTAGCAGAGAAAAGTGAGGAAAGGGGTGGAGTCAAGGAGAGACACTGAGCTGCCTACAAGTGAGGAAGATGTAAAGGCACTTAGGTAAGCCACTAACCACGTGGTAAGACATAGATTAACAGAAATAGTTTAAGCTGTCAGAGCTAGCTAGCAATAAGCCTGAGCTATAGGTCATACAGCATGTAATTAATATAAGATTTTATGTGATTATTTGGGATCAAGCAACTGAGAGCAGTTTATTTAGGACTGCTGGTCCAGATCTTGGTGCTAGCCAGGCCAGAATCTTCACATACAAAGAGTGGCCAGATTCATTTTGCATGAGTCTTCTTAACCCCTAAATCTATTTCCTATGCTAATCTACATCCTTTACACAGCGTTTTCTCGATCTTACTCTCTACCCTAGTCTCTTGGCTCAAACAGTTAGTGTGAAGTCTGATTCTGAAAATCGGGAGAGCCTGTCTAGACTTCTGTAAGAACTGAGGAGGAACAAGCTTATTCATCCCTAAAATTTTTAGGCTTTAGAATATGAGGAGATGGCTGCTTGAGAATTAATTATGCACATTGTAACTGGAAAACTCAAATCTAAGTATAAAAAAGTAATTTCATCTAGAATCACCATTCATTTTCTTTTGTAAAAATATTTTCTATCAGCCTAGCCTCATATTTTCTAAGACTTTCATATTTTTATCTCATTAACATGTCCACCTGAAAGCCCCAAATTGCTGGCTCTTCTCTAAAAATCGGTATGATATTTTAGAGGTAGAAAGAACTTGACACATTTCTGGGTAGACTAGGACTGAACAGAGGTGAGTAAAGAGATGCTCAAGATTCTATCCATTTATTGGGATACTTTAGGGATCTAGTGAATCCTGACTGGGTGTTGCTAATGGCCAGAATCTCATATCTAAACTACTCCAAGGTAATGTGACTGATCTTGGCTGGGAAAATACTGTGAGCTAGATGGGTATACAATGAAGGTTCTCTTTTTGTCCTCGCTGTTATTTTCTTATTGATGGAAAGAGGTACTTTTTCCTCAATTACCTGTAATCCAAACTACAAGAGCAACTTCAGTTCTTATGTCAAAGGAGGAGAATTCACAATAGAGTACCACCAGAAAAGACAAGTAAGTAAGGTTGTTTTTCAATAGATGAGAAAACAAAAGGAAAAAGTGAGTGTTCCCTCCATAGTAGAGGATGTATCAAACCACATGGCAAGGGGCTGAGGGCAGTGTCTAGAATATGGGCTTCTAAATCTGATCATTTCTTCTCTCTTATCCATCTCAGCATAGTCTGGCATGGTCTCCTTAGGTTAGACAGAAGATTTCTAAACAAGCCATTCTTTCTCACAATTTAGATTTTGTTTATTTGTTTATTTTCTTTATAATGAATGAAATCGATGCAAAAATATATGTAAAAGTGTAATTACCCATAGAATTGAGAAGTTTACTGGGTGAAATGGCAGTAGTATTTTGCTTCATGAGTTTGGGGAAGACACTTCATGGGAGTTAGCTGGAGCCTGGTGGTGACAGGATTTGTTGCTTTTTTTCAGAACCATGTCCTTCCTCTTTCCTAGTTAGCTTAGCTTTCCTGATTGCAACCTCTCTTATATACCTTCCCCAGCATTCTCTACAACTATGTTTTAATCCTAATGTTTACTTTATCCATAATATACTCACTAATTCATGCTAAATTTAGATATAAAGCTATGGGTAAGCCAGGGTGGGAGACATCAATTCCAGAACCCCAGGTGAACAGAAACCATTAAGATTCTACTGTCAAGCTCAGCATTTGCAGAAAGAAAGTGGCTATGATTTGTTTTCACAGATCATCTGCTGAAATCCTAACTCACAGTGTGATATCAAGGAGAAGGAACTTTGGAAGGTAATTCGGTTCTGAAAGTGGTGCCTTTATGATAAAATTAGTATTTTTAAGAGAAAAGCCCCAGAGAGAGCAGCTCCCTTCTGCCATTTGAGGCTACAAATCAAGAAGTGGGATCCACAATATAGTGAATCTGCAGTAACTTCAATTTGGGTTTTCCAGTGTCCAGGACTTAGTGACACTTTTTTTCCTTTGCTTTGCTAGTCACCTAGCTGATTGGCATTTTATTATAGCACCTCTAATAGCTTGAAATAGGGCCTGATATACTGAAAAATAGCAGAACTCATCATCTCCTGGCTTAAAATTTAATGCTTACAACAATACACATTTCCCTTTATGCAGATTTGGAAGCACATGGAGTTCAGTGGGATTCAATCAACTTGGTGTTTAGTCTTCAACCTTATTCAACTGCACATATGCAGAAGCAAATTGCCCTGAGTTGTACTTGAGAGGAAGGGCAAGCTTCTTTTAGAGGTAATTAGTAAACTCAAAGAGAAAAAGAAAGAGAGAAGAGGCATTAATTCTGGTTGTTAATACCAATCAGACATTATACCAATCCTAGCCCTTAGTTCTTACAGGAAGCTTGGGGTCCCGCCACTCCTGATTTATTTATCTGTGCCCCACTGCCCTTGAATTATGGAGTTACACTTTCAAAGCTGAATTATTCTGTCTGGGAAGTGCTTTCTGTGACTAGCAATGGTATCATTTTTCATGAGATGATCTTTACTTTTGAATTTAAATCCAGTTTTCTTTAATTTAAATTTTGCTGAAAGCAGCCATATTGCTGTAAGTGTAAATGAAGGTAGATGAACATTTATGGTGTCAGTTCACAGCTGTTCTTAAGTTAAATAATTACTGCTCACTCCCATGGATCTCAGATTGCAACGCCTATGCTAGTCAATTAGAAGCAGAAAGCCCTTTTCTTTATCATGTGATTTGGAGTATGCTTAGGTGGAAGAACCTACATGAGCTATGAGACATGAAAATAAAACTAAAACTTAGTTAACAAATCATAGCTTGTATGCATTTGCTAGTAGTCCAGAAGCACTGTTGCCTTTCCAGATTTATTGCATTTTCTTAAAAGGATCTAAATTAATGCTACATTAATTACTGCTGGGTATGCACCCTGCAGCATATGTTGCTATTAATTGTATCCATTATCACAAAATAAACATCTCTTTATAACAACAAATGATGCTTCGTTTTCATATGTGGCTTGAAGCACCCTCCTTCCCAGCTGCCACTACTTCTGCCTTGGTACTTTCCTTACAAAGAGCCACCTGTTACAATAGATATTTCATTTGTTTTTATTTGAAAAGAAGAAAACCTTAGAAAACAAAACCCTACCTCCTTAAAACACAATAATCATACTAGCCATAAGACAAGGTGACATTGGGAATTTCAGGGAAGGTATAGTTTTCCTATCACACATTCTGTGGTTTCTATACCTTTCCCTTCTGTATCTTATACCTCAACCTGCATTTGCTCATTTGTCAATCAGATCTAGAAAAATAACCTCCTAGTCCAAATATCTTTATGTTGCACACCAAGAAGCTTAGGGTGGTTCCTTTAAGTTCAAGGCAGGACTCATGTCCTCTGGGTGTGTAATAGGCTATTCTGTGGCTTAGCATTTGGCTATTTTGAGTGTTATGGACTGCCCATAGGAGCCGTGTGACCTTGTATAAAACATCCTACCACTCTAACCTTCAATTTTCTTCACTTTACAAAGGGTGAATAAATAATTAGTTAGAGTTAATTGGAAGATCAAATGAGTTGGCACACGTTTATTGCTTAGAATAGTGTCAGGAATTTGGTTGGTCCTCAGAGCTATTGATTAGTGTGATAATTGACGTTATTACTGTTTGTGGAAGTAATGAGTATCCCATAATCAACATTTAAGGTATCTGAGAAAGTTGTAAGATTTTCTCCCCACTCTAATGTATCCTTCAAAGACCTTAGGGTGTCATTTTTACATAGACCTTGATCTTTCAGGGCTGAGAATTGAATCTAGGTCCTTACATTTACTATGTAAGTATGTTAGTTGGGCTTACTATTGATTTTATAAAATACTATGTCCAAAGCAACCTGAGGAAGACAGGGTTTATTTGGCTTACACTTCCTATCTCTGTGTGGTGGTTTGAAAGAAAATGCTTCCACAAGGGCAGTGTCAATATTAGGGGGTGTGGCCTCATTGGAGTAGATATAGTCTTGTTGGAGGAAGTGTGTTACTGTGGAGGAAAGCTTTGAGATTTCATATAAACTCAGGCCATACCCAGTGAGATAGTTCTTCTCCTGTTGCCTAGAGATCAAGATGTAGCACTCTCAGCTCCTTTTCTAGCACCATGTCTGCTTGCATGTCACCATGTCCCACCATGATGACGATGGACTGAACCTTTACAATATAACCCACCCCATTAAATGTTTTCCTTTATAAGAGTGTATCACTATTCACAGGAATAGAAATCCTAATTAAGATTCTGTTCATAATTGAAGGAAGTCAGAACAAAAAATTAAAACTGTGCAGAAACCTTAAGGCAAGAGATGATGCAGAGGTTATAGAAGGATGCTGCCTACTAGCTTATTTCTCATGGCTCACTCAGCATGAAATTTATATAGAATCTAGGACCCCAGTCAAGGGATGGCCCAACCACAATGAGCTGGATCACTCCCCATAAATCACTAATTAAGAAAATTCCCTACAGGCTTGCTTACAATGTTATGAAGTCATGTTTCTCAAATGAAGCTCCCTCCTTCCTGATGACTTCAGCTTGTATAAAGTTGACATGAAATTATCCAGCACAGCAAGCATTCAGCCACTGAGCTATTTAGTGTTAAGCTATGCTCTTAGTATTTATAAACAGAAGAATATAATTGTGAACTAAACTGACATTGAGCTCAGGTTCAATTAGTATTACTGATTATATCACATGGATTAAAATTGCTACCATTATTAGCAAGATCTTCTTACCACTGGTCATTTTGCTGCCTCTTTACATAAAGAAAAAAAATTACTTTGGTATTTTTATCATTCACCCATTCATTAGCTTTGACAATTTTGTTTTGGAAAAATATCTGACTATGTCTGGCATTGAAAGATAGAGTGAAACATGGTAAACACTTGGAATCAAAAAAGAGATTGGGCAGAATTATAGCAGGGATAAATAGCTTACAACCTATGGGCCACATACAGTCAAAGATAGCTATGACTGTTATCAAACACAAAGTAATAATTTCATTTGAAAATTGTTATTTTGTGGAATTTTTGGCAATTCAATTACACAATTTTTTAATATGAACATTGTGAATGATACTCTTTTATTACAGTAATTAGAAATTGGGCAAGCCTGGTACTGCTTGATATGAGTATGTTGCTTAGAAGTTACCAAATAGGAGAAAGACTATCCCTGGTGGCATCATCCCAAGATTCTTTTCCTAGTGTTGTTCCTTTAATGGACCTTCCAGGTTCTCAGCCAGGAAGAGCAGTACTGCTGTGTAAGGGCTACACTTGTGTGTTTAGCTATATGTCACATTTATAGATCATTCAGTTTGCTTACCATTTCCCCATGTTATAGTCTTCAGAAGATGTTCGTACCTTTTTGTGAAATAGTCTTTGAGTGAAGCGGAACATGGCATATATACCTTCTTAGAGATACACAGCCAGTTACTACAACTACTTATTGTTACATTAATTAATATCTGTGTATTATTATTGTTTTATTTGTATTATTATTTAGTGCTATGGGAGTATGTTCTGGTACATTGTAAATATTTGTTCCTCCTACTGGTTTAATAAAAAGCTGATTGGCCATAGGCAGACAGGAAGTATGTATGGGACTACCAGACTAAGAAAAATTTGGGAACAGGAAGAGCAGAGTTGAGATGCCAGACAGACCAGTGGAGAAGCCAGCAGATGCAGAGGACTATTAAGCTGCTCTAAGAGAAGGTACTGGGCCACATGACTGAACAAATACAGAATCATGGGTTAGTTTATGAGTAAAGAGTTAGCAAGTTATATGCCTGGGAAAATCACTTGAGCTGTCTAAGGGATTACTCTGCCAGGCCTTTAATCCTAGCAGAATGATCCCTATGCTTTTGAGCCCAGCCTGTCTACAAAGTGAGTGAGACAAAATAAACATTAAAGTAACATCAGACACCCAAAATCGAAAAAGCTGAGGTCTGGTGGGATATGTTTACTCTGATGAAATAATAGCAACTATACAGCAACTGGGACCTTCATGATTATGCAAATATAGAGGGAGGGACTAGCAAGCCTCAGAAGGAGATCTCTGGAGGTAAGAAGTTTCAGGCTGTAAACATCTAGAAAGAAAAAGCTGTAGTTGCTACGTTCTGTAGACTTCAGTCAATGACTCATAAACTATACTGCTTGCATAGCAACACCTGCAATTGGAACAAAGAAGACTGCCAATTCGGAGCCTGGACAATATAAGAAAGACTTGGTCAGTTTCCTATGAGTTTGAGGCCTTGGCCTTTGACATGGTCATGACTGCGTCAACAATATGTATTTACTCAGGACTTCATCTGATCATTATACATTTATTCTGTACTTTTTCAGCTCTTCCACAAACCCAAGCAGCACCTTTGGGGTTTGTGAGCATGTGCCTCCTCCCATGCCTCTTGTCTTTGTACCTGTGACACTTTGTACTTGGGTAGCTGATCTACATCCTGAGGAATCACCTAAGACATACAATGGTTTTATCCTCTCATTCACTGCTATTTTTTACTCTCAGCCTTTTATTGTCTCCTAAAATTTGGAAGGATTCTCATAAATGAAAAAGAAATGGGAGCAGATATAGAAAAGAAAAAAAATAAATTTATCACATAGTATCTAACAGCAAAAATAAACAGTGCTGTGAAAGTGATGTTGAACACATTTAGTCAAAGAAATCACTCTAAGTGTATGCAGGGGTTACTGTGCCAAGTACAGGAATAAAGAAATGGATTTTAACAGATTGTTTTAGTTGACAACCCATCTGCTTGAGCCCCCTGACACAAGACATATGTATATTCTGGTAACTTCAGAAGCTTCAAATTAACAACAGAGATGCATAGATGTTCTTGGAGAAGGGGCTTTTAACTCTTGAGTGGAATCAGAAATTGACACTTCAAAATGTAATCTGGGAATAAAGATTATTTTGAGATGGAAACAATTAATCAAGAAATTCAGGAAAAGTATTATTTGGTCTCCTATATACCTAAGGGTAAGGTGGGACATAAGTTTGTAAAGGCACCACCTTTCTCTAACAGAAATTATGCAACTTAGTCATCAGCATCAACTCTAGATTTATATTAATTCTGAGGTGACACCAGTGGGAATCTGTAACAAATTTTACCAACCAACTCTGTCTTCCATTTGCCCCCTCCCTCTTTATTCCCCTATCTCTGCACTGTTCAGGAGCAATGGAGAACAGTTTGTACTCAAATGAGGATTGTACTAGGTTAGAACGTTTCTTTTAGTTTGGGAATTTGCAGGCAGAAGTCCTTCTGTTTGACGCCTCCAGACTTCTTACACTGACCTACTGCTCAGCTATAAAAGTTCTCTTTATATAAACTGAAAAATTAATAGTCAAGAGTCTTCAAAAATATGAGATCTATAGAGGACACTTTTTATGAAAAAAGATGTTATCTGTTTTGAAAATAAAAAGTGGTTTTCTTTCTTAAAATTATTAAGGTTTTATGGAGATTTCTGAGAGTACAGAATACAAGAGTATTTTTAAAAATCATTTTCTAAGTGACTAGAATGTTAAATGTTTAAAAGGCACCTAGCATCATAATCAACATCCTCCTATAGACCACCTTGTCTTTCTAGCTTATTTTGCTTATTGCAGTAACATTCAAGTTTCTCTAACTATTCCCAGCTGCCCCACAGTTCTCTGCATGTATATCTGCATACAATCATTTGTCTAATAAAATTCCTTTTCTGATGACCTGAGCTGGTTTTTTTTCTCTGTTATGAAAGGAATTAAACCCAGAACTTCATACATACCAGGCAAGCACTCTGTCACTGAGGTACAGCCCCAGTCCCTCAGATTCTACTTTGGTTTTGAAATTCCTCTTCAGACCTCATTTCTTCTGGGAATCTTTCAGTCTCCTCAGGCAAATTCATCACATTGCCTTTTGATGCTTTGTTGGAGAGGCTATTGCTGGGTGCTGCAGGGGGGATTTATAGCTCCCAGCGTAGGTGCTACAGAGGGCTTATTGGTTTGACTTGCAGTGAGTCATGTGTACTTTTTAAAGAGGTTTTAGAAATGGAGAAAAAAGAACAAATATAGACTTTTAGTTTCAGAATTAGTCATTTATGTAAAGTCTGTTATTTCAATTATGTAAAGAAGATGCCAAAACAATGAATTATACATTGTGATGACTAAATTGTGGGGAAGTGGCATTATTATCAGGGCTTTGGAAATTAGGGATAAGGAAGGTTGCAGGTTGATTGGAGAAGGACTACCAAGAGTTTGCATTTTGTTGCTATTGGTTTTGTCATTCTCTTCTCATGGGGTTGAGGAAAAGCCCAGGGGAAGGGATTTGCAATAACATGAGGAATTGAGGGCTTTTCAAATTTCAAAGCCACTGAGACACCTTGGGCATCTTGTCAAAGCACACAGTTTTATCAGTCTGGACCAGGACCTGAAACTTTACCTTTAAATAAGATCCCAGATGTAAAAGAGAAGAATCAAGGTGCACTGTCAAGATTAAAAATATATATGTGAATAAGGTATTCTGCCAGGATAAAAAAGATGAATCCATGGTTAAGAGCATTGGCTATATGTGAATATAATGTGAATACCTGAGTTCAGATCCTCAGCACCTACCTAAACAACCAGGTATGCCATATGTACTTAAAAGTAATATAGCATATTGAGTTTGGAAGATTACTGAGGCTTGTAAACTGCCAGTCCGGCTAAAAAAATCAGTGAGATACCTTAAAGAAGTAAGCTAAGAGTGTGAATATTCTCCCACTCTTTCCTGCCTTCTGTATATGCACAACCTTATGCACCTATGAACACTCATGTATACAACACACACACATGTGCAGACACCACACACACAGGCATACACATAGAACACCACACACACAAACACACACACATGCATGCACACACACACACACACACACACACAGAGAAATGTCCCACACAGACACACAGACATAGATAGACACTACTCAAACACACATATACACATACAAACAGGACAACATACACAGATACACACAGACATAGACAGAGACAATATACACACACATACACAGAGGCACAAACAGAGGCCCAACACACACACACATGCACACATACACAGACACCACACACAGACTCACAGACATACATAGACATACACACATAGGCAACACCCACAAACAAATACACACACACACACACATACACACACACAATCATACAAAGGTTTCTCCCAGTTCAAAGCTGCAAAGCTGAAGCTATTTAATCCCAAATAATCACTCAGGACTTCATGTAGCAAGAATATAAATTCAGTATTAGGCTTTTTGCCTTTCTACCTGAAATTCAGATATAGCCATTTAATTTTGCCCTCTATAAGTCTGATCTTGAATGTGATTAAATATAAATTGGTTGCTAGGAGAAACAGTAAATGAGACTTCACAGTGGGAATAGATAGAAAATTTAGCTGTTAGGTAGTCAAGAGAGAAGAATGGAAAAGTAAATCATTAGCTATCTTCATTCCTATTCATCATATAACTTTTAATAATAACAGGATATCAATTAGGTGAAGATACCATCTTCCTCCACATTAAATGTGTTAATTGACACTGCATTGCTTAATCAATCTTATTAAGCACTAATTACATAGCTGCAGCTTTCTTCTTTTCCTCTATCACTTTTTTTTTGGGTAGGGTTACAATGGTAAAAGGAAAATTGGTACCCAACTGATAGCAGTCAATGTAAACCCCCAGACCTCCTACCCTGGAAGGGGAGCTTGTGCTTCTCACCTTATCTTCTGGCATGTGAAATCTGTAATTGATGAAACATTGGAGATGAGAGAACATGACTTGTTTAGCTACTTGCTCCAGGATCTAAACAATAGCTATAAAATGTATCTTGTTCTATTAAAATAATAATAATGATGATGATGATGATGATGATGATGATGATGATAAATAGTAGTAAGTAGTGTGAAACAGTTTTGTAAATACAGTGGGTCATATCATTTGGTAGAGCATGGTCAGGGGCTTCGCTCTGGAATCTTAAGTACAGAGGTGGCAAACTCAGGACAAATGAGTATAGCTCTTAGCCCTTATCAGAGAAGATTCTTTGTGCAATGGATAATGGTCAACGTAAACATTTGTATTTTATCAATGTTCAGAGAGCATGTATCAGTGAGGTATTCAGCCACAAATCTAAATCTCACCCAAATCCCTAAGCAAAAGCTTACAGAACATCATGGAGAAGGAGGCAGAAAGTTTCTAATAGCCAGGAGGGGGCGAGGACCTGAGTGAACATTGTCTTCTATACATTCATGGACTCGGTGCAGCTGTGTTTGCCACAAAATCAACAGTCAACATTCAAGCATGGAGCGGGTAGAAGCTCATGAGCATCATCAGCAACCAAAGAGCTGTGGAGAGTTGAAGGAGGAGTGAGAATCAGCTTTTATTTTAAAGACATGGTCCCTGATAAGTTGACCACCCTCCAGTAGATTTCATTAGATGCTTACCAGCTGTGAGTATGCATCATTGGACTTGATGGCCTATTAAGAAAAGAGGCCAGAGAGTTGGGAGAAGGTGGAGAAAGAGGTGGAATGAATTGTGGAGGAGTAAGGGGAAAGGGATAGGTGGGGTCTGAATGTAATCAAAACAACATATGGCATCGGCATTCTCAAGTTAATAAAATTACATGTTTTTAAAAATGGTAGGAAGAGGGGAACAAGAGAAGATTTTTGGTGGGTGAATATTATCAAAGAGTTATATGCATGAATAAAAGATGCCCATTAAAACTGAAAAAAAAATTAACACTTATGTTTAAATTGGAACAACTGAGACAGACATTTTTTAGAAAATTAAAATGTTTATTTGGGAAGCATAGGAAGGGTCATGGATGAATTCATTGTGAGGCCGAAACCTTTCCAACCCTAATCTCTAAATCCACCTCTTGGCATTAGCATAAAATGCACAAAGAGATTCCAAAGTACCAAGAAAAGTACAGTGGCCTATAAAACACTACTCAAATTATAGTTTGTATTTTTCTTATGTAGTTGGACTGAGGGAAAAGAAATCATAAATGAAATTAAATGCTTTCTGAGTCTCTATCAAACCTATTTTTCAAGAATTGCAAGTGACGTTTTAAGCATCCATAAGAATGCAATTATGCCTTCATTGCTTAATGTATGGACTCGGATTCCGACTTAATTATTCTGTGACTAAATTTATATGTCATTTGTGTAGTAAATCTTGGCAATTGCTCTCCCAACTATCATTGGAAATGTAATTAACTTGGGTTAGATAAGTTTTTACAGTGAGAACTAAATGCAGTGTAATACCGTGGCATTATTTAAAAGGCAAAGGCCAAATACATCTTTCTAAACTTTCTTCTTTGTTTGCTGTTTTCTTTCCCAGAAGGCTAAATGGTGAGGTTTTTTTCTTTCTCTATTTTGACATTTTTGTCTGTTAATTGGCTGCTTCTTTTAATTTTCTCCTTTCTTTTGAAAAAAAAAAATTCCTCTCTTTGTATTGCATCTTTTATGAAGAAAGTCGTTTATTTTTGAAAGAAGCCTTTCTCTATGATAAAGCTGTTTGATTGTATTCAAAGCTAAACTCCCGTTGTTTCGCTAGTTAAAAATCCTCCCCCCCTCTGCGCATGCGCACACGCACATTACGTTGTAATCTGTAGCTGAAATTTGCCCAGAAGGGATATTCTGATGAACCTTTTAAAAATTACATTTTTATGTCAGTGAAGATATGACACCTTGTATTACCTTTATTGTGACAGGCACAAGTGATAATTGAAGGAGAAGGCATACAATGAGAAGGAAAATCACTAGGTAATGTAGTCAGTCTACATTTGAAGTTGAATCACAAAGGTTGGCTGGATAGTCTGTCCAGCTTGCTATAAGAAATACCATAGTCTGCCAAGTTCAAATAGCGGAAATTTATCCCATGTGGTTCTGGAAGATGGAAATTTCAGAGCAAGAGTAAGGTTTGTGTTATTGTGAACCTTCTTGTCAGGGCCACCTTACTGTCCTCAAATGGCCTTTATTTGTGCTTCAAGTGAAGAAGAATGTTCTTTAATTTTTCTATTTAATGAGGGCACCAATTCTACCCCTAGGGCTCTAATTCCATGATAGAATATAAAAGCAATTATATACCAAGAATCCTATCTCTAAAAGGCACAAAAATATGAATATTGGAAATGAAAAATGCACATCATTCCATAGCAAATAACAATTACTTTCTTAGAAGTTTAAGATTTGGGGAAAGCATGATATCACATCACAATTATATGCTATCATGCCTGGACATGATAAATTAGTTTTTCTGTCTCTGGTTCACAATGGAATTACTATGGGCAGTAAAACCTTTAGAAATTGTAGCTGAGTGCAAAATCCTTTGGTTACTGAGGAAGTGTTCTTTTTATTTTTCAAACATTTTATTTGAACATTAAATTAAAAACATAATTAACTAAATATGTGTTGTACATTTCTCACACTAATGTGAGAAATAAAACAATTCCACTACAGAAAAAACAAGTCCTATTATATCTTTAAATAGGTGATACTATTACAGTCCAGGACAAGACTGTAAGGATTTACAGAAACATGTGTCTAAAAACAAAAACAAAACAACAAGCAAAAAATTCTAAGGAAGACTTAAACCCATAGCATTACTATCCCCAGAAAGTGGTGTGTTTTTAAGAGGGATGGTGCGGCCTGAGAGTCTTACTGTGTCTGTCTAGATGTTTGCTTTCTGGGCTCTCTGAGTGAGTGTTTTGCTTTGACATGTATTACTGCTTTGATGCTCTTCTCAGAGGTCCAGATGTGATAGAGTCTGCTGATCTTAGCAAAGCCTTGAAAATAGCCTTGTGTGTGTGTACCTCTCTCTGTCTCTCTCTGTCTGTCTTTCTCTCCTCTTTTTTTTAATTTAGGGGACCCACCACCCAGCTCCCAAATAAATTACACATGGAGGCTTATTCATAATTACAAATGCCCATCCTTAGCTTGGAGTGTTTCTAGACAGCTTTTCTTAACCTAAATTATCTCCTCTACGTTTGCCTTTGGGCTTTTCTTTTTCTTGCATCTGTAATCTTTTACTTCACAGCTGGCTGGCTGGCCCCTTATATCCTGTTCCTTCTCTTACTGCTTCTTCCTTCCAGATTTCTCCTTCTATATATTCTCTCTGCCTTCCAGCCCCGCCTATCCATTCTTCTGCCCTCCTATTGGCTGTTCAGCTCCCTATTAAACCATCAGATATTTTAGGCAGACAAAGTAACTGAGCTTCACAGAGTTAAGCAAGTGCAACATAAGCAAAAGCAACATACCTTAAAATAACATTTTACAACATATATAAGTTTATTTCCCCAGAACATATATCATAACAATGAAAAACTACACAGTTGTTTAAACTTCTAATACAGAACTCAGCATCCTAACAATCAGAATTTTTTGGATAGGATTTTAAAGTTTTGTTGAAATGGAATATAATCTATTTTTTATAAAGCCAGATATGACAGACGTCAACTACTAACTGGGCTGTCTGTTTGGACAGATGGATGGCTACCTCTTCTGTCTTTAGTTGTATCTCTAAATTCTATTCCTTTCTTTCAGTTTTGTGCAGCTTTAATGCAACAATACAGCATTAGTTTCTTTGATACATCTGCTTAACAGATGATAAATTGGTTTGGGTTGATGAAGAGCTAATTCTGAATAGACACAGGTATGTTAAAGGAACAAAAACTAAATAAGTGCAATAAAATTTAAAGCAATGCTTTGTTAATAAATAAAAACCCATAGCTTAGTAATTGGGCACTGAAAGCATATTTTATATTGGGTTTCTCTTTTCCATGGTTGTACTGTATTGTATTTAGCATTATCTAGAACAGGTATGAAAACAGATGCAAATCTCTGTTTCCCCAGTATTCCATTTTTAAAGGGACTGTTTAACTTATTTTGTTGAAAACAAAATTGTACTCAAGACTATCTGAATCAAAATTTAAACAAAAACTAAGTAGCATATTAAAATAATATTTCAGTGACATCCTTGTATACTTTCCTCTGTAAAACCAGGAAGTACAAGAAGTAAAATGAAACAGGCCTTATTTTTTCAATGAAAAACTAAAAATTAAAGACAAAAGTTTTATTCTCAGTGCTTAACTAAGAGTGTATGAACAGAGAAAATGAGAAAACAAATCATTTGCCTAAAGCTGGAAGCTTTGAATCCACTTGCTTTGCCCTCATTTTAAAATGTGATAGTCTCCATTGTGGAGGGCTTGTTAGAAGAACTTTCTGGATTATATTAATGGAAGTGGGAAGATGGAGTGTATGTGAATGGTGGTACTCCATGGGCTGGTGGTATGGACTACATAAAAGGGAGAAAGGGAGTTGCATAGCAACATTCATCACTCTTTTCTGACTGTAGGTGCAATGTGATAGATTCCTCCTTCTCCTGGCCCTGTGACTCCCCCATGATGGATTATACTCTCAATCTCTGAGTCAGCCTGAATCCTTACTTCCTTGAGATATTTTTGTCTGGAATTTTGTCTAAGTAACCAGGGAAGTAATTAATTGCCTAACAGTGTTGTAAATTCGCATTTTTTCCTTTTATTGAAAACAGTTTTATTTCTCATATAATATATCCTAGTTATGGTTTTTCCCCTTCTCCTCCCACCTACTCTCATCCAGATGAACCCCATTTCTACCTTTAATTAAAAAACCTCCCAGCTCTATGTATGTACTCCAGCATTGTCATACCCATGTGCACAAATAATAGATAAATAAATGCAATAAAACAATATTGATACATAAAATTTATTCCTTCAGAAATTATTTAGGATTATGTCAGCAAACTATTTCAAACAAATCAGTCTTAATAATTAAATTAATATAGATTAAGTCATAAATCTATTTTTCTGTTTGGCTTCTTTTACTTGCAGACACCTCTCTTTAATGTATGCAACAATTTCAGAGACAATAATACCTATCTTTTCTATATATTTATAGATGTTCTAAAATTACACCTTCCACAGCCATGCATAATGTGCCTACACTAGTTCAAATTCTATAAACTTCTGCTTCTGTCTTCTTTCATATATGTGGTGGTTTTTAGTAGGTAGCTTACTAGTTATTTGTCAGTGTTGCCTTTTTCATAATAGAGTTGTTAATTCCATCCATGGGAAAACTTATTTAAGTTTTAAACAGGGTAGACTCTCCATTCAGGACTCCTTTGATTAATTTATCTTTTATCTTTGCTCGATACAGGTTTCTGACCATGTTTCCTGTTCATAAATAAACTCTATGTTAGAGTGTCTTTGTTATAAGCGATGAAATTGATTACTTTATTATTATCATGCTTTGCTGGTATAAAATATTATAGCCTAGTAGATTGCTGTCATCTTATTAATTATGAATTAATTTAATTTGTGGAGGTTGAAAGCGTCAACTCGTTTTCTTTAATTAACTGTTTTGCATTGCATTGCTAGAGAAGTCCTTTATGATGGTGAGCTAATGACAGGGTCTTCCATTGTGGGAGATCAGTCTTGAGTTTCATGAGTGTCATAAATAAGGTGAATCCAATCTTGTTTCATTGTCACTCAGATGAACTGATGTTAACTCCATCAACTGACTTATTACAGAAAAAGCATGGAAGGGAGGTCCTGAGATTTACTATTGGCAGGTTAACAAGAACTGCTTCCTGTTGTTAGCAGATTTTGAACTCTTACCAATCCTGTCTATTCAGAATCCCTAGTGTTTGGTCGCCCACAAGTTTATGTGTTGCTGACTTGGTGCTATGAGAAGGTGGTAGAAACTTCAAGAGGTAGGACTTTGTCAGAAAGAGGGTTAGGGTTAGGTTAGATTTGCCCATGGGGGGATGGGAAAATGTGGAGAAGAGAGAATGACCTGATGTGGTGGGAGGGAGAAGGGACCTTGAATAAGGATATACAAGGATAGAAAATGTGACTTCTTTATTCATAATAATTAAAAAAAGAGAGAGAGGAATTTGTTGGTGTTTACCTTTGAAGGATTCTTGAAAATCTCATCTCTTTTTCTCAGTTTTCCTGGCAATGGGTGAGCAGCCATACTCTGCCATGTAGTCCATTTCTGCTTAGAGATACAACAGTTTAGGTAGAGTACCATAGAGTAAAACTTCTGAAGTCATGGGCTCAAACAAGTCTTTCTTTTCTTTAAATTGGTTAAATTAAACATTTTGTCACAGTAACAGAAAGAAAGACTAATATAAAATGCTTGGATTATAGAACCTGCATGATTTCAGGCAAGTTGTTTCAACTCTCAGGCTACTGTTTATTCAATTCTAAATTGAGAAAAAAAATTTAAAATCTCAGAGAGACAATGCTTTTGTTGATAGTAATAATAATAATAATAATAATAATAAGGAAGAACAGAAGGAAGAATCCAATACCTGAGTTGTATAATATGTGAATGGAGTTATAGAAGCTCAAGACAGGCAGAAGCAGTGTCTGATAAGTTCTTTGCTAGTAAGTGGCATCTTGAATATCTTAGGAAAAAAAAAATGAATGTTTCGTCCGTACATTTCAGAAGAAGCAGAAAGAGAAAGGGGACTTGAGGAGTTCCATTTAGCCCATTTTAGCAGGTCTTAATTCATATAAAAGGAGCTGCCATGATTCATTTATTTTATAAAGGTCCTACTTAATAATACCATCACATTGGCAATTAACTTTCAATATATGAGCTTCAGGACCACATTCAGATCATGGCAGATGGTGATGGGAGTGAATAAAATCACAAATGGATGAAGTGGCACCTGACATACAGTGAAATGATCATTAGAAGTTAGTGGTATTGTAACAGTTGCTTTTCTGATTATTAATTAACTTCCTTTAAGAACTCTGCTTCTTACCCTTTAGTTCTTTCTTCGTTCTCCATTTAATTCTTCTACTAATCTAGGATTTTCATACATCCTTTTACTTGGTTGTAAGGACACCAAAGATAAGTAAATTTATTTTAATGTAAGAGTTTAAAGTTGCATTTTATTATTCTGCTCCTTCAGATGGACCCTTTAATACAAATGGAATTTTTCTTTGTAATTTATTGACTACTGAATGAATAAGTAAGTGAATATACTAATATGCTTAAAAGTTGATTGATACATTTTAAACTCATGCATTAACATTGTGTGTGTGGGTGTGTGTGTGTGTGTGTGTGTGTGTGTGAGAGAGAGAGAGAGAGAGAGAGAGAGAGAGAGAGAGAGAGAGAGAGAGAGAGAGAAATAGGGTAAAGAAAAGAAAGAACTTATGAGAGTTTAGAGACCATAAGTTGATACTGTGAGTGTCTTCTGTAATTACTTTCCATACTGTTCACCAAGGTGGTCTTTCCTGAGCCCAGGCTTTGCTTAATTGGTTAGTCTAGCCACCGAGTTTGCTTGAGGGATCTGTTGTTTTGGTTCTACTAGCACTGGATTATAGGTGGGCCATCATACCCACCAGGATTTTCCATCTATAGTGGGATCTGAATAGACTGCAAACACTTTATACACTGAACCCCCTCTTCAGCCCTTCATTAAGACATTTTGTATGTTTAACTTGATCAATATTGCCCTTAATTTGTCATGCACTGCATGTGTGACTCTGGGATATATGATTTAAAAGGCCTTCCTCACTGTAACCTAGCTCTGTTCACAAATGATATCAGTAATTCCTGACATGTGCCAGGCAGTCTTGTAGTTACTAATGTTAGTTGTGCTCGGAGAGCAAGTACACACTAACAAGGCCACACACTAGAGTTTATTTATGAGAAGAGTCCCAAGCATGTGAAGAAACAGAGAAGCAAGACAGAAGTCAGAGAGGGGACAGAGAAAAAGGGCCGGAGCACGTGCTCGCAGTCGCTTTTAAGGGAAGGAGCGTGCACGAGTATGCATCAGGTCCAGGGAAGTGCTTCCGTAGCAGTGCTTCAGGGTTTACGTAGCCACACCCAGGGGCATGCCTCAGTACAAGGTGCATCCCACTTGGGCCAGAGTTGGGCCAGCTAGGTGGAATGCCAGGAATCCTTGCAACTAATGCATAACTCAAAATTTACCCTGTGTTTACCAATGAGGGTCACTGGTAATCTTGATAGTTGGTAGCATGACTGGACTTGACTGAGAGATGTAAAGAGTAGAGAAATTGAAGAATGCGTGCAAATTATTTCTTTGGAGATTCTTCCTTCAAAAAAGGGACAACACAAAAAATAGGGAATTTTTGTTTTGTGGATAGTATTATTATTTATACACTAATGAGAGCAACTCAACCAGGCAGGCAAAGGATGTTGATACAGAAAAGAAAGGCATCTGTTGGTGCTGTGTCCTTGAGAATTGAGACAAGGTAAAATTTGTTCCAAAGTAATGCTGGCCTGCACTAGGTCTTTGATAGGAAAGAATCACTTATAGTGAAAGGAAGAAGTTGAATATGCATTGCCAGTGTCCATTATCAGCTCAACCATGCTTAGCTGCACTTTTCTCACAGTCGTGTATCTGCACAAAGCAGTTGTCCACATGGTGGCTGTTTAGCATATACTTGAATCTACTGCTTCTGCTGCCCTTACAGGGTCCTTCTTACTATCACCGGGCTCTAGGCCTATATTTGCATTTAGCACAAAGATGAATTATGACATGCCTCAAGCTCTTTTATTAAGAGATATCATCATCAGGCCAATAGCGCCTGTTCATCTGTAAAATCTAGAGTACTAATGAATGAGAAGAAGTGGGTTTAAAAGTTTTCAACATTACTAGTTACCTTGCTGGGTTTTTTTTTTTTTTTTTTTTTGCTTCTGTTTGTTCTAATTAGTGCATACTTACATAGTCAGTGTTAACCACAAAACGCAAGTAAGTGACATATTCAGTGTGTGTGTGTGTGTGATCTTTTTTTTTTTTTTTTGAACAAATTTGGAAAGACAAGTGCTTTTAAAAGTACATGAGAATAATATTATTTTAACTTTTTAACTATTTGTATACAAATCTAGGTTGTTTAATTTGTGAGAAACCCACATGCAGACTAGAAGTGAACATTTGACTTTTGGCATACATGCATGGACTTGTGCTTGTGCTCAACAGACTGATTCAGTGACAGGGTAGGGTTACTTCAACTGTCTTTGATCCAAGAGGAGCTGAGTGATAGAACTGCACTGAGGAAAAAACTGTTCTTTTCCCTTTAGCTACAGCATTTGAGGAAGCTTTAATTGCTTTAGCTACTTTTGCAGGTTTCTTTGAAACTCTGCAGCTCCACAGATAACATTACAACCTCTCTGGGAATCAATGCCATGAGCAGTGGGAGCCACTGATGTTATTCTGAGGAAGTAGCCTTTGATTTCTTCTTATGTAAAAGGTACTTATCATGGCTACCACCTTGCTTTCCCAGTTGCTGCAAACTGATTTCTCATTCCTATTAGCAGTGTGATATTTTATTTAAATGAAACGTCTGAAGAACTCTTTTTGTTTGGGGCAGGGTAAAGAAAAAATTATTCATAAAATAATTCCTACTCAATAGGGTTTCCAGTGCTTGATGATCCTGTTTAGGATCTAGAATTAGAAATAGACACTGGGATAATACATGGAATTTGAATAACTAAGGGTGTAAAGTAGATAACATTACAATGTCAACATCACTTTTCTGATTTGGAAAATTGTGCTCTTGGTGCTTACATTTGGCAATTTCAGGTGAAAAGACAACAGGATTCTTCACACTGGGTTTGTGACTCACTTGAAAGTTTAGAATTAATATTATTTATTATTATTATTATTATTATTATTATTATTATTGGTTGGGTGACAAACTAAGTTGCTGCTGTAGAGCTTTTGTATTCTCCTGACTTTGGAAGATGAATGTCTCAATAAAGCCAAATCTAAATTATCCCTGGCTGCTTAACAATGGGAAAGAGTGATGCTATGTTTGGGGAAAGAGGAACTGTGTTACAGATGATGTATTTCAGAGCAAAGTTATCCAAGTTCTTGTGGATGACTTAGAGGAAGCCCTTGAACATAAGAATTCCAGTAGTAAAGATTGTGGTTACTTGTGACGTGCTGTTCTGAAAGAGAAGACATTATTTTCCCTCCATAAACTTCCAAAATCAGTTGGGACAGATTTGGGCTCATTATCTGAAAGAAAATTTTAACTTAGATGTATTCAATTG
The DNA here is from genome assembly GCA_004025045.1 of Sigmodon hispidus. Lineage (NCBI taxonomy): Eukaryota > Metazoa > Chordata > Mammalia > Rodentia > Cricetidae > Sigmodon > Sigmodon hispidus. Next base: position 208,741 of record PVIH01000273.1, read on the forward strand.
TAACATGTTTTCTAACATGGACTTACTGTCTACCAATAGGATGTAAACTAAAAAAACCTTTAGATTTTTCTTTTGTTATATTAATTTTTATTTTATGTGAATTGCTGTTTTGTCTGCATGTATAACTGTGTAAGGGTGTCAGATTTTGGAATTACCAACAGTTGTTAGCTGCCATGTGGATGCTGGGAATCGAACTCAGGTCCTCTGGGAAAACAGCCAATGCTCTTAACCGCTGAGCCATTTTTCTAATACTACAAGAGAAGATCTAGAATTTTCTACAGAACAATAAGCAAACAAACTCTGAAGGCTTTGCCAGCTTTGGTGGTCTGTCAGTTTGTCTGTGTGATAAATTAGTTATGCTCCCAACTGTATGATTTTCTACCTTATTAATAGTACTGATTGAACTAAACCACTAATATCAGACATGTGTAAACATGTGTATTTATGTGTGTGTGTGTGTGTTTATGTTTTCTCCTTAAGGCACAATGTTGAAATCCTTGCCACAAAGTGATTATTTGTATGGATTATTTATGTGGCTAATATTAGAAACTGCACAGAGGCTATTAAGTATGATTTATTTGTCTATAGAACAGTAGCATAAGACTGTTCCAAATATACCTACAGGGTGCAAGTTTGAAATTAATGTGCTAGGGTACTTTAATATAGGGAATTTGCTGGCTGGGATCACTGATGATGTTTGGTGCAGCCAAAGGTTCTTACCTTGATGGATGATTGTGTTTCCTCTTGATCAATGAATGAAGCATCTCTTTAGGTCAACAAAGAGGGAAAACAGTAGGTGGTCCTGCCTACTGCTGGGTTAAGTTCAGAAACTAGAAAGAACTCTGCATTTATAGAACAGATACTATTAAGTATATTTATTTGAATCCATAGGACATCTTTTTTTTAAGTTCATGCTTCATGCTGCCTATGTTGGATGAAAAAAAAAAAAATCAAACAAACAAAAAAAAACCATCCATTCTTTATTTGTTGCAGTGTCTTAAATGAGTTAGATAGTATCATGGAAGTCATCTTTATGTTTGTATCTCAGTTTTGTTTTGTTTTCAATGAATAACAATTGAGTTTTGATTATATTTTATTTGTTCATTTTGTGGGGGCAAGTATGTGCCATGGTATATGTATATGTGTGGGGTCAGAAAACAACTCAAAGGAGCTTTATATATATATATATATATATATATAGTGAGACTTAAGAGTTGAACTCTTGTCAGTAGGCTTGGCAGTATTTAGCATTCTGTATTGAGCCATCTTACTTGCCCATGTTTTTAAATAAAAATATTACAGTTTATATTTAATTATACTAAACCCTTAAATATGTCTTTTGCTCAACTGAGAGAACAAATGAAATCTTTGGTGATTGTATGTTGTTTGGCCTGGCATGGCCGTGCTAAGGACATCAATGTCTCAGCTCTATAGAGTGGCAAAGCCTTCTCCAGGTGAGGCTCAGAGGGATGACAAAGTCTTCTCTTGTTCTGTGTGTGAATTTTAACAGGTGCTCAGAAAATGGCCACCATAGCTACCCCCAGAGATGTTTACAGCCAGAAGATTGTTCTCTTACAGAGACTGATCCTACTGAGTTTAGCTATACTTTCTTCCTTGTTCACAAACTGCCTTTTTGTTTATGTCTATGCAATAAGCCTGCCACTTTGCTTACTAAGCACTAACCCCTACCTTTCTATCTATCATAGAAATCCCAAGCTTCTGGGTTGACATGGTTTCTCCATGTAAGAACCAAACTCACCCAATTCCAGCTTTTCTGTCTGTATGTTTGTTATTTTTCAGTCCCTCATTTTTTAAATTAGGTCAGCCCTTGGAGCCAAGAGAGCATAGCACTTAATAGGTCTATCTAATTTTTCTTTACAGAGTCAAAAAAGAACCCCAAACACAATACAATATTGTAATTAGTCAGTTGAATTTCAATTACTAGGATGTAGGAAAAAAACCCTCTTCTTTATCACAGAGGCATAGATACAGCTCTCACAGCTTTCAGCTTATAGGTAGCCATAAAAAATTTTTATGTGGAATATTTCCTTACACTGTGTGAATATATGTGGCTGTGACTGGTTTAATAAAGAAACTGACTGGCCAATAGCTGAATAGGATAAGATTAGACTGAAGAACCAGACTAAGGACACTAAGAAAAAGAAGGGCACAGTCAGAGGAGTTGCTAGCTAGACACGAAGAGGAAACAGGAGATACAAGATGAAAGAGAAGCAATGGCATGTGGAAGAATATAGATTAATATAAATGGGTTAATTTAAAAATGTAAGCATTAGCTAGTAACAAGCCTGAGCTACTGGCTGAGAATTTATAATGAATATTAAGCCTCTTTGTGGTTATTGGGGAGTGGGCTGACCAGACAAAAAAAGTCTGCCTACAATTCTATGCAACATAATGTAATTAACAAATGTCATTGGGGCATCAGGAAGTGGTTAAAAATAGTAGATGAGGGAAATATAAAGAGATATCCTATGTAGTAAATTCCTACTGACTTAAATTCAGCAAATAAAACTCCGTGACAAAACAGCTAAAGGAGGACTCTGTGCAAACAAGTGGCTGCTCTAGAGACCAAATGGGCCTCAAAATTAAGTTAACCTTTCAGGAATTCAGATATTTTGCTTAGCAACTCTGCAATCTTGAAAAAATAGCTAGTGTTTCCAAAGTTGTATTTTTGCTTTACTTGTAAAGTTGAGAAATATTTCTTTCAAAAGGGCTGTTGAGAGTAGAAGGGATATTAGTATACTTCCATCATACCATCTTTTATTAAGCTGACACCCTAAATATAATTGTGTTTGCTAAATAGTAGTTTCTTTCAGGACAAGAAAAATGACTTTGGATTTTGGTATTCTAATAATCTATCAGAGTTTCTCGAACAAAATAACTGACCACTAAGTACTGATAGATTTACTTAGTCCAGGAATTTTAGTTCTTATTTTATTGAGAGACCAACTTGAGTCAGACTTGCCATTGATGACAATTTTATTAAAATTGGGTTAGAAGGCTAGTCATGGTCCTGAAGTGCTGTGATTGGCTCTTTTCTGTGTGTAAAGTCAAAGGCTATCTTCTGGAGCAGAGAATGGTGGTATACAACTTTAATCCCAGCACTCAGGAGACCGATACAGGTGAATTTCTATGAGTTCAAGGCCAACCTGGTCTACAGAATGAGTTCCAGGACAGCCAGGGCTACACAGAGAAATGCTGTCTCAGAAAAACAAAACAATAAGAGCCAAAAATAAGATTATCTTCCAAGAAGCAAAGATTAATCACAAAGCATCACAAATCATAAATAAATACACTATTCCTTTTAGAACCAAAAAGAGCCAGTTGGCCTTGTATTTAGAACAAAGCAGTAGAGATTTTGTTGAAAGATTAAGAAGTGGTCAGAAGTACCTGAATAATAAAGCAGGATCATTGTTGGAAGTGTATCCTTCTATTTCTTTAAGTGCAGTAATATTTGTTGCTTTGAGGCCCCTTTGCAAGGCCTTAGAAAATCAAGTCTTTCTGGAACAATCTTTATTAAAAGTCAGATGAAGGCAACTGCTTCTTACATGGTTGGAGTTGCCCTTTTTCCTTCAAGACTTGAGTATTGTATTTATTGTTCAATTAAGTCTGGAAAAAAACAGCGGCACTAACTTTTTCCATATTGTTTGTAGTCTTTTTCTGGATGAGTCTGGGCCCCCACCTGCCTCCCATGGACAGCAGGGTTTGTGATCCCCAAACAGATGAGGGTCCCATTTGGCAGACCAATAAGTTCAGAAAGAGTCTCATTAGTTTTCAAAATTTTGACGCCAGTTCCATGTAGGTAAATTTCCCAAGTGACCATTTTTAATTTAAAAAAATTATTAACATCTTTTGCTTTCCTATCATTTTCTCTTGTTCTTTTACATCTCCACACTACTCCTGAAATTTCTGAGTTACTTTTGATCTTTTACTTCTTTTTATAATGATTTTTAATTTTACTTTACTTAAAATGGAGTGAGTGTTTCTATGTTAACATCCCAATTCTTCTCCAAGCACTCTGCAAATGCTTTTCCTACCATGATTGGCAGTTCTGCTCCACAACAAAATACAAAAACAAAACAACAACAAAAACCCTCTTGCCATTGATGAGCACTTTGGAGTTGAAGAACAGCACTGTGGCCCTGTACATGGGTCTATAGGGACTTAATTATCAGTGCAGCAACTTGGAACGCCATGCTGTATATAAAAATTAATGAAACTAATTGGTGAATGTACCAGGATAAGCATTCATTGAGTTCATGATGTATATCAGGATCCATGAGCTTTGAAGTTAAGAGGCACTTTAGCTTGTACTCTAGACCATGTACACACATGGTGCCTCTGAATCCCCTTTTGTCTCTGGAAGGTAAGAAAACTTATGTAAACATCTTGGGCAGTAATTTCAACACCAAGCTGAGAATACGATGATGACAACTGTGTTTCCTTAGTCCTCTTATTCATTGTGATATTGGAAGCAGGATCTAAATTTGAAATTTATCTGTCATTGGTCACCTACAGGAAAGTGGGGCTCCTGCTTACCCTTTGGGTTATTTTGCTTATGGAGTAATTCAATTTGCTACTGTAGTAGTTAGATCAATCACCTCCTTGGTTCACTGGATATGTAGCTGGTGAATACAAGGATCCTTTTTTTTTTGTTTTTTTTTTTTTATCTATGCATTGCATTTTATCCATGCTATTCAGTTTCATGAATCCAACTTTTTCAATTATTTGAAACTATTATTGTGTGAGTATATAATCTCTCTCTCTCTCTCTCTATGTATGTATGTATGTATGTATGTATGTATATAGGTAGGTAAGTAGATAAGTACGCCACAGTGTACTTGTGAAGTTCACAGGACAACTATATGAAGTCTTATTTTTATTTTGTTTTTCTCTTACCATAGATTTCTGAGATGGAAGTCAGTCTTCAAGCATGTACAGCAAGCAACTTTACTGGCTGAATCATTTTGCTTACTCTAATTTTTAAATGTGTTTTTGTGCCATTATAAATATATAGTCTTTTAAAATACATACTGTTTTGATTGCGTATAGTTCTAATTTGCACATAATATTCAATAAATTAATGTTTTTATTTATACAAAGCAACATATTTTATAACATCTATCTTTGTTGTATGTGTTGAAACATGAACCTTACTTTATAGCACATTCTACTGTATTTTAGTGATGTATATGTATACTTTTTCAGTTTTCTTACTGGATTGGAAAAATTAGAAAACTGAAATTGTTCTAGTGATAAAGACCTAAAAGGCTTATGTGTTGTCAATGAGAGGATAGAGAGGATCCTTTCTGAATAGCAACATGTGTGTGTTCACTTTTATGTAGTTATATACAAATGAATACGCATAAGCAGAGAGATATGTCAGATTGTGGTAGATACAGAAACACACAACCCTGAATGCACACAAATGCACAGTTTGATATATCAAGTGTGTTACGGGAAGCATGTTTCCTTTCTAATACTCAGTTCCCCGGTCTTCATATCACAGCCCCTTTAGTCTTTGTAGACATCCCCAAGCATCTAATTGCAGTATAGAAAGAGCAGTTAGGAAGAGTCATAAGTGATGAGTAGGTGTCAGATCGTCCTTTTTACATGTGTGTAAGTCTTAAGAATCCTCTTTTTCTACCCTCTCTTCCTTCTTCTCTCTCCTCTTTTCTCTCCTTCTCTCTCTCCCCCTCCCCCGTTCCCTGGATATCCAGACCCCAATAAACTCAACGTGGCCTCTTGAAAAAAAAAAAAAAAAAAAGAGTCCTTCTATGTTCCTCCTTGTGATATTAGAGCATGAGTCTTCATCCTCATTGTGCTTTGGCCCATGTAATAACTTGGGAAAGCCCACAGAATCCTTGTCAAGACAACATGTTTAATGAATAAAATAAAATTCATATGATTTCTTAGGTGATCAGTTGTGTTGAAACTATTATAAACTACAGACTTATATCATTGTAATTAATAATGTATTTTAATGAATATATCAAGTAGTTTACAGTGATATATACAACAATCGGTTGCTATAACTGTGAAGAGATGTTGACTAGGAGGCTATTTTAAAGTTTTAAGTAGCTTCTATAAGATGTCTCTGATCAAACTGGTGAGAAAGTCATGGGTACTGCTACAATTCTAAGATGTCCTCACTTCCAGGTTCAGGACTCTTAGGAGTTTTAGATCATCATAGGCTGCAAGCAATAGTACCCATCTTCAGATTTCCATGAGTACTCAAAGAGTGAATTCATATTATAACTATAAGCTATAAGATCCCTTCATATTACTCTGGAAATTTACAAGTGGGGAAATATAAGAATGCCAGGCCACAAAATCTGCTGCATCATCCTATCATCCCAATAGTGTAAACTACAGTGACTGTAAATTTTGTGGGTGATGGTACAGGTAATACTTGTCTCTCAGATTGTGTGTATTGACAAAAAGGATAAAGTACCATTGAGTTCTTCTCCTGATGCTCTCCTTCCTAATACTCTGTTCTCTAGTCTCCATATCACAGTCCCCTTAATCTTTGTAGACATACCCCACAAACAGGAGTTTTCAGATTTCCCAAGAGTGTCTGGCAGTTTTGTTATTCATTCCTCAGGTGCATAATCCCCCTTTGATTCAGTAGCTTTTGCAGCCTTTTATTTTGAGGGGAAGCAGCTAAGAGTTCCTAATAATTTGTCATTGTGACAAGAACATATTAGTTTTACTATTTGAAAAATAGCAGCTTAATGTCATCTTTATAGGATTGTCATGAGAATGAAATGAGGCAATACAAGGTAACCTAGCTTAGCTGCTATGCTAAGTATACACAGTAGGTGCACATACTAACTTCCTTACATCTTCTGAGCTTGTAGTGTGGCAACAACAATCTGCTGTGTATCCACCAGTGGGGGAGAGGAAGTCAGTGAAAGTCATTTACCCTGAGGAAGCAATTTTCTTTTTTTTTTTAATTATGAATGAAGTCTCATTTTTTATCCATATATCCCCTTGTTCAAACTCCCTCACCCCTCCCACAATATTGGCTAAATTTACAGTAACCTAGGTGTTTGTAAAATCTTTACTTAGTTCCCCTGATAATAGTCCCTTAAATAAAGACCTAGTAAATATTTGTTTTATGTGTGTTTTTGTTCATTTGTTAGTTTTTAATTGTAAAATAGCGACTCATTATAGTAGTCATATCTGTTCTGGAACTCACCATGTGGATGATGCTGGCCTGGAACTTTCAGAAATCCACTTCTTCTGCTCCCAACTTATGGGATTACAAGCAAGTATATTTTCTTTGAATTCAAGTATTTACATTAAAAAAAAAATACCAGAAGAAAAATTAAGAGATTCTAATTGGGATCATTGGTTTGATATTTTTTATTTATTTATATCCATTAACTCATGGTAATATTGCACCATGAGTTAATGGATATAAATAAATAAAATTTAATATTGTAATACATGGTCTTATAAAAAAAATCCTAGAGCCAGATATCAGGAAAAGCTAAAAGATCAGAAAGACAGAGAAACATGCCACAGCCACTTCTTACCTAGCTATGTCTCACAAATCCTCAGAATGAATGCCTCTGAGTCCTCCCCCAATAGGGAACAGAGGATCTCAGAGCTGAACTCCTGCCTTATCTTTCCTTCTCTGCCCAGATATCTCACTTCCTGATTCAACTTTCTTAAGGTAGGATTAAAGGTGTGCACCACCACCACCTGGCTCTCTTTGGCCTTGAACTTTCAGAGATACAGATGAATTTCTGCCTCATGAGTGCTAGCATTAAAGGTGTATGTCACCACTCCCTGATCTTAATAGCCAACTCTGTGGGTGGCTCTGTCCTCTGATTTTCAGGCAAACTTTATTAGAAAGACAATGTATCACTAAGGGTGGTAATTGTAAATACAATTTCTAGGTGTATTTCAAACTTAATTTAAAATCATTTATTTTAAAATGTTGCAAACAAAATACACCTACATATATGATATGAATAGTTTGAAAAGTAGTTAAAAGCACTGAGGGGCAGGATGCGTTTGAGGAGGGTGAGATGAGATCATGACAGTTGTAGAAAATACAGAATCTAATCTCATGTTCACAATGAGTAGAAAATTCCTAAAGTTAGTGAGGTGATCCATTTGGAAAAAGGTTAACTTGAACTTGATAGAAAGAACATCGCAATATTCTTTAAGATGATAGTACCATCCATTTTTAAAAAGTTTTATTATTAATGTTAGATCTGGAGGAGATTTGCAATGTTGTAAACTGTGACTCTGGTCTGTGTGATTGATCAATCACTCTTCTGCCTCTGTGAGATGTGAAATCTACCCAACTTGGAAATGTATTTTCTAGAGTTATTACAAACTCTAGTGTCTTGATGTTGCCTGCCAACTCAGAGTTATATGGTATGTGCTTTCCTGAGAGTGAGGTGTGAGAGGAGGAGACACAAAGATTTGGCATGAAGAGCCTTTCCTCAGGGAGGGGGAGAGGGGCAGATGGCCTTGCTAGTAGGGGAGAGGAAACGCAAGCCCAGGAAGAGATGATGACTGAAGATAGATTATGGATTTCCCTTAGAAAACATTCAAAAAGCAGGAGCCAATGACATTCATGGAGTTTACATAACTACACTGATGAGGAGGAAGACAAAGTTGAACTCAAATAAAACTTCACGGCCCCTCCCTCCGCTTTCCCTCTCTCCCTTCCCTCATTTTCCTCTTTCTCTCTTTGAAATAGTGTATATCCTTTGCTTAAGGTCACATTTTCAGACCAATGAAGAGCTGGAATCTGTCAACTGAAAATTTTTATTCTTGAATTTTTTTTAATATTTTATGGTCCTTACAATGCTGTAACCTAGCAGCCAAGAGCAACATGCTACATAGAGACAGAACAAATAGCACAAAAAGAAACCAATACTGATGACTTCCCAGAAGAAAAGCTCTATGGAAGGTAGAATGGCTAGAATGACTTTCTCTCACACTAAATATTGCAAGCAGCTCAGCAGTTAGCATGAGAGAGTCTGTGTGCCCTGTGGTACAGGCCCTTTGTTTCTTCTCCTTTTTCAACCATATTTAGTTCTCTATGTCTTGTTCCTTAGTTTCTACTCTGTTGAATGCCAATTAATTTGATGAATTATTCTTTGCTAATAGTTTGAATGTTAATGTATTCATTAAAGATAATAAAAGACTTTTATCGAATGCTTCCTGGTACCAGAAAGTATGTTAAAAAGCATTCACATATATGATCTCCAACCAAGTTAACATTTCCATTTCTAAGAAATCTCATCATTGACTCTGAGAGAGAAAATAGTTAAGATGGTACTTCTTTGGATTTCTGGCAGGTTAGGGAATGTGTATCTATTGTCTGCCAAATGTGACTGAGCTTCATAAATCACAGTGATGGTATGCCAACTATTTAATCTGTGGCAGCCTGTTAGAAAATATATAAAATTCAAGTTAGAAGCCCCAAGTTAGACAATTGCATCTTTTCTTTCCCATCACTTTTTGCCATACTTAATGTCCTTGAGTCCAAGTTTCCTGTTAATAACAAAAGAAATAGAGTCAGAAAGTTTTTCTTGGATGGCTGCAGAGATAGCCATTCTTGGTCTATTTATAATTTGAAGTGATCCATGAGTAGTTTAATTGTCCCAGGGCTTGTTACTAATGAGGCTTAAGTTAGTTTTCTTTTTCTCTTTTAGTGGTGGTGTATTGACATGCTAGGAAAATGTCCCCAGAGCTGTTGGACCATCCCTTGATCAGACTCTTAGAAATAGAATTCCTAAGGCCAGTTTTGTCATTTCCATGGCCATTTATTCAGGATGATAGCTCTGAACTCCTTAATCTAGCAAGAACTCTACCTTGATGTAAGATAGCCATACTAACATTATTATTATTATCCACACTTATTATGGATTCTGATATATGGTTTAAAACACACACACACACACACACACACAAAGGGAACAATTTTCAATGAAGTGTAGTTATCTTTAGGGTCTGGCATTAAAATTTTATTTTGGTTAATGTGTTGATCATACATATTAATGGATTTCAGGTAATAATCTATCCCAGGAATATAGCACATGCTAATAAATTCCAGCTTCCATGCCAAACCCTTCTCAACATCCAGAAATTTCCATTCTGTATTCTGTTTGTCTGTTCTTTAGTTTTCACTTTTAAGAGACAACATGTCTATCTGAGTTTGGCTTATTTCATTTAACATAATATTTTCTGGTTCCATCAATTTGCCTGAAAATAGTAAGGTTCTTTTCTTTTACGTGGGTGGGCAATATTTCACATATCTGACATATTTTCTTTATTTGTTAATCTATTGGAATCTTAAATGGATTCTGTATCTTTGGTATTTTAAATGGTAACACAATAGCCTTGAGCATTCTGGTTTCTGTTTGTATGTTAATGCTGTAATCCTTTGAGAGTATATTCCTGGGAGTGGAGCATTTGTAAAGAAGGTAGATCAATTGTTTGTCTTCCTGAGGAACTTTTATGCTGTTAATTTTAAAAGCTGCACTAGTTTGTGTTCTCATTAATAGTGTTTGAAATTTCTATTGTCCCCACATTCTTTCTAGAAATTTTTATAGTAATCACACTCTAAATAGAATGAGATGATATCTCACTGTAATTTCAATTTGTATTTCTTCCAAACTTGTGTTTCTGTTTGCGATATGTCTATTCATTGTATTTGTTCACTTGTAAATCACATGAAATTATTTTTGTTTTCAATTGTGTTTCTTACATATTCTCTGTATTACTTCTTTATGGTTAGCATCATTTTTTTTTTTCCTAGTCTGTAGGTTCCTTTCTTTTTTCTTCCTTCTTCCTGAAGAATCATGATCACATCTGTTTATTTTCAGATTATCTTTTTCTTTTGTTTTCTGTGCTTCTGCACTCATATTTAAAAGTCATTGCCTTTACTAATTGATATCTTCAGATATTTGTTGTATTTTCTTCTAGTAGTTTGTAGCATCAGGCCTTTTTTTATTATTAATTTTTATTTTCCAGCCAAGAGGTAGAGTAAAGCTAGACTTTGTTAAATATCATTAGGCTATAGGAACAGGCCATACAAAGCTCAGTAATTAAAGTCACTTGTCACTGAGCCTGATTATGTAATTTGATCCTTGGGCCTCTAAATGGTGGAAGGAGAGAAGAGAGAACTGAACCTGTCAACTTGTCTTCTGATCTTGATCTTGACATGGACTCTCCCTCCCTCACACTCTCTGTCTTTCAACTGGATATGAATGAAATATATATTATTATGTTCCTTAGTTATGTTCATCTGTCAATATGTTCCATTTACCATGTACTTTCTGTTAATATATCTTCATAGAGTATCTTGAAACCAAGTATATGTACACATAGCAATATCTCTTCTGTTTAACATTGCTTTAGGTATTTGGCAGTTGGCATGAGCATTCCAAGGTTGCTTCTTCTACCCCTGTGAAGAGTACACTTGGTATTTTGATGGGAATTACAAGCAATCTCTAAATTAATTTTCATAGTATGGACATTTAAAAGTACTTCTTTTTTTTTTTTTCCCTCAAAAAGAAGGAAGGGAGAAAGGGAGAGAGTGAGGGAGAAGAAGAGAGAGTTCTAAAGATTCTTTTTTATTTTTCCTCAGAAAGGTCATTGTTAAGATTTGAGTGCCCCCGACTTTTATGGGCTGATTTTAGATCCTCCAAGTTACCGAATTTTTTAGTTCTAATAGCATTCACATGGAAACTGTAGATTTCCTAGATATAGAGATCATATCTATATATAAGGATATGCTTGGTTTTCTATCTTACTGTTTGTGGATGCTGTTATCAACTTTGGTTGCCTGATTGTCTTGACTAAAATTTCCAGTACTGTAGTGGATAGAAATCATTGTTTTGTTTTTTAATTTTAGATCTAAAGGTGATAGATTCTCAACTTTTCTCTATCAGTATCATATTGACTGTAGGACTGTCATTCACAGCAGCTGTAGTTATTTTAAAATACAGTACTATATCAAATTTGTTTTTTAAGTATTGTTTTTAGTTTTCTTCACCTATCTCACATGGTTCCTATTCTTCATTCTAATGATATGATATATGTCATTTATTTTTATATATTTAAATATTCTTATATCACTGGTATAAACCTAGCTTGATTCTGGTGAATGAATTTTTGCATGCTGGTGAATGTTTTTCTACTGTTGCAGTAAGAAAATTTGAATCTGATTTTTATAAAATATAATTATCTGTGATGTGTGTGTGTGAATGTGTATATCAAATGTATATGCCTATAGAATTTTAATGGTCAATAGTGAGTGTCTTCTTCATCGCTTCTTGACTTTATTTTCTGAGACATGGCTGTTGTAAAACGTTTTTCCCAGACCGTTTTGGGTCTGGGAAGTTGTGACCTGGCTCGCGTTCGGCACCAGCAGTTTGGAACCTGGTTTGCGTGCCCGCGGCTTTTGTCCCCCAAAGAAATAAAATCACACGCTTATATCTTTTACACTATTTGGCCCATATCATATGCACATTACTAGCTAGCTCTTTCATCTTAATTCAACCCATTTCTATTAATTTGCTCGCCACGTGGCTCCCAGCCCGTGGCTGGCCGGTACCTCTACATGTCTGTTCCTCTTGGGGGTCTGATGGAGAGTGACTAACACCACCCTTTCCTACCTGCCTGGCTTCCTCTGATTCTCCACCCACTTCTACGGTGCCTTGCATGGGCCCAAACAGTTCTTTTATTTACATTATACAGAGAACATTCCACCACACATGGCTTGTCAAGGATCCTGGAGTTCATAGATTTGGATAGTGTTGCCAGCCAACAAAACCTAGGGATTACCTCTGTCTCCAATACTCCAGTACTAGGATTACAGGTGAACACCGCCACGCTTGCTTTAAAAAATATTTTTAATTAAAATATAGTTATATCACCTCTCCCTTCACTTGCTCCTTTCTCCAAAAGCTCCCATATCCTTCTCCCTCTCAAATCCATGGACTTTTATTTTCTTAATTATCATTGTTATATACATATATACACAAATAAATATATTTCTAAAGTCTGCTGAGTCTGTTTAGTGATGCTTGTATTATAATTTTAGAGCTGACCACATGGTATTAGATAAGCAGTTATGGGGTTTATCTCTGGAGGAGATTAATTCTCCCTTTCTTGGCAGTCATTAACTGCCTATACTTCTTCATGCAGGGTTGGGGCTCTGTGAGATGGCATCATCCATGTTGGCAAGTCAATGGGCATTGTCATTACTCAGGTTATTCTGGGATTTTTATGTAGGTTGTTGGTATGGAATCATGGTCTTCATATTTACACAACAAGTAATCCCTATCCCCTGGCTTTTTAAAAATAATGTATGTGATTTATTGTTATGGGGCACATATTGCCATGGCATGATTGTGTAAATTAGAGAACAGCTTTTGGAGTTCCCTTTTTCTATTGTATGGATTCTGGACATTAGACTTGAGTTATTATATTCTGTAGAATGTGCTTTTAGCCCCTGAACCTTTTTTGCCAGTCTCAATTTGGGGAGGGGAAGAAGCATGTATTGCTGTAAATGTTCCTTGTGTATTCCTTCTCCTGAATGTCACATTTTTTGTACTTTTACTTTTATTTGTTCCAGCTTGTCAAGTCCCTATGATTTTATATAGTTTTGAAAGTTTCTTTTTATATAAAGTCTCATTTTTTCCCATTATGGTGAAAGAAAATACATGTCATAATATTAATATTTATTATTTAGCAAAAGTTGCTTTTTGTTCTGCTATATAGTATATTCTGGAAACAGGTTCAAGTGATAAGAATGGTATCGTGTAGCTATTACATGAAAATATCTATAATATAATATCAAATTCATGTGTTCTATAGTGTAATCCAAACCGGCTTCACTGTTGACTTTTTATCCAAACTATCTGTCCATTAATGTGAGTAGTTTAACATCTCCAGTTATGATTGCAATGGATTCTTTTTCTGACTTTAAGTCTAATCTTACAGCACTGGATGATCTGGAAGTAGTACATATGCATTTATAATTGTTGAGTCTTATTTGTGGAACTGCACTTTGGTTATTCTATCATAGCTCCTTCTATTTGCTTGGTTTCCATTTGTGTGAAATATGTTTACATTATTTCAATTTTACTCTCTGTGTTTCTTGCTTAGTGTATTTTTGTAGACAGCAGATTGTTGGATCTTTCTTTTGCATTTATTCATCTCACTCTATATGTCCTAATTGAAGATTTTAATCTGTACATTAAAGTCAGTGCAGATACTTAAGAAATTACTGCAGTAATTTTTATTACATTTTATTTGTGTGTAATATTGACTGCTGTATTATTTTCTGTTTTTAGCTTTGTGGTTTGATAGTTTGTAGTGTTAAGGAATCTTGGTGCTATCCTACTTTCTATTTCAATTTTGTAGATATACCAATAAGTTTTAAAAATGGTACATTATTGTTTTTGAATGAAGAAATATCTTGTATGTTTTTTGTAAAGTTAACTTATCAGTCATTAATTTTTAAATTTCTTTTATATTGAGAAGTTTGAATCTCTCCTCTACTTCTGAATAATGACTTTGCCTGGTATAGTGTCATTGGTTGAGATTTATTGTTTTTAAAAGCAATTTAATAATTCATGAGAATTTTGTACAATGTTTTGATCATATTCAACCCTCAACTCTTTAGATCCATCTTCATTTCCTACCACACAATATTATGAAATATTTGTTCAACTGTGCAAAGATGTGTTGCAGATGTTTACTAAAGAAAGATGTATTATATTTGTTTATGTTGTAGAATATTAGGTACACAAGGAAAAACAGCAACACACCTTTATATAATTAAACAAATACAGCATATCTCTATATAGCTAAATATTCTACAACATAAGTAAATGCAACACATCTTTCTTAACTGAATGGCCAATAATAAGGGAGGAGGTATAGGCAGGACTTCCAGGCAGGAAAAGTACGGAGGAAGAAGAATTTAGGCTCCAGGAAGAAAAATAAAGAGACATTAGGGAGACACCAGGGCCAGACAGACAGACATGGAGGAAGCAGGAAAGTAGTGGATCCAGATGGAAAGAAAAGTACAAGGCCCCAGGGAAAATTAGAGATAAACAAAAACAGAATAAATTAAGTTAAAACAGCTAGTGGGACAAGCAAAAGCTAGGCTGGACATTCATAATTATTAAGATATCCTGTGTGTCATTATTTGGGACTTCTTTGGTGGCCCAAAGAAAATTCCAACTATATTTAAATTTGTGTACTTTATTTAGTTTTTCAAGTCATCAGGACCAATTTGTGCTCCTCCAATATTCTTGGATGTGTGGTCTTCCACTAAAGCGTGGTCCACTTATCAGCAAGTACATTCTCAGGAAAACTCTCTCTCCCTCTTCTAGCAGCTAACAGTTTCAGAAAGATCCTGGATATGTGTGAGATTTAGGATGCAACTCCCATCTTCCTGCTAGAGTTTTGTCTGGGCTGGGCTGGCACCTGTCTTGGGCTTGCAGCTACTAGGAATTCCTATATGCAGCTTTCCTGCTGTGCTCAATCAGGGAAGACTGTATCACCACCTCTGGCTCTTACATCTGTTTCTGCCTCCTCTTCTACAATGGTCTCTGAGCTTTGAATGAAGCAATGTGGTATATGTGTTCCATTTAGGGATGAGTATTCTTCAGTTTCTCATTCTCTACATCTTGGTTAATGGAGTCTCTCTGTATCAACCACTATCTAGTGCAAAAGAAGCTTCTAGGATGAGGGTTGAAAAATGAATTTATCTGTGAGTATAATGCTAAATAACTAACATGTGACCATTTAGTATATTGATAGTAGTAGGTTCTTCTTTGGGGACTGTAACTTGTATATTCATGTGTTTTGATTTCCAAATGTACCAACCAGGTTGAAGTTTTATCATGCAAAGTGAGACAAATCTAATTAGAATCTGATTAGTTACTCCTGTGATATCAGGGTCATTATTGCACCAACCAGCATTTCTTGATAAGTCATCACTAGAGCTTGCAGTGTTCACAGATGAGGGAAGGGGCAAGGGATGGGAATATAACCTAGCGGATTGGTCAAAGTGGAATAGAGGTGGAGTAGGAGCACAATGAAATAGATGCCTTAGTAGAGGGAGATATCATGGAGTTAGGGAGAAATCTGGTGCTAGGGAAGTTCCCAGGAATCCACAAGGATGATTCCAGCTTAGACTACTAGCAATAGTAGAGAGGGTGTCTGAAACTGGCATTCCTGTGTAATCAGATCAGTGACCACCATAACTGTCATCATAGAGCCTTCATCCAGTAACCTATGGGAGAAGATGCAGAGTCATAGCTAACCACCAGGCGGAGCTCCGGGAGTCCAGTCAAAGAGAGGGAAGAGGGATTATTTGAGCAAGTGAAGTCCAGGTCATGATGGGGAAATCGACAGAGTCTGACTGAACTAAGTTATTGGGAACTCATGAACTTTAGACCGATAGCTGTAAAGCCTGCATGAGACCAGACTTTGCCCTCTGTTTAAAAGAGATAGTTGTATAGCTTGGTCTGTTTAAGGAGCCCCTGGCATTGGGATCAAGATCTATCCCTGGTGCATGAGCTGGCTTTTTGAAGCCCATTACCTATGGAGGAACACTTGTTCAACCTTGAGGAGGGGGACAGGGGACTTTGGTCCTGCCTCAACTGAATGTACCAGGCTTTGCTGACCCCTCTGAGAGGTCTTACCTTCTCAGAGAAGGAGATGAGGCATGGGTGGAAGGAAGCTTGTAGAGGGGAGAGGGAAGAGGGATGAAAAGATGAATCTGTGGTTGGTATGTAAAATGAAGGTAGCATATTGCATATTTAGTTTGATCCAAGTATTTTAGAATCTAAGCAAAGCCCCACAAACATATACACCTCATAAGTAAATAACTATGATTTTCAATTTTTATGTATAAAATTTTCTAAGTGAACTTGTTATGATGAAAATAAGTTGGATGGGTCTCCCAAGTTAATAAATGAATCTGTCTGGTGTTTCTCTTCACAAAATGAGAGTCCAAACAATAGAAACTGTAATGAACTCCAAAGGAAATCATGAATCTTTGGTATGCTGGATAATTCAGGAGACTTGAGGTGAACCTAGTCCCTTCCTATTACTCATCTGATGCTTTCTTCTTTGAAATACTGACACCTAAATTCCTGGTAATGAGTTTATATTAGCAGGATTTCATGTCACTTGAAATTCCTGAGGTATGTGGCAGATCATAAAAAGAGAAAAATCAGAAAAAGCAGTAGACAGTGAGCCTTGTATGGGGGACAGGTGTGATGTGAGATGCCTCTGTCCTGAGATCTAGGGAAAGATTTCCCCTCAGTTTTGAAGCTATAGGTCAAATTTAAATTATAGTTTTCAGTCACTCTCCTTAGAAAGACTTTTCTTTGTCTCCGGAATCTTCAATGTCTGAGGCAAAAGAAAAGAAAAGATATCTGACAGCTTGTCAGATGTCTGGAATAGTGAAAACGTAAGTCAATGAAGGGCCATGGCAGTGTTAGACTGAACTCCAGCAATCAGTTAATAAGGCCAACAACAATGAGACTGCTCACAGGTTTGGGTTTTTAGAATTGACCTTATCCATAATGCCTTACCATCAGATGCCTGTACATACACACACACACACACACACACACACACACATACACACACTCACACACACGTCTGCATGTGTGTGTGCTCATACTCATGTGTGTACACGTCCTCCACATACTATAATTATTTTAGACAAGAAATCAGTTGCCACATCAGCACCAAGCCAAGCACTTTCTTACATTTTGCAGGTAATATTTCAGGAAGGATTTGTTCATATGTTACAATGCTTTGGAATATGAAGGCATGGGAATTTCTTATTCCCACAGATGCAAATGTTCCAATATATGAGACATTTTCTTAAAAGGACAGATCAGAGTGGATCATCATGGGAGAGTAGACCACAAAGCCCAAATTGGTGAGTATTGATTGGCAAGAACATATGGGTAAAAGAAGGTAGAAAGGGCCCAGGGAGAGCATTGTAGAACAGAGAATTCATGCTTGGAAGATTTTATAGTTTTGCCTCAGGCCAGCCCTGGAGCGACCAGGCAGTCTGTCACTAGAAACATGGATCTGTGGCTTATTTAAGCAGACATGAGCCTTACAACTATACTTCATTTTTACTTGCAACATCTTTGGGCACATGATACTAGTTTTCCAGCACATAACTTTGAGGGCTGTCTAGCACAAACAATTGGGAAGAAATTCAATAATTTCTGATAATGCCTCAAAAAGCTTGTTACACATATCATTTTGTTTTAAATCAAATTTGAAATTATGACTGAGAAATAAAAGCAAAGTGAAAGGAGGTCTTGTGGTGCTCCTTAGACAAAAGGTTTAAGCATTAAATGTAATGTTTTGAATATAAAAGTCTTGTAATTAATTTCAAATTTGGGATTACTGATATGTACAATTACTATTTTCTAAAAATATTAAGACTGGTATTTAGTAGTTATATTTAGGTGCCATAGGCAATTGGAAAGGGAATAACTCTAATTAAGAAAATAAAAAAAAATACCTGAAGAATAGGTATAGAATTTTTATTTTCTTAAAAGATGCTCATGTCCTTATACTTCTAACTAAATTAGCTTTTACCCAACTCAGAAATCTAATTAATTATCCAGAACTTTGAAAGTAAACATGGTAAATCTTTTTATTGGAATTATTGTTATTCATTTAAAAAATATAGAATTTCTGACATGTTTTGATCATATTCTTCATTTCCCCCTTTTCACAGATCTACCCCCTTTCCCGCCTGTAACTGTATCTTGACCTTTTGTCCACACCAGGCCAATTTGTAGTGCCCAAATACTTGTGAATATATGGGCTTCCACTAGACCATGGTTGACATATTAGGAGCTCCACAGGCAGAGAGAGCTGATTCCTCCTGTCTTCCCATACAGAAAGAATGACTAATAGCTTTTTGACTAGGAATGGACCTTCTCACTTGACTCTCCTAAAACACAATTTTGTTGATTTTGTCTTTACTATTAAAAGTCCATCTATGATTTGGAGAATATCCTCCTGAGCAAGGTATCACAAACTCAGAAAGATAAGCAGGGGATGTACTCACACATTAGTGGTCTCTAAACAAACTAACAACAAAAAAGCCAAGCGTGCCCAAGCTGCAAACCACAACCACTAAACAGCTTGGGATCAGAAACACCCTGGACTGACCCTTGAATCCCACTCCACCTAGAGAAACACCTGACTCAGTCTTGAGGGAGTGGGGGGACAAAACTGGATTTGCCAGGAGTGGAAACTGAACTAAGCATTATTGGATCAGTGGGACCATGGGACTGTCTCCTGCCTGTCCAGGAGTTGAGGAGAAGAAAAAATGACCTGATGTGTAGGGAGGGGGAAGGGACCTTGAATAAGGATATACAGGGATAGAAAAAAAAATCCAGAGGAAAAGCTGAACACAAAGTAATTTTATGTGTAGCAAATTATTTGCATTATCACCCTTGATAAGTCATACTTATGATTTTTATTTTCTTTATAGTTATTGTTAACTTATCAGCATTTTGAATTCAATTTACTGTTTTTCTTGATAAATGCAAAATAAAAAATAAATAAAAAAAGAAAAAAATAAAGTCAATCTATAAGAAGTCACATGTTAACCTGTATATGTCTCTTTAAATAAACAAATAAAAGGTTATTATGTTACTGCTCAATATGGCAATCGATTTTATATTTAATGCCAGATTAATTTTGGCATTCTTTTGATTAGACATATTTAGATATATCATTTTCTCTATGATGTTTAAGTACCTCCATTATCTTAATTAAAGATTTGAATAAATCATTAGATATATTGTTTAGCCTTTATTTATATAAGAGCCATACATTTAGTTTTGAAAGTAATATCGAGATAAGAATCAGACAGATGATCAATGCAGCATTCCTTAACCCACCTCTTGAAATCAATCAGGTTACTCCATTAATTGTTGAGAACTTCAAGCAGCTTAAACCATAAGTTTGATGAGAAAGAAGGTACTCATTAGGAAGCGGCCTGTGTAATTCAAGTTATTTCTTGAAGCCTATATGTTCTCTGGTCAGAAATTATGCTTTATAACTGGAATATGCATTATATCTCTAAAGCAGCAATCGGATCATCTTGGCAACTAAATGAAGCATATCTGGGAGATGGAAGTGGCAGGCTATGAAGATGGTAATTGCTGTGTGCCTGTCACATGTAAAGCAGCTGTTAATTATGCTCTAGATGAGCTTTTACAATGAGCCTGTGTAGAAAGATTATCATCTTAAAGGCAAAAAAAAAAAATCAAAATTCAAAGAAACGCTTTCCATACTCCCAAATCATATCCTCCCTACCTGCTGCATGGGCGGAGGATCATTAGCATTTCCAAACCAGATGCTATTAGATTAATAAAACCACTCACTGATTCACAAGGATTATCACGTCTTTCCTTTTCAGACATCAAAAATTTTGTTCAAGAATTTTTAATGAGATTTCTAGTGTGGTGATTCTATTAGTTCAGAATTTAGACTACATCAAGTGAGAATGAAAGAAGAAAATGCACAACAAGATATTCAAAAAACAATTTAAAAGCAAGAACTTCTCTGTAATGATGTATTATTGAGCAAATATCAGATTTTGTATATAAAATTTTTCATTCCAGACTTCTAATTTGCTCATTGCTCATTATGTCTCTTTGGTAAGTGCTAATTCTGATTCTCACAATGGAATTGGCAGATGTGATGGCCCTTTCTTCTTGCACCAGTGAGTGTGTGGGCAGACACTCTGAAATGAAAGACTCTTTTCTGAGATTCTGAAACTTTAGTGGATTTCATAGAGCTCTAAGGACAGGTAGAGAATGAGGAAGATTAGGAATGTTGTTGTGTCTACAGAGCAATGTTGCTCCTTTTTGGGTATCCTTTTGGTATAGGTGAGACAGTTGATATTTTCAGAATATCTATTTTTTATGTCCTTATTCACTTCTGTAAATCTATATCAAAGCAAATGTTGATGATTTGTGTCTGAAATTCTCATTCTTCCTTGCAGTTAAGTGCAGGCAAATAACTATATATTGGACAATGGGCAATAAGCAGATCTCATGAGAAACTCTACTGTCTTTTCCATGTCACATTAACTTTTCCTTCTCCTTTTACATAGTATCTTTTAATTAATTAATTTATTTATTCGTTAATTTTTAATAGAGTTTAGCATTGCAGCTCAGACTGGCCATGATCATTCAGGCTTCTGCTCACGACACTGAGATTCAAAGATTAATTAAATTAAATTTAAAGATGTTTTCACTTAAGTTATCATGATGAAATAAAGACAAATAAGTTAATTTTTAGTAGTATTTTTTAATTTTTTGTTTATTTTGGAGATTAGAATTTAATTGCAACATTTCTCTTTTCACTTTGTTATCCTCTAAGCCCTCTGTGCCCTCATATTTATCCATCCCACCCATCTCTCTTTCCAATTCATGGCCTCTTTTATTCATTAATTCTTATTGCATGTATATTTGTATTTGTATATACACATATATTTCCAAATACAACCTGCTAACTCCATATAATGTCATGCAGCTTTAAATGGGATCATTATAACAAGGAAGCATCACTTAGGACAAAGGCCATCTCAGTGTATGAAAGAGCAGAAGGAACAGAAACAGGGCCTCCTGGAAAGTTCTCACCAAGATCTCTAGACTCACCAAGTCTCCTGTGAGAATGAAGTCTTAAAGTTCAAAATCAACAATAATGCGGACTCTTTATTATGATGGTTTTGTTACAGTCTAATTAATGACTTGGATTCTTCCTTCTTTTTTATGATTCACACTGCATATCTCATCAATTCTGTATGTTGGTGGAGTCATTCCAGTAATGTTTTTTTCTAATTAGTTATTATTATTTGTTGTTTGTGTGAATGTCAGATGCAGTTCACAGCAGGAGTTCTTGTGTGTGTGTGTGTGTGTGTGTGTGTATGTGTGTATATGTGTGTGCCTACACAAAAATCGGAGAAAAATTTAGTGAAGTCATTTCTTTCCTTTCACATTTACATGATTTGGGGGACTAAACTCAGGTTACCAGGCTTAAGTAGTAAGTGCTGACACTTACAGAGGTCATCTTGGTGGCAGCAAACTCTCATTTTGATTAATAGTCAAATGTGGCTTCTTTTGCTTGCTACCAGAAATCTGCTAAGATTTCTATCAAAGTATGACTTAAAACTACTTCCTTTAGCTTCTCCCAAGAATTCTACATCAATAGTTTGATCTGCTTTTTGCCGATTATTCTCCATATATCATTGGCAGATACTAACGTTTGTCTCCAAGGGCCTGAAATGAACAAAGTGTGAGTTCAGTAAACATGTGGGCAGCTGCCACTACCATGCTTCATGTCTTCCAGTGTTATGGAGGGGATAGCATAAACCACTGAGGATATCTTGAGTAAAAATGCTGGCAAAGTTAAAAAAAATACAAAACAAAACAAAACAAAGCAAGCTGTACCTATCCCAGCGGTTCCTTAGTAATCAGTTCTGGGATCAGAATGTAGTCACAAGGCTGCACACTGTGCCTGAGACATGGCAGCTGTCTGAGGGAGCATCTTTTCACTGTTCACTGGCTAGGTCTTTGAACCCTCAGCCCCAGGAGGAAACAGCTCCCACTCAATTGCAAACTCGGCATCTTAAAATTAACACTTTGCATTTGTGTGGAAGCTTCTGTAAATATCTATTAAATCCATTTTCATCCTAACTTCTGTTAGACTCCTTATTTCTCTGTTGAGTCTCTGTCTGGTTGACCTATCCAAGGGTGAAAGTGGGGTATTGAAGTCTCCCACTATTAGGATGTGAGGATTGATGTGGGATTTGAGCTTTAGTAGTGTTTCTTTTACGTAGATAGGTGCCCTTATATTAGGGGCATAAATATTCAGGATTGAGATCTCATCTTGATCAATTTTTCCTGAGATGAATAAGTAATGTCCATCCTGGTCTCCTGAGATGAATAAGTAATGTCCCCTGGGAGGGACGGGAGGGGAAAGGGAGTTTGAGCAAGGGGATATGTGAATAAAAAATATGACTTTATCATTAATAATAATAATAATAAAGAAATAAGAACATAAAAAGTCTAACACTTAAATTTAGATAAGAGTCAAAGAAGGTGCTTTTTTTTTTTTTTTTTTTTTTTTTTTTTTTTTTTTTTTTTTTTTTTTTTTTTTTTTTTTTTTTTTTTTTTTTTTTTTTTTTTTTTTTTTTTTTTTTTTTTTTTTTTTTTTTTTTTTTTTTTTTTTTTTTTTTTTTTTTTTTTTTTTTTTTTTTTTTTTTTTTTTTTTTTTTTTTTTTACCATACCTGTAATTTTCTTATTTATTTATCAGAGCTGGCTTTTAAATATGCTGCTTCTATGTGTTCATTCAAAAGCAATCTTTCTTCAACTGCTTCTGCCCAAGGAAGCTGAAAGATATATCTGCTAGCTAGTTTTATGTCAACTGGACATAGTTCAATCATTTGGGAAAAAAAAAAGAACAAAAACTGAGAAAATACTTCTTCTCCAGAGTAGCTTGTGGGCAAGCTTGTGGAACATTTTTTTGATGAGTGATTTATGTGATAGGGCCCAATCCTTTTTGAGTGGGCAGATGGTCCTGGGAGATTTAAGAAATCAAACTGAGCAAGCCATAAGGAGCAAGCCAGTAAGCAGCACAACCTCCAGCAGTCATCAGCTTCTGCTTCCAAGTTCCTTCCCTGTTTCCGTTCCTACCCTGGCACGCCTCAGTGGTGGAGTATGCTACAGCAGTGTAAGCAAAACAAACCCTTTCCACCTTAAGTAGATTTGCTAATTTTTCATCACAACAGAAACCTTAAGAAAATACGTGAGTTCAGCTTCCTATTAAATTCCCATTCTCTAGTGAAGAGTCCTGGAGACAGAGAGAGCTAAAAGCAGGGTCAGATGTTACTTTCCTTTGTAAGGTGTCTGGTATTGGGGGACATCTTGACTGAGGAACACCATGTCTCGTACAGATTCTGACTCTTTAATTTACATGTCCCTCAAGTGTGAATTAGTGCCACCTGAACTCAGTTCTGGGCATGAAATGTCCATAATTCTGATACTGTCAATTGGGGGCATTGTACTTTTTTCTTTCTTTTTTTTAAATTTTTTAAATATTTATTTTATGTGAATTGATGTTTTACCTGCATGTATAGCTGTGTAAGGGTGTCAGATCTTGGAATTACAGACAGTTATTAGCTGCCGTGTGGTTACTGGGAATTGAACTCAGGTCCTCAAGAAGAACAGTCAGTGCTCTTAACCTCTGAGTCATCTCTCCAGCTCCATACTTTCTTCTTCCTACTGAAGTCTTATCCTTTTGATAATCTGTGTACAACCAGTCCTTCTCCAAGTTATTCTGCTATGTGTATATTTCATTTGTTCCCTAATTATTCCTAACTGACACTATTTCCATTTATAGTTTGGACTGTTCGTGTTGTTAGATGGCTGGTAAACCAACAGTGAGATCCAATATACAGCAAATTAAAAGTAGTTAGGATTTATCTGCCATTCACATGCCCTTCAGGAGACTGAGCAGTGTAGAGTCAATAAGCAGCTGTTCCCCCTTTACCAGAGAGGAGCCAAGTTGACCGTTGCTGCCTTCACTGTCTCCCATCATCAATAGTAAGAAAAACAAAATGAACAGTGGAGTTCATATTCAATGTCATCAAGTCCAAGACCCCAGAATAGCACTCACAGGGCAATTAGAATTAGGTGTAATAAACACAAGCTCAGTGAAAAGCAGACTGTGTATAAAAGTGAAGAGATGTGGGGCGTGACCATTCAAAGCCAGTCTTAAAAGCTGAGGTAATTGAAGTGCAATTGATCACAAAATAATGGAGTTTATCAGCCTAAGAATGGAAAAGGGAAGAGCCAGAAATAAAAGGATAAAATAACCATGAATAGCAGAGTTAGACCAGCACAAGGGATCAGTGAATAACGCTAATGGACTCAGAAATGAGGGCTAACAGGAGTTCAGCTTCCCTGAAGCCTTCTGAAGGGTGTATTAATTCAAACCCAAGATGAAAGAACAACCCATAATCCTGAAGTGTGGAGAAAATAACAAAATATCAATATGTGTGTGGCAGGTGGATTTAAGAGCATGATAATGGAAAGGCCATTGAGCTACAATGGGGAAAATTATAGAGGACAAATGGCCTCTGAGGAGCAGGTGAGAAGTGAGAGGAGTGTGCTTGAGACTTTCTTCAAGGAGAACAAAACTAAGTCATGCTGGAAAGGAGGCAAGATCCAGAAAAGAATGGTTTCTTTTTTCTTCTCACCCTATGGTATTACAAATCATAGTTAGCAAGGGAAGTATTATATCCTGGAGTTCTCATAGCTACAGTTCCCTGGCTGGGCTAATTGGAACAGTGAACATAGGATGGATTGCTCAGATAAGAATGCTTTTAAGGGGGAAAGTGCTGCTTATTCTATCAGGTATAAATATGGGTGGTAATTATTAAGACTTGGTCATTTCACCTATGGGAAGGGGTACCATAGTACTATCCTCACTATGACTGGAATGTATTACACAAATGTGAGTCAAAACAAATAAGAAGGAGATGGCTTGACTTGATAACATCTGCATCTGTTATGCTAGAAGCAAATGCAGATGTTATCAAGTTAACATCTCTTTCTCTCAGATAGTGAAAAATGATATGACTCCCATTTTAATGCTCAAATGACAAGTTGGACCAGTAAATACCAATATTCTAGCAACTTGAAGTAGTGCAGGGGAAGGTGAAAGAAAGATATCCAGCAAAACTTAATACTTAATGAAAATATTTATGGGCTGGTAGCTCAGTTGGTAAAGTGATGCTTTGCAAAAGAACCTGAGTTTAGTCACCGGAACCCATATAAAAAAATTTTGGGGGTTGTGGCACAAACATGTTATCACAGCAGTGGAAAAGCAGAGACAAGCAACTTCCTGAGTCTCAGTGGCCAGGCAACCTACAGCTTCTAGACCAATGGGAGATTTATTTCAAAATTCAAGTTAAATGATGTTTCTGAAGAATGATGTGGATCAGACCTCTTGCTTACATGCCCACATATATATGTCCCTATATACACAACATGCATATGACTACTACTACTACTAATAATAATAATAAAGTCAAGAATAAATAAAGAACTAATTAGGAAGAAACAGGAATAGGATATGCCTCTTTGATTTGCTAATCAAAATAAAACCAACCAACAGTGGCTGGGATTAAAGGCTAAAGTTAGAGATTACAGTTTCTCCTTATCGTCAGACCTGAGTAGTTGATGGGTTTATATTCTGAGAGGAGGCAGGGTGTAAGCCAGAGAAATAAACATAAATGTGTGGTGGAATGTTCTCTAAATGTGGTGGAATGTTCTCTATACGATATAAATAAAGACTGTTTGGACCCATGCAGGGCACCGTAGAAGTGGGTGGAGAATCAGAGGCAGCCAGGTAGGAAAAAGGGGTAGAGTTTACTAGTCGCCATCTGTCCCCCGAAGAAGAAGCATGTAAAAATTCAAATGAGCCACGGGCTACAAGCCACGTGGTGGGTAGATTCATAAAAATAAGTTGATTAAAAAAAAAAGAGCTAGCTAATAATGTGCTTAAGACATGGGCCAAACAGTGTTAAAATATATAAGCGTGTAATTCATTTCTTTTGGGGGGCAAAAGCTGCGGGCGCACAGACCAGACTCCACACCGCCGGCACCACACGCGTGCCAAGTCACAAATCTCCAGACCCATACAGGCCGGGAAAAACATACAACAACATAAATGCTTATATGAATCAGGTAGATATCAAGGAAAGTGGAAGTCTTATTGTTGTGAGAACTAAGAATTTGGGAGAATGGGACACATTGGAGAAAGTATTGGAATTTGTAGTCAACTAGGTCAAAGTAAAGAAAGACTAGACAAACTTACTGCTAAAAACACACCTATAAGTCTTTGAGTTCCTGCCTGTTACACTTAATATTTATTTGAATTCTCACAAGTTATCTCCTGATAGGTCAAAATAAAGGACACTTGTCACTTTTTGACCTGTAGAGCAAGGAAGGCAATTAGTACAATTTTGAGAGGACTCAGTGTTCTGGTTAGTTTAGCCTGAATATAAACCTGATTTTATAATAGATGCTTATTTCTAAACATTCTGGAGGCTGAGAAATCCAATATGAAGATATTCCAAGATCCTTAACTGTTGAGGGAAGTCCTCCTTCCTGGTTTCAGATGGACATCTACTCACTTCATCTGCACACAGTGGAGACCTGTAGGGCGCGGTTTGCCTTTGCACAACTTGCCGGAACATTCTATTGCCGCTTATGCTAATTAGGCATCGAGTAGTGACCAATCCGATGTGCTGATGCTAATTAGGCATTGAGAAAGGATCCGGATGCGATCCTCAAATATGTTAATGAGTCATTATTTTGGGCCAATCACCAGCCATATGCTAATGAGTATTACTTTGAACCAATCACCAGCCATATGTTAATGAGGCATTGTGATGGGCACCAATCACGCGCCAGGCTTCCCTATATAAGCAGGCTGAATCTCAGACTTGGGGTCTTCTTTCCACCATTTCTCAACTGAGCTGTACTCCAATAAAGTGTGATCCAAGAAGAATCGTGCATGTGGTGACTCGTCGTTTTGCAGGCCAGAAGCAGCTTGCCACAGAGACCACGATGACAGGAAGCAGCTCCCTCCATCCCTTGATCCAAACACAGTAATTATATCAGCAGAGTTTCATTCTCCGGATGTGATTGCCTCTATAATTCTATTGTGTTGAATATTGAAAATTTGATTAATGAACAGGGAATAGGAGCAAGAGGCAGTCATTTGGTCTACAACAGTACAGGTTCATTCTCTTTTTTTGGTTAGGTTATTTGTTTATTTTTGTCAACTTTACACAAACTGCAATAATCTGAGAACGAACCTTTTATTAAGGAAATTCCTCCATCAGAGATTCATTCTTGATGTTCAGACGTTGCAGATAATCTTTTATGGTGTTAGGTGTCCTTGATATGGAAATCAAATGATTCATGGAATTCAAGTAAACTCTGAGTAATCTTCTTGTAGATTTTGCATGAGAATCATGCTTTAGAAATGCATTCATTTAGCAAATATTTGCTGAGTGTTGACTATGTGGGAGACTACACACTGAATACAAAAGTGAATGAAAAAGATAAATATCTAACACTCCTTAGGTAAGTTGAAAAGGTGCATATTTAACCACTGTTGAAGTGTTACAATTGTGAAAGTGTAAAGTATTATGATACACAAAGAGGCCTTCCCTACTCTCCAGGAGAAGTGGATGGGGATCTAGGAAAAAAAATCCTTTCCCTCTCCTTGTGATTCATACTTCCTCCCTCTCTGTGTCCCATTTTTTGACTACTGATTATTTGTTATTTTATTATTAACTTATGCTGAAATTTTGACTGTATACTAATCAATTTCCATTATAATGCACATCCTTAAAAAAAACCTTATAAAGAGTTGTAAGGGTTATGAATTGTATGAAGAAATTTCTTCACAAAGTTCTTTTACTTTGCCTTTTTCTCATCTAAATTGTATTTTTACAATTTTTAAAATTAAAATATAATTGTATCATCCCCCATCTTTCTCCTTAAGCTCCTCCCATATCTTCTCCAGCTCTCTCTTTCAAATTCATAGTCTCTTTTTCTCTGATATATGTATATGTATGCTTAGGTTTATAAACATACCTTCTAAGTTCATTTCGTGTTCCTTATATGACTGTTAATTCAGGGCCAACTACTTGGTATTAGATAACCAATTAGGAAGCACATCCTTGTGAAAGATTAATTCTTTCTCTTGTAGAAGTCCTTAGTTGCCTAGTTCTTTTTCTAGGAGTGGGGTCCAGTGATGTTCCACCCTTTCATTTAATCTCATAAGTTGGGGCTGGATTGTTCAGATCTTTTTAAGCAGTCATATTGTTGAGGTATCATGGGCCTAGCTTCCCTTTCATTTCCAGAAGACACAATATCACAGAAAGCTTCCTTGGCCCCTGGTTTTTATAATCTTTTAGTTTCATTTCCAAGATGTTCCCTCAGCCGTAGGTGCTGCAGTGGTGTTGTAGATGGATCAATAGGGATGGATGGAACAAGATCAGTTGCTCTCTATACTTTTACCAGTTGTAGATTTCTGTAGTGGGTTCTGTCTGCTACTAAGAGAAAGCTTTGATGAGGAATGGAAGCTATACTTACCTGTGGATATAATGATAAGTATTTAGAATGCAGTTATGAATTATACTGGTTTAAATAGGTGGCAGTAGTAGGCTCTCTTGTAAGGTCTACAGTCAAGGGAAACTTTACACTCTTGAGGAGTAGGTGGGGAATAGGAGGGAGCTGGGGGTGGTGGGGGGTGAGCAGCAGAAGGAGAGGAAGAGGGAACAGTGAAGGGTGTGCAAGAGTCATTCCATTAATAATTAAAGTGTATTTATTAAAAAAAGATCCTTAGCTTCACCAGTCATGGGTAGTTGGCTAGGGGCTAGGCTTCCATGGCTAGGCATGCTTTTCTTACTTTTGAACTACATCTTCCTTTGGTCCTTAAATCTAGTTGGACAGTTGTTGATCACCGAGGTAAAAGTACTACTAAGTTTGAAAGCAGTTTGATAGAAATATCATGCTTATGTCTGACATCTGGGTGAGAAGGACTCATTCCATTTACTGGCATCTTTAAATTTTCTTCTCCAGAAGTGGTTGTATCTTTCCAGTTCCCAGATTCTACTCACTAAGCTAAAACTTCCATTTTCTTGGGACATCTCTGATCCTTCCTCATCATTTAATCAAAACCAGTTTTGTCCTGTATTCTTTACCAAATGTGCCATATATGTGGTATCAGAGGAGCCGATATAAACTGGCTGTCTCAAAGTGTGAGTGTAACAGGCAGAATTTAAAATGTGTTCTTTTAAAATGCCCATATCCTTATTGTACAGCAAAACAGTCATTGGAGGCATTGTCTAGATAGAATTATGAGTGTTAATCAAAACTGTATTTTAAAAAGGGGTTACCCTGGATTATCTGGGCTAGTGCAATACGACCAGCAAGGAAGAAGATGGGAAAATCTAAGGGACAGGGAAGATGAAGCATATGATACAGGGCTACCATTCAAGATGGATCTTGCTTGCTGTCATTGGTTTGAACATAAAGGACAGGTTCTATGAAACATGGAATGTGGTAGGCATTTAGTAGCTCACCAACACCCCTGGCCATCAAAGAAATGTGATCTTATCCTTCACCCCAGAAACTGGATCCTATATGCAATCTGAAGTGCTTGGAATTAGGTTCCCCTCAGAGTCTTTTCTTAAGAACCCAGTGTTGTATGAGGTTTCTGACCTGGTCTGGGCCAGAGGTCCAACCTGCCTGCAGCCACTCCCCCCACCAAAAAAAAAAAAAAGACTCAGATGCTTATATTAATTTCTGCCTATTTGGCCTATGTCTCAGGCACATTGCTAGCTAGACCTTTCATTTTAATTCAACCATTTCCTTTAATCTACCTGGCCACATAGCCATGGCCATGCCTCACCTGGGCACCTTACATGTTTCTTCTTTGGTGGCTAGAAGGAGTCTCTCTTAACTTTGTCCTCCTCTACCTGTCTCTGATTTCCTGCCTACTGCTACAGTGCTTACCACAGGCCAAACCAGTTCCTTTATTTACAGCATACAGATGAACATTCCCATCACACTTCCCCTTTTTGTCTAATCAAAAAGGAAGGTTTCAATTTTAATATAGCAAAATTACAAATAACAAAATAGCTATCAAGCAAGAATTACAGTTATAATTATTCTATATGTAATTAAAAAATTAGAGAAAATATTTTATTGTCTATCTTATCCTTGTGAGTTTAGAGTTTCATATCTGATATATTTTTTAAAATATCTAAGGAAAACAATACCTATAATTATTAAACCTTCAACTACATCGAAGACCACAGAATAATATAATATTACCCAAGGAAATAGGAAGTGCACGCAACTTCCAAAATCTAGAAATGACAGAGATGACACCTGTCTGCCTGGACAGTCACCAAAAGTTTCTTTGTAACATTGGGGCATCCATCTTCAGCCTACAGGCCCAGAGTCTCTAGCATACCTTTCAGTGATGCAGGAAATCTGGAATAGTCTGTCAGCTGCTTCTCTTTATGTCCTGAAGGATGCTTGGCAATTTTCTCTGAAGAACCTTCTCAGCTTGTTCTGTCAAAGTTCAGAGGTCACTTTCCTATGGAACCTGCATGTCCAGTTTATACAGCATACTATCAAGTAGTCAATACAAGAACAGTTTCTTGTCCAGTGGCTAACTATTGCCACAAAAGTAAATTCCACATGAAGTTTCTTCAATGCCCATCATTCTCTTGAGTTACATTGGTGCTGCCAGGAGCAGACCTGTCTCACTGTTCAGAAAAGTCTAAGTTCTTAAAATATTTTAAATGCCATATTCTGTAGGTCTTTCAAGTGTTTGAAAACTGCCTATCTAATTGAAATACATCTTTGTATACCTACAAAACCCTAACTAATATGACTATAAGTTTGGTTATCATAGATGGCTATTAATTTGCATTTCTTAATTACACATTACAATTTTAAATGAGTTACATAAACATCATACCTTAAATATGAGTAAAAAAATACATACCTCCATATGAGGTGCATTCCACCGGAGCCATGTTGGCTCAACTATGTGGAGTGCCAGGAATCCTTACACCCAGTATACATAATTGCTTGCCAGAAGTTTCTTTTTTCATAATTAAATGATAGGTAAATATATAATTTTTATCTCCTTAGACAAGAAAACACAGTATAGGCTGTTAGGTATTAAAGGAGAAGGAAATGGCCTCAATGAATTTTCTTGGAGATATGCTTTTTATACATAAAGTTCTATGTTGGTGACATAAAGAATTGGAAAGCATTTTGAAATTATCCATCTACAATATAATCAGGAGGCTGTGAAAATCTGTCTGGAGAGACAAAAGAAATGGAGGTGGCAGACTGATCAACTTCAAGTCACACCTTCCTGTGGCTTAGAAGAAGGACAGAGTCAGTGGGAGAGAAGCAGAATTTGACAACGAGCCTCAGCTCATGAGTGTCTAATGTCCAACTTCACACTTGAACTCTCTGCATTAATCACTTCACCCCATTCTCACCTAACTCTGTCATTTGATAGCCCTTTTCTAATTAGCTTGCTGTATTTCATCAAGAACATATACTTCATTAGCAGAGGCATCACATACACACATCACAAATTCTCTCACCATATCCAGACCAGGACCCATTGATTCTGCCTGCCCCTCCTTTCCCAGAAAGAACACACTCCAGTCAACATTCCCTTCTGCTTTTGAATGCCAGCTTCCATCTTCTCTCATCTCTCTCTGGCTGTGGCCATCTGCTTCTCTGAAGTTTCCCTCTGCCGAACCATTTTATCTGAATTCAGCATGCTGTGTTCCCACACTTCCTAAAATGCTACTGCTCCAAAACAGTTTAAAAGGACAATATACTCAAGGAAAAGTTAAAATACATGAGGCATCAGATGATACTTCTGCCTCAAAACATTGGTGTTTGATGATAACTCTGCCTAGAAGAGTCTCCTCACACATCAGTGTAGGTTTCTCTTCAGCTACCTTGAGCCTCTCTATTAAGCCTTTTATTTTAGTCTTCCCTCAACTACAAATATGAAAAACCATGTTCCTCATCTTTCTTCCTTGTAGATGCTTTTCTTAAAATTTTCTTTAAAATTTTAATCACATCTTTTTTTCTCTCTTCTTATGAATAAAGAAGTCACATTTTCTATCCCTACATCCTTAATCAAGGTCCCTTCCCCCTCCCACCACATCAGGTCATTCTCTCTTCTCCACATCTCCCCATCCCCCCCTCCCAATGGGCAGGCGATCCCAAGGTCCCAAGGTCCCAATATTGCTTAGTTCAACCTCCACTCCTGGCAAATCCAGTTTTCTCCCCCCAACATCAAGACTGAGTCAGGTGTTCCTCTAGGGGGACTGGGATCCAAGGAGTTAGTCCAAGGTGTTTCCAATCCCAAGATGTTCCGTGGTTGTAGTTTGCAGCTTGGGCATGCTTTGCTTTTTGTTGTTGTTGTTGTTTGTTTGTTTGTTTAGAGTCCACTAATGAGTGAGTACATCCCCTGCTTATCTTTCTGGGTTTGTGATACCTTGCTCAGGAGGATATTCTCCAAGTCCATCCATTTGCCTGCAAATTTTAGGATATCATTTTTTCTTACTCCATATGTAGATGTACCACAGTTTGTTAATCCATTCTTCAGTTGAGGGGCATCTAGGTTGTTTCCAGGTTCTTACTATTACAAATAATGCTGCTATGAACATAGTTGAGCTAATGCCTTTGGAGTGCAACTGTGTGTCTTTTGGATATACACCCAGAAGTGGTATTGTTAGGTCCTTGGGGAGGCTGATTCTCAGTTTTCTGAGAAACCTCTATATTGTATTCCAGAGTGGAAAATCAAGAAAAGGTAAACCAAAAAATGAAAGAAACATGCCAGGAAATAAAAACTGAAATAGAAGCAATAAAAAAGGCACAAAACGAGGCAAAGATGGAAATAGAAAACCTGAAGAAAAAAGCTGGAACTACAGATACAAGCATAACAAACAGAATTCAAGAGATGGAAGATAGAATCTCTGAAGTGGAAGACTCAGTAGCTGAAATAGATATATCAGTCAAAGAAAATACTAAAACCAAAAAAGTCATAACACGAAATGTTCAGGAAATCTGAGACACCATGAAAAGACCTAACTTGAGAATAACAGGAATAGAAGAAGGAGAAGAATACCAGCTCAAAGGCACAGATAATGTATTCAATAAAATTATAGAAGAAAACTTTCCTAACTTGAAGAAGGAAATGCCTATAAAGGTACAAGAAGCTTACAGAACACCAAATAGATATGATCTCCCAAAAAAGTCAGCACAACACATAATAATCAAGCCACAAAACATACAGAACAGAGAAAAAAATTTAAGAGCTTCAAAAGAAAAGGGCCAATTTACCTATAAAGGCAGATCCATCAGAATAACACCTGACTATTCAATGGAAACGATGAAAGCAAGAAGGGCTTGGTCAGAAGTTATACAGACACTAAAAGAGCATGGCTGCAAAACTAGAATACTATACTCTGCAAAATTATCAATCACCATAGATGGAGTAAACAAGATATTTCATGACAAAGTCAGACTGAAACAATTCTATCTACCAATCCAGCACTACAGAAAGCATTAGAGGGAAAGCTCCAACCTTAGAACCCCAGATACACCCATGAAGCCACAAACAATCAATAATCCCACAGACTCTGAAGAATAAGAACTTGCCTTTCTTCTATGATTAGCTTTGAACCAAGATTTGGCAAATGTTAGAATCCATTCCTGAGAAACACCTACTCTTTAGTGACAAGACAATGTGGCTTACATAATATATGAATTATAAAATGTTGTTGATATTAGTTTTAAATATCTTTATAAAATTACTTTAATGCAATATTTAACAGATCATCTTTTAGAAAATACTTCCCTGTTTTCTTTATTAGATTATAACAGAATCATTAAATCTTAAATATGCAAAAGAAAGCATAACTTTTAACGTACATGTTTTAAAATTCATTTTAAATTATGCACAAAATTTTTAATCAAAATTATTTAAATATATAAGTTGTATGGTGACTTCTTGTAGCACTAACTGGTGATAAACATGACCAATATGTTTTACATACGTCTCTGAAACTATCACAATGAAATCCTTTAATTTACATAATTAATACATGCTAAACTACAAAAATAAAGTCTGCTTACTATCTTCTATTTGAAATTCTTAATTCTTACAGTTTCTTTTTAAATACATAATCAGAGTTTTTCTAGTTTGTGTTTTCTTTAAACTTGGGAAATTATAGAGAAGGCCTCTGTTTTATACAAATATTAGCCAGTTCATTTCAGACCTAGCTAATCTTTTGAAATGCTAAATGGTCATCACTTTTCTTTTTGAAACAAAATGAGAGACACCCTGCTTTACTAGATAAGAACTCCTCCAGTTTTCAGACTGAAGATTCTATGAAGGTCATCTTACAGAACATTTGCAAAAACGTTTTCTTTTAACAGTTTCAATCACTTGCTTTTCCCCCATTGCCATATCTCATACTTCTTTGACGGAAATCCATGATTGAAACACAAAGATGACTTTGAACTGTAACAATTTAAAGTAGCACAGTTCTAGGAGTCACCTTTGTGGCTGGTTGTCCAAGTTAATCACAGGCACAGGGTTGGGGACTTAGATGGCTTTGAAATGGGTGCTCTGTGATATGGACATCTCAAGGCATGAGACTTGGGACAGGGATTTTGTTTGCTGTATGGACAGCATTTGTGATATGTGTGCTTACCAAGGAAATTTACTTGAAAGCAGCATTATAATTTAACATAACATAAAATTAAAAAATTAATAAATTTCTTCAGTAAATATTAATGACTACTACATGCCAAGAAGTGTAACAATTCCTCTTAAGGAGGAATCATAAGTTTTTTTGTCTTAGTTATGGTTTTTATTGCTGTGAAGAGACAGTAGACCATGGCAACTCTTATAAAGGAAAACATTTGATTGGGGCTGGATTACAGTGTCAGAGGTTTAATCAATTATCATCATGATAGGACATGATGCTGTGCAGGCAGACATAGTTCTGGAGAAGGAGCTGAGAGTTCTACATCTTGATCTACAAGATGTAGTAGTACAATCTTGTAGTAGGCAGTAGAAAGAGAGTGTGTGCTTCACTGGACATAGCTTGAACATATGAACATACTCAAAGCCTATCTCTACAGTGGTAACTTCCTCCGACAAGGCAACAATAGTGTCATTCTATGGGCCAAACATGCAAACATGAGTCTATGGGGACCATTCCTATTCAAACCACTAGAAGAGTGTGTGCTTCACTGGACATAGCTTGAGCATATGAACATACTCAAAGCCTATCTCTACAGTGGTAACTTCCTCCGACAAGGCAACAATAGTGTCATTCTATGGGCCAAACATGCAAACATGAGTCTATGGGGACCATTCCTATTCAAACCACTACAACTTTCCTATTCTCTCTATCTCCCATTCTCTCTATAGCAATTTTCACTAGAATGACCTGGAGTAACTGCATAGCAAGTAAATAAGTTATCATTGAGTCTAGGGAATCTGGAATGAGAAAGCCAAGCAGTTGAGCCACCGTCTAGCTAACCTTGACCTATTTTATTCTCAGTTTTCTTATCTGAAAACCAAATATATTAACCTGAAAAATTTTCCAAAAGTATTATGCTTATAGTGTTTATAATAAATATCTAATGTATAAAAGATGTCCTGAAATTAAAATACCAGTTACTTTGTTGCAACTGTTGCATCTCCTATTCCTAGTTAAAATTCCCTTAATCCCAAATCTACCCATCCTAGGGTGAAACAAACTGTACAATCAGTGTGAAGCTATTTATACATGTTGCTAGTTCTATCTAAAGTGCATATACAAGTATAAGATTACGCACAAAATAATGCTCTATTTCATGGGGATTTGCCTCATTCTATTGTGTTATCCAATATGCTATGTAGGCAATATATCTTTTTAAAAATTCTAAAACAATGAAAAATAAAGTGTGCAGACACTAACAACACAAAAATTGCCAGAATTGGTTTAGTTTTTATTTTTTTAATACCACTGCCTGCAGACATTCTCCTCTATGCCATATATCATACTCTGCATACTTTCTACTGCTCAGTATTTATGCTTCAGAAAAGGTGAGTTAGTTTAGATATTTTATTTCTTGGTGAAAATGTTATTTCTTATCAATACATACTCTAAGTTGGTTATTCTATGGATGGCAATTATCTTTTTCAGAATCTAATTCCTGAGTAAAAGTGTGGTTTCTGTGGATTTCATTTACAATTTACAGAGTTGTAATTGCCAAATAAAAAATTAAAAAGGGTATCTTAGCAAGTTGTTATCTTCTGTTAATGCTTTGTTTACTCTGACACCTTTTCTCCATGTTCTAAAGTGTGTGGTGGGATAAACAATCCTGTTCTTTGTAAACAGTACTCCAGGGATGGCAAAAATCACAAGCAAGCCAATAAAAGTAGTCAGAGAAAAAAATTCAAAGACCTAATGCTACTGAAAATCACATCTAGGCTGATTCAAAGAAGGAACTGAATGTTCCACTTTTTCAGAATCAGGCTATTTCTCTTTTGCCTCAGAGTTAAAAAAATGCATAGACTTGTTCATGCCAGCCTACTTCATCATGATACTTTATTGTTCTAGAAATGGCTGCAACTATCATGAGCTGTAGGTCAAGGCCATAAATAGAAAATAGGAACCAGGGCTTCTAATCCCAGGCAGCTAGAGCTATGCTTTCTTCTCTGCTATCTATGCCTGACACTCTTACTCTGTGTCAGAAGCAGCAGCAGAATCAATACCCAGATATTTTGGCTTGATAAAAGAATTAAAGTGCATTCTTCTGTTTGGTATAATTTTGTGTCTAAAATGTCAAGGGAGGGATACGGTATTTGTGACAAAGTATACCCAGGGCTTCATGAAGGATCCACCATAGGCTCAGGTACTGATGCCAAGTTCTCAAGTTTATGAAACATTGGTATATGAGGGTCATTACACAAGTCAGGTAGAATTAGATAATGACAGTCATGAGAACAGGTTGTAAGAAAGCTTGATGTAGTATCTGGTTAGAAATCCTAGAAAAAAATTCCATGCAAAAATATAGATGCCTTCATAAGATCAGATAGAGTTTTACACTGGGTATTCTGTTGGGATTAGACCTCATCTCATGAAAATTAGCTTTTGACACTAGGCCAAGAAGTAATGGATTGTGGGGTGTGTCACTGTCTTGTAGCATTCTAACCTAGATGATCGTTCAACACCTGTAGAGGGTTTATTTGTTTTTAACAAGATGTTTTATTCTAATTACATCCCACATTGAAATTTATAAAAACAGTTGTGTGAAACTTATACATTATTTTCAAGTGGCATCTAATTAATTAAATGTTTGCAAGCTGACTTCAAATACACCTTTACCCTAAGTATTAGCAATACAAGTTGAATTTTCCTTGAATCTTCTCCTCAAACTAAAATGATTCCAATATACTCTATATTGAGAACAACTTTCAGGTAATTTTTAGGTAGTTTGGGAGATAAATTGTATTGAAAGACCTTTCTAAATCACTCTCTTAAAAATATGGCAATAGAATTATTTTAGAAATTGATATCTAATCTATCTGTCTATGGAATGATATTTTCTATCTGAGGCTAAACATTTTCTGGAATAGAAAATGCCATTCCTTTAAATGTTTGCCTTTGATCTAGCCATACAGAGGGAGTCAATAGCTTCACAGAAAGGTTGAGGAGTGAAACCATTTATGCTGCATTTTCCTTTCTTTAGGACTAGCACTGTGAGATCATTCTTAAACATCTTAGAAAGAAAACGTCAATGCACCAAGTATAATTTAACAAGTAACTCCTAGTGTAGCATCACTGTGTGTACCTCCAAATTTATATCCTCTGTAGTTAAATTAGGGTCTCCCAGACAAGACTGATGCACATATGACCTCACAGAGACTGGAACAGCATGCACAGGACCAGCACAGGTCAATGCCAGATGGATTCTCAGTACTGAGATTAGAAGATGACATGAACCCCCATCTCTAACCTAAAAGTTATCTCCAATTGACAAGAACTTGCAAAGAAAAAGGTAATTTTGTTTACTGGATGGATGAACAAACCACACTCAAGGGAGGCTCCATGTCCTGCAGGAGATGGCCAACACAAACA
Organism: Sigmodon hispidus; assembly: GCA_004025045.1. NCBI lineage: Eukaryota > Metazoa > Chordata > Mammalia > Rodentia > Cricetidae > Sigmodon > Sigmodon hispidus. Next base: position 247,593 of record PVIH01000273.1, read on the forward strand.
AGAATTCAGAGGAATTTTTGAACATGTCTTAAAATGCTTTGCTCCAGCTTTTTGCTATTATTAATCCTTACTTGTTTTCTTGCTTATCAATTATGGTTTCTGATTTTGTGTTTCAATGGGTTTGTGAGGGGTATGTGTGTATAACGTGTATGTGTTTCTTATGCTTTGTTTTTTTTTGTTTGACTTTTTTTTGTTTGCTTTTTCCTGTTTGTCGTTTAAACAGAAAGAAAGAAGGTTTGGAACTGAATGCATGGGGAAGTGGAGAGGACATGGGAAGAGACAAGGGAGGGAAATCATGCTGAGAATTTACCTTATAAAAAAATCTTCCTATAAAAAAATAAAAATATTTTCAGTAATGAGGCAAAGTAGATTTAGAACAAGGGCAGAAAGAATGGTAATCAGTGGTTAAGTTGTTTTCAATTTTTTTTGTGATACTTTAGGCTTTGGAGTGTTATAATGTATAGTTTCTCCTGATATTATCAAGACTTAGTCTGATATTATTAGCTGGCTATCAGAAAAGAAAATCAATTGTGTTACCCATTAAAAATATTTATCTTGCACCAGGAGGAGAACACCTTTCTCAACCTTCATACTTGGCAAGGTACTTGGTCTTACCTCAACTGGATATGCCAGACCAAGTTGACTCACAGGGGGACTCCTTGCCACGCCCCCTGGGGGGATAGGGTGGGGAGCGGCTGGGGGAGGACTGGGAGGAGGGAGAGCAATGGTGGGTATGGAAAAAATTTAAATAAAATTAATAAAAGAGCTTTAGATTTTATTTTTTTATGTTCCATGTATTTTAGAGAGAACAGAAGTTTTATTACTGTATGGGTTTGGTTTTTTTTTTTTAAGCTATTCTGGATGTTTTGCTTTTTTGTATAATGTTTGATATTGATTTTCAAAAAACAAAAAGCTTTATCTTTATGATATAATATTGTGCTGGATATTTTTATGTCAGCTTGACACAAGCCATTGTGTCATCAGAGAAGGGACCCTCAACTGAGAAAATGCCCCCATGAGAAGCACTGTAGGCTTGGTGTTGGAGGGCCGGGTCTATTATGGTTGAAGATATCTGGGCTGTCAGTCCTGAGTATAAGAAAGCAGATGGACCAAACCATTTAGAGCAAGCTAGTAAGCAGTACCCCTCCATGGCCTCTATATCAGCTCTTGCTTCCAGGTTCCTGTCCTGCTCAGCTCTTGCCCTCGCTGTTTTTGGTTATGAAAACCGTGAAAGAGATGAGCCCTTTCCTCCCCAATTTGGTCATGATGTTTCATCATGTTTCATCACAACAATGGTAATTCTAATTAGGACAGAAATTAATTGAGGGGGATATTCTTCTGAAAAATCTGGCCATGCGTTTGGGGTGAGATTAAAGGACATTTTGCTTTGCTCTGGAGAAGCCTTTGATTGTTCAAATCTTACTGAGCAGTTCTGTGGAGGGAGGGATAGAAGAATATTTAGAGGAATGCAACAGAGGGAGAGCTGGTTTGTGAAGTTCCAGAGCGAAGTTTGAGAGTTGCTTAAAGATTTTACCAGGGACTTTGCATAATTTGGATTAAGAATCTGTGGTTCTGATCAGCGAGGGGCTGAAAAGTCAGCAGTGAGACCAGCACCACTGAGATGAAGACTTTGTGTTTCTAGTTACTGGGACAATTAATGTGGTGTAGCTGGAACTGAGCAATCAGTGGTGACTAAGAAGAAAACATCACTGAGGCAAAATCTAATGGGAAATGGTGCCTCAGAGTTAGAACACACAGAGACTGTGTTCTGGAGGTGGCTAAGGTTAGTCACCCAGGTGGTACTGGGTTTGAAAGCATGAAAGGACCATGGAGAGCAGCTGAATCTTGGCACTGTGAGAGGCCAGGAGAGGCCAGGTAAAAATTCAGTCTTAGTAGCAGTCGAAGGTCTAGGACTGAAGGAGTCACATAGTCACATAAATTGAGGCTTACCATCTTGAAAAAGCCTCTGAGAGGCTATTGGTGAAAGTGTAGCCCAGTTGCAGCAGAAGACCCTAGAATTTTGGAGATGCCAGCACCATGGCATGGTCATTAAGAACTGTAGCCCTGGTGAAATGGAGCCAGCCAGAGCCTAGAAGACAAGCTGTTTGTTCTGTAGAGGAAGAAACCTGAGAAGAGAGTTAAGGCCCTTGAAGGTGTTCAGATCATGAGTAAATTTCAAATATGGAGCATTATATTAACTACATTGTTATAGTCTGGCATTGCTTTGATTTGATTATGACTGTGCTGTGGTTTTTTGCTCTTGAAGTAAGAAAGTTATTTTATTTATTTGGTAATTTTATAGGAGCCCACCAGTTCAAAGGCAATAGCTTGTAAAAGACTTGGAATATTTTAAAGAGACTGAATTTTTAAGTGTTTGAATTATTAAAGAATATGGGACTGTTCAGTCTGGTAAAATGTTTTCTATTGTGATGTCTTTATTAGTGCGTAGTCTTGGGACTGAACAATAATGAAAAATTATGACTTAAGAGTGGTGTGTTTGTGTGTCAGGTTGATAAGTGTTAAATTGTGCGACTGGTTTTATGTCATTTTGACAGAAGGTGGAGTCATGGGAGGGGCTTCATCTGTAGCAATTTCAGAAGAAACTGCCTCTGGACCACGGGACTGTAGGCAAGTGCATAGAAAATTAAGTCATTTTCTGAATTAATAATTGATGGGGGACAGCTCAGCCCATTCCCACCTCTAAGCTGATGTCCTGGGTTCTGTAAAAAAGTCATCTGAGCCTGTGGAACAAGCCAGTAAACAGCACCTCTCCATGTCCTCTGCATTGGTTACTGCCTCCATGTTCCCGCCCTGTTGGAGTTTCTGTCCCGACTTCCTTCTCTAATGAGCTATTGAGCAGTGATGTTGTTTTTGGTTATGATGTTGTATCACAGCAATAGGAACTCTGGGACAGGTATTTATAAAGCATTAAAAAGTGAAAAAATGAGTAGCTGTAGTTATGACAGAAACTGTTATTAAACATTTTGTCTGAAAAGGTAGGCTCAATCCCCCATCTGTAGCTCTGGCCACTATTCTTTAGGCAATCTGATTTTGACCTAGCATTTCTGCCTTCTATTCTCCCCAGGAAAATGAATTGATTTTTATTTCTTTTCTTTTTTTTTTTTTTTGCCTAGTAAAGTTGAAAGGGGCTCTTACACAGAGAAATGAGCCAATGACATTTCCTGACAGTTTGTGACATCAGGTTCAGTCAGGCTTTTGTTAGAAAACAGTACTCTCAAGACATGAATGAAGAATATTTAATCAAAGAATGATTTATCTGAACAGGGAAAGGGAACCAACGAGGGGTGGTAAAGCAGCCAGAATCTACCCTAAGCCGAATCATCAAGGACCCATGAAGTCTTTGCTTGTCAGAAATGAAGAGTAGGGTCTGGTGGACAGCTGCTGGAATTTTCAGCTTCATGTGCCCTGGAACAAGAAATTGGACAGAGATATGTGGACAGTGTCAGAAATGGAGGCAGTTTATTAGGAAACAAAACCTTTACTGGGAGAAAAGTTTGATAGCTCAGTTGTGCCTGTGTCATATGGGCTTTATTGTAGATCATTTGATTAGGATTCCATTACTGTGCATGCTTTGTGTGGTTCAAGGTGGCCATGCTGGGTAAGCTTTCCAGTCTTTTTCTCTGTAGAACATTTTCATATGTTAATTTTGACCTCAGTCTCTGTTCTACCCACCTGCTTGTTACAGCCCAGTTGGAATTGGACTTTATAAGAGCTTTAAAAGTCTCAAGAAGTTGTGATCCACTTAAGGTCCAGCAGAATAGAAGAAGGTTGAATTGTTACTACTCCAGCCAACCTTTGCTCTCACCATTCTGTGAACCTGCTGATGCCTCCCACCATTTAAACTCCACTGGAAGTGAGAATAAGAGCTTAGCTTCCTGATAACACAGCCTATGGAAATCAGCTTCAGCAGCACACAGTGTATCTGATTCATGAAACAAGTGAGAAATGGAACACAAAAAGCCCTATTCTGAAAGTTGGCACAACACAGGAGAATGAAGCCTCAGTTGATGAACTGTGCAGCAAAATAAATACAAATTTGAGTTAAGGATTTGACAAGATCAATAGATGATACTAGGCAATAAATTTAGTCCCTCCAAATTACTACCCCATGTGCATTGTGAAAATGTCATAACTTACTATTACATTACATAACTATTATAGTGTCTTAAAAAGATAGAAACTTATAATCATGTTTCATTAACCCTAAGATATATCATATTGGGTTGTAGAGTTGTGTTGCTTACTAGAAGTTTGTTTCCACCTGCAAGATCAGATTGTGTCTTTATGTGAAATTGATTTTTGGAAAGATTTTTTTGTAAAGATGAGATCATTCCAAACAGCTTAGGTCCTCCATCTAATGACTAATGTTTTTATAAGGAGAATGTGCAAAAACAAAATAAAACAACAAAAATCCATTCTCTGTGATGATAGGATCAGAGATGCAAGCAACTAAAGCTACAAGCAGCCATCAGAACCCAGCAGGAAATAAGTCTAAATTCTTTCCCAGAGTCTCCAGGGGAGAGTGCCACCCTCCACAATTGTGCTAATGAAGCCCTTTGGTTTTGATACTTTATCTTGGCTGAACTAGAAATTCACAAGCTACATTCTAGACTCCACCTTTAACATATTCAGGGATCAATACATATGGAAATAAAAAACCTTTGGGATAGGCTGTCAACCAGGCAAACCAAACCTAGCTGAATAAATGGCAGCAATTTTAAGACACATGTGTGTAGGGGGCACAGAGGTCCTCTACTCACAGAAAACCAGGAATCATGCAGGGGTGTCTCTTCAATGGAGAGATAAAATCAAACACCTGCATTCCATCCAGAAAGCTGAGAGTGGATTTTGTTAGGACCTGGTGACCTTTTGCTATATGTGGAGGCAGATCTGACTCACCTTTTGCTGTAGAGCAAAATTCCCTGGAATCTTTATTCCAGACTCTGCTTTCCCTAGACTATTATCCATTTGTGGGAACTTGTCACATGTACTTTATATTTTTCTGACCTCTATGCTATAGGTCAGAGACCACACTAGATTATAGACCTTTCAGCAATAGAACCCACCCTTCTGGTTACATGTACTCTGTATAAGAGTTTCTACAAAGTCACACTTTAAGCTTTAATGTGCCCCTGGAATTAGATTGATTGTTGCCTGGAAACCTTTTCCCAAATTGTACTGTTTTAAAAATGCCTACAACGGACCACCTTGCATTAGACTCTCCGAAGTCTGATCCAAGTTGACCAAGTCATTCCATATTGGGTTTCCATTCTCATCTCTTTGCTAGGTTTGCTCCTCTGTCCTTCTCACCTGGAAAACAGTTTTTCTGTTTTTTTTTGGTTTATAAATTCAGGAAACAAACATTGGGAGAAGGTGTGGTGCTTGACAAGTTCAGGACATGCCCAAAGCAGGAATCAAAATTGATGTTAATTCTATACAACTACATGCCCGCTTCAACACAGCACTACATGATTTGTATACTTTTTAATTGGTCCTTGAAGAAAATCTATTACCAATGTTCTTGATGACACTGTCAATAACTTTCTGTAGCAAAACCTAGAGTCCTGTACCTAAGTCAAATACTGATTTGAAGGTGAGAATACTAAATGTGAAAAATATAGAAAAATTTACAGAAATATATCTTATTCACATTTCATTTTAAGTATGCATACCCAAGCTGCATGATTGAAATTTATCCTTTTCCATTTCTAAATAAGTTTGAAATATGTATGAAACAAATATTTTAAATAATAAATATTCATGCCATAGTTTAACTGAAAGTTTTTATAGTGCCTCAGAAAATTTATTATTATTTTTATTTCATAAACTCTCAGGTAAATGCTTTACTATCAGTTATTACTATTTTAGTTCAAATTATTGAGATATAATTTATTTTCTATGTTTAAGTTTTCCATTAAAAATTAACTCCTGTAGTTTCACTTTTAGAAAATGACATCCTCCTGAGCAACGTCTCACAAACTCAGAAAGATAAACTGGGGATGTATTTACTCATTGGTGGACTTTAAACAAGAAAAGCTAAGTATGTCCAAGCTGCAAACCACAGCCAATGAACAGCTTGGGATCTGAAACACCTTGGACTGGCACATTAGAGCCCATTCCCTCCAGAAAAACACCTGACTCAGTCTTGATGTTGGGGTGAGGAAAGCAGATCTGCCTGGAGTGGATGTTGAACTAAGCCACCATGGGACCTTGGGACCTGCTGCCCTTGCTGGGGAGAAGATAAACTGATGGAGAGAAGAGTGAGTGACTGGGAGAGGCAGGAGGGGGAAGGGAGCCTGAACAAGGGGATACATGGATAAAAAAAATATGACTTCTTTTTCATAATAAAAATAGTAATAAAATAATAAAAATATATAAAAAGAATAAAACTTGCTTCACCACAGCAGCCACATGAAAGATCTTTTAAAAGATAGTTACTAAACAGAGTGCATTGGTACTTATCTGTAATTACAGCACTCAAAAGGGTGGAGTCAGAAGAGGCAAGAGTTCAACTGTGTTTGAGTACATCATGGGCTATATTAGACCCTGTCTCAAAGATAAACAAATAAATAGATGGTATTGGTTGAGTGATGTCTTTTAAAGATGAGGTGATATACAAGGGCAGGACAGAAAATCTGTTGCTAAGATGAGATTCTACAATACTATCATTTCAGTAGAGGAAGTATCCTGTTTACTGTATGTACTCCGTTAGACCCAATACCCCTTTCTATCCAGCAGCACCCAAAAACAGCATTTGCCAATTCCCTGGATTTTCCTTTCTGGACACAACAAAGTGGTCACAAGAAACTTTCCATTTATAATTAAAATTGAGATAGACATATTAGTCAAATTTATCTCTTAAAGTAAAAATGAAGCTGAACAAAAAATATTGTGCATATTCTCTGCATTTCAGACCCATAAATTAGTCTCATGATGTTGGCAAGGCAATATAAATACTTTATGATGCCGTAAAATGAAGATAGTATGTATTTAAGATCACATTTTAATAATTCTTAAAAACCTACCCCATTAAATTTCTTTTTGACATATAAAATTGTAGAAATTTAAAGGTAGAAGGAGCCTTAGGTAATCAAATCCACATTGTATTTTACTGTCTAACCTATTACCTTGAATTTGAACTGTCTTTATTTCTGTCATTTTATAAAATCTGTAAAGAAATACGACTCTTGTGACTCTTGTCTCTGTCACTTAAATTTGCTACCATAATGCGTGATGATCTCAGAACCTGGGGTGTCAATCTCAGCTAGCTGTCAAGAGCCAGCATTAAGGGAAGATCATGAGTAACTCCAGCCAGGTGATGTCTAAGGAAGCCAAGTGTAAGCCTTCCTAAGCAATGAGTAGACAGGAGACAGTGAGGGTAGCAGTTCCAGCCTGAATATACTTCATCCTCCAGATAGGACAGAAATCCAAATGCTTAGCAAGCAGTCTTCAGATCAACATTCTTCTGTGTGTGTGTGTGTGGTGTGTTATTTCCCTGGGTGTGAATTTCTGTGGGCAAAGTGATACATACCTGTGATTCCAAGACTCAGAAAGCTAAGACAAGAGGATTGACAATTTTAGTTCAGCCAGCTTGGGCCGCATAGTGAGATCCTCATCCAAGACAAGTTGTTTTAGATCATCTCTTAAAGATTTTGGGTCAGTTATAAGTTGAGTTAATTACTCATGATGAAAATATATATTGTTTTCAAATATACTGTCATGTGCATCTTGCATTATTGTTGCTTGCATTTGGCACACAACCTTGAGAGTCAGAATCTAATTGTCAAATCTACCATTCATATTTCACAGGCAAAGACGCTGTAATGTAGGGGGAACAGCTACCTCCACAGAGACATCAGTTTGTTTTAGGGTTAGCTGATTCCATTGATGATGTGACTTTTCACCAATATGCAAACTAATGGCAGAAAAAAGCATCAGTGCTTGCTTGGGTATCAGAACCTTTCTTCCCTTGACTTAGCATTGGAGGTGGATCAACTCCAGGCATCTCACATGAAAACTAATGGAAAAAGTTGATATTTTTTTGTTTTCTACTAAATAAATATGTTTAAGTTTTTGTACTTAGAAAAATCTTTTAAAAAATCACTTACCTAGTACTTAATAAAAATATTTACTTTACTGGTAATATCACAAGATGTTTAAGGAAATATGCATATTTTATAGAACCCAATACTATTGAAAAAGAAATGAAATATGATTGATATTAATGAACATTTAGAAATTCTAGAAATTACACATTATATCATGAATTCTCAGTTCTTTACTTCACCAGAGTGAGCATTTGCTGTTGATGCATGGACAAACCATTAGCTCCCTTTATTGACATGTTTTAAAACATCATTTTGTTTGCTGTTAAGGATTTTTATCATATGGGTGAGCAGAAGAGTCCTCACACTGGTGGATTCTAGTTTAATAACTGTGGTCATTATACAGACCTATAAATCAGATGTGTGAACACTTTCTACTTCTCAGCCATTCGTTTGCAATATATCAAATGATCAGCCAATCATATCATCTAAAATACTCTCAAAGCACCCAATTACCTTCCATAATATGAAGTAGTTTTTCAGTGAATGTTTTCTGTAATTATTTTTGCTGTTTTCATAGTTACCATCATGGCTTGGCTGAGCCATTGCAATAAACTCTTATATTATATTCTATCATCAAATGTACTTCTAGATTCAAATGGTTTTCACATTATCATTTTAAAAAAGCCTCTTTAGAACACAAGAATAGAAAAATTGGGCATGGTCAGTGGCTCAGCAGTTAAGGTGCTTGCCATATACATTAGAACTAGAATTTAGAGTTCTAGATCCCTTAGAAGGTAAATGTGATAGCCTGCTTGTATCCACCAGGATCCTGAAACAAACTGGCTAACCACCTTAATCATATCTTTGAGATATATGTTCAATTAAGAGACCCTACATCAATAAAGAAGGTGGAAAGAGATCCAAGATTCTGACCTCAACATGGTCTTCCACATGCATAAGTGTATACACTCCCCAAACAAACACACACACACACACACACCCCTGCACATTTATATGCATGCACAAATGTGTAAATACATACTTACAGAAGAAAGAAAAGGATGTAAATATAGACAATTTACATTTTAAAGTACCCTTGGGATGTGTTGATAGCAACAACACAGTCTACAGTGTAGACATATGACTTGAAGCTTCAGCACTAACCCTTCTCTATTCATGGAGCATTTTAAATTTCTGGTCTCTTTAACTGAGTTCTTTCTTTCTTTTTATCTACCCTCCTTCTTCTATCTTCTTCCATTTGGCCTTGATCACTTTGAAAGCCCCTTCTAGAGATCCTGCACTGGAAGAATCCCTCTCCTTGTATTCTTCTCCTTGTTGGCAGACCATCTCTTAGCTTTTGAAATCCCTATCCTAATCATAATTTTACATATACCTATATGAATCTTTATTAATACATTTGTATTTACATACTGCAAGGTTCAAGAGGCTGAATGCTATTTATACTTAATGATATCAAACGATAATTATGAATAAATATGAGACAATGTGCATGGTAGTTTACTAACTCCTGTAATATATTAGGCGAATGTGAACACAGAAGTTGTTCATCGGAATATGTTCTTTTTATTTTGAAGATTTTTGATGTTTGTTTTTATACCTTATAGGTATGGTTCTAAAATAAACTTAAAGGCTCTATACTTAACAGTTTTACATTTAGGGCCACAAGAACAAATAGAGTTAATTATGAATCAACCTGAGGTCAGACTAGCTATATTTGTAGTGCCTGTTATTTGAGTCTGCCTAATCCCTATTAGAGAGTAGACTAGTATTGTTTCATTCAGAAAGGAGTGGATGGAGACTTATGTATCCCTAGACAAAAGAATGCATTATTCATGTGCTCACAAATTCATGCAAAGCAAAGCAAACTTAATGAAGATTTATATCAGGATCTACTTCCTGGCTTTAAAAATACATCATTTCTTGGGCTTATCATACAAGGGAAGTGGTAGAAACCCCATCCTCCAAGCTATTAAGACTCCATGAACACTGGATTAGAAAATACTCTGGGGACTTGTCTTTCATGACTTGGGGGTGGTGGTGGTTGTGGATTTTATGACATAATCAGTCATTTGTCCCCTCCATCATTCTTTGGAAGAAGACAGTGAGAACTTTAATCATCATTGAATGGTGCTGTTAAGTACACAGTTTTGTGGGATGGAAGAGGGCTTAATGTTTTACTTTAATGAAGATGTTTTATGTGAACTGACATAACATTCCTGACTCACTGAAGCAGATGCCCCTCAGCCATGAGTTTATAAAGCCTGGTGTGTTCTCCCAGTCTGAGACATGAGGACACATGTCTACTATGCTCTTACTCAGTCGTAAAGCCATTCTTAGTTATTCTGTATTTCCAGATATTAAGCATACTGCCTCTGACAAAGACAATATTGGTCATATGTTGGTGCTGTGAATGAGTGGAGAGATGGATGGATTTGTCAAATTATCCATCACTATTACTGAATAACTTTAAATTACACTGAATATCTTTGAACTTTGAGTAATAAATCCCAAACTTTGCTTGCAAAGTCAGTTCTTTTTAACATTCTGTTTATACCTCTTTTTTTGTTCAGTTGCACCTTTTCATCCAGTTTTCTTTCTTTCTCTTCTCAAGAGGTTTCCAATGCTACTGAATCAAAGGCTAATACCAGTGTACCTCAACGTCAGCACTGGAACGCTATTCTCACTGACAAAATCCAGCTGGCTTTTGTATTCTACTTTTTAAAACCTTTGACATGGGTTGTGTTAGCAAGTATTGCTACACAAGTTTTCCAATTTGAAAATCGGTAGAAAAGAGATAACTTTTAATTATCTTTGAATTGGGCAGCTTAACAGTTAAACCTAGTTCTCAGAGGCTGGCATATAGAAAATCCATTTGGGGCTGCTGTTTGAAAAGCCAGCCAGTCACTCTCTGAGCCAGTATAAAACCTTTTTCATCTGTATTCTCCTTTCAACTTCAGTAGTGTATAAAGAAAAGCACCTTCAGAGAGCCCACAAGCTGAAGTTTAAGACATCTAAGACATTTGTTTGAATATTTGTGGTAATGTATTATGATAGTTACTTGAAACCTCAACAAAATTATGCTTTCTAAGCAAAATAATAATGATATATCCAACTTATTTGAAAGCAGGCATTTAATATTATTTCTTTACTGTAACATGTAAAGATCTTTACATTGCATCCTTCATAATAGCTAAAGCAGTTGTCAGTGCTATGAGCTTATAATGTATGCATTATTGTTCCCCCTGTAGTGATAAAATCAAGGCTTTGTGAGGTTATTGGATTTGCTCAAGGTCACACATCAAAACTCAGATTTTTCTAACTCCAAGCCATGTTTAATTCTGATTCATAAGCTGCCCATGAGATGTAATGTCAGGTATCCTCAGTGGAAACAATGTCTTCCTAGATTGTTTCTTCAGTTTCATCTGCTTGATGGTAGCTAAAAGTACAAAATAAGTGATATAATTTTCTTCATTAAATAATTGTTAATGAATTACAATGGAAGTATCAAAAAGAATGATATTGATGTTCATGTCTATAAGAAATGCCTAGCCCCTATTAGATTCCTGGATGAAGGCTCCTCTGGAGCTTACAAAGAAAACCGTGGTTGTGGCAGTTTGATAGAAAATGGCCTCTGAAGGGAGTGGCACTATTAGGAGGTGTGTCTTTGCTGGGGTAGGTGTGGCCTTGTTGGAGGAAGCTAGTCACTGTAGAGGCAGACATAGAAGTCTCACATTTGCTTAAGGAGTCTCCATGTCTCAGACTAATTCCTGTTGACCATAAGTCAAGATTTAAGAACTCACAGCTCGTTCTCTAGCACTGTGTTTGCCTGCATGCTGCCTTGTTTCCCATTCTGACAATAATGAATTAAAACTCTGAACTGTAAGCCAGTTAAATAATTTCCTTAAGAGTTGCCAAGGTCAAGATGTCTTTTTACAGCAATAGAAATCCTAACTAAGAGAGTGGTGGTAGTGCTTTAATGTACTTTTGAAGTAGACTTGGTACTATCTTCACTGTGGGAGGGACATTGTGAAAATTACTGATGGTGTCCACCTCTATACAAGGTACAGAATAGACCATGTGAAATGTTCTCATCTTAAAACATGTTCCTGTATTAGGCCTTCTGTTGCCTTACCTAAGGACCCTTCCCTCTGCAAAGGAACCGCCTCAGAACCTCTGCCTCAAACTTTCCTTGAAAATTCATTTTATTTGCTTTTAATATTTTAATAGATGTTTACCATTCAGCATATTTTATAATAGCCATTTCTAATTGAGATTATTATTTTCTTTGTTAGGTTGAAAATTTCTGAACAGATAAATAGGGCCTTAATCATTCTTTTGTTTTTATTTTATATATTATACTTTACTATAGTTTCTTTCCTTTTCTTTTTTCCTTTTCTTTTTTTTATTATGAATAAAGTCTCATTTTTTAATCCATGTATCCCCTTGTTCAAACTCCCTTCCCCCTCCAGCCCCTCCCAGACAATCTTTCTTCTCCTTATCACATTATCTCCTCCCCAACAAGGGCAAGAGGTTCCAAGGTCCCAAGGTGGCTTAGTTCAGCATCCACTCCGGGCAGATCCACTTTTTTCACCCCAATATCAAGACTGGGTCAGGTGTTCCTCTGGAGGGAATGGGCTCCAAAGTGCCAGTCCAAGGTGTTTCAGATGCCAAGCTGTTCAGTACTTGTGGTTTGCAACTTGGACATGCTTAGCTTTTTGTTTAATGTCCACAGTGAGTGAGTATATCCCCTGCTTATCTTTCTGGGTTTGTAAGATCTCACTCAGGAGGATATTCCTCAAATCCATCCATTTGCCTGCAAATTTTAGGATATCATTTTTTTTCATACCACTGAGTAGTACTCCACTGTGCAGACATACCACAGTTTCTTAATCCATTCTTCAGTTGATGGGCATCTAGGTTGTTTTCAGGTTCTTGCTATTAGGAATAATGCTGCTATAAGCATAGCTGAGATAATGCTTTTAGGGTGCAAGTGTACATCTTTAGGATATATGTCCAATAGTGGTATTGCTGGATCATTGGGGAGATTGATTCTCAGTTTTCTGAGAAACCAACATATTGCATTCCAGAGTGGCTGAACAAGCTTACACTCCCACCAACAATGGTAGAGTGTTCCCCTTGCTCTGCAACCTCTCCAGCATAGGCTGTCATCTGTGTTTTTAATCTTAGCTATTCTGACAGGTTTAAGGTGGTATCTCAATGTTGTTTTGATTTGCATTTTTCTGATGGCTAAAGATGAGTACCTTTTCAGCCTTTTGTAATTCTTCTGCTGAGAATTTGCTTTTTAGTTCTGGACCCCATTTTTTGATTGGGTTATTCAAGGTTTTGGGCTTTAGTTTCTTGAGTTTTCTATATATTTTAGAGATCAGTTCTCTGACACTTGTAGGGTTGATTGTTGTTCTTAGTGTCTGTGGTACTGGTGTTATATTTACTATACTTTCATTCAACAGATTTACAATAATATTTTTTTAGTGCGACTGGATATTTATATTGAAATAATTGTTTTAGCTTTTCTGGATATGGTGAAAAATTCTAAAGAATAATATATCATTCTGTATGGAATTTAAACTGGTTGTGAATTCTGGGTCAACAATATGTTAAAAAATGTACCTTACCTAAGCAAGTAGTCCTAATTAAAAATATACTACAAAGGTAAACTTCTTGACCTAAAAAAGAGTATTTTCTTTTTCATTTGCAGCGAAGAAATATTGGAAAAAAGAAGATGATATTTTCTCATATCTCCAAGTATTTTTGTTGAAATTCACATAGAATCAGTTTAAGATATTCAATGTTATATCTCTAATAATTTAACAGTGGATATAGTTATGGAGGACTTTGGACTTGTATAAAAAATATATCCTAGAGAAATCCTCAAACTTTGTCATTTTCATAATTTCCTGTAAATTGCATGATAAAATGTGTGAATGTCAACAGCTGGTTTCCAGAAGGGCATTGAGGCAGGGCTGCTATCCAGTTTCCTAAAGTCCTTGCTTGGCCAAGTTAGCCACACACACCTCAGCTTAGAATTTGGACTCCATCAAAATGTCACTTTACCACATTGAGACTTAGATTTTTTTAAGCAGTTTGTAGATGGCTTATGTGACAATTTTTAAGTGAGTGGATGCCAAAAATTTTATTATTTTATCCTATACTATATACAAGGTATTGTGAAACAGAATTATGCAAGATGCAGAGGTTTGTAATACATACATTTCCCAGAGCTCCAATAGTATAAAATATCATGAAAATATGGTATTCTGAGGAAGAAAAATAGACCTGATCTGACAGGATAGAAAAATTCATTATAAAAAAGAATGAGCTCAGTTGGGGCACCAAGGTTGAAAAGAATTTTTTAAAGGGATGACTAAATGATGAACAGAATGCTAGGAAAGAAAACTATTGTGCAAATTCTATTAGTATTATAAAAAAGCTGGAACCATATATGGGGGAAAAAACTGGAATATCAGAGAGAGGAAACAAACCACAGCCATTTCTCACCTAGCCAACTTCTCAGGCCAAACAAGGAAAGTCCTATCGTCATGGGCCCTAAGTCTGAGCAGTCACTCAGACAGAGTGGCTAAATTTCTGCCTTCTCCTGCCTTATATTTCTTTTCCTTACCTGCTATTTTACTTTGTAGTTAAGCTCTCCTAGGATTAAAAGTGTCAGCTGCCACTACCTGTCTATTAGGTCTTCAACTCAGAGATCCAGACAGATCTCTATCTCTTGGGTGATTGAATTAAAGGCATTGGTCACCACTCCCAGATATTTTTATTTTTATTTTTATGAAATAAAAGTCTCAATTTTTATCCATGTATCCCCTTGTTCAAACTCCATTCCCCCTACCAACCCCTCACAATCACATTCTCTTCTCCCCATGCCCTCATTTCCTCCAGCAGAGTGTTGTATTAAGTTTTTCCCGGGAGCCCATTTGAGTCCGGAGGTTTGTACCTGGTGGCTTTTGTCCCCAAAAGAAATGAATCACACACTTATATCTTTTAAACTGTTTGGCCCATATCTTAAGCGCATTACTAGCTAGCTCTTTCATCTTAAATCAACCCATTTCTATTAATCGTCCCGCCATGTGGCTTAGCCCGTGGCTCAGCCCCGTACCTCTACATGTTCCTCCTTCAGGGGTTGGATGGAGACTGGCTAACTCAATCCTTCTTCCTACCTTCTTGTGCTCTGATTCTCCACCCACTTCTACAGTGCTCTACGTAGGCCAAAACAGTCCTTTATTTACAGCATACAGAACATTCCACCACAGCAGAGAGAGCAACAAGTTCCAAGGTGAATTAGTTCAACATCCACTCCATGCAAGTCTGATTTCCTCATCCTAATATCAAGAATGGGTCAAGTGTTCCTCTGGAGGGAATGAGCTCCAAGGTGCCAGTCCAAGGTGCATCAGATCCCAAGATGTTCAGTGGTTAAGGTTTGCAGCTTGAGTGTTCTTTACTTTTTGCTTATCATTCTGAGTTTGTGTACCTTGCTCAGGAGGATACCCTCCAAATACATCCATTTGCCTGCGAAATTTAGGATATTATTTTTCTTACAGCTGAGTAGTACTTCATTGTGTAGATGTACGACAGTTTCTTTTTAATTAAGTAATTAATTTTTTATTATGGATAAGGAAGTCACATTTTTCTATTCCTGTATATCCTTAATCAAGGTCCCTTTCCCTTCCACAACATCAGGTCATTCTTTCTTCTCCACATCTCCCCATCCCCCCCTGGGCAGGTGATCCCAAGATCCCAAGGTCCCGATAATGCTTAGTTCAGCCTCCACTCCTGGCAAATACAGCTTTAAACCCCCTAACACCAAGACTGATTCTCGTGTTCCTCTAGGGGTAGTGGGATCCAAGGGGTCAGTTCAAGGTGTTTCCGATCCCAAGCTGTTCAGTGGTTGTGGTGTGCAGCTTGGATATGCTTTGCTTTTTTTTATTGTTTAGAGTTCACTAATGAGTGAGTACATACCGTGCTTATCTTTCTGGGCTTGTGATACCTCGCTCAGGGGGATATTCTCCAAATCTATCCATTTGCCTGCAAATTTCAGGATATCATTTTTTTCTTACTGCTGAGTAGTACTCCATTGTGTACATGTACCACAGTTTGTTAATCCATTCTTCAGTTTAGGGATATCTAGGTTGATTCCAGGTTCTTGCTATTGGTAATAATGCTGTTATGAACATAGTTGAGCTAATGCTTTTATGGTACCAATGTGCATCTACTTTGCTCAATAGTGTTATTACTGGATGCTTGGAGAGACTGAGTCTCAGTTTTCTGATAAACCACCATATTGCATTCCAGAGTGGCTGAACAAGTTTACACTCCCACCAACAATAGAGGAGTGTTCTCCTTGCTCTACAACCTCTCCAGCATAGGCTGTCATCTGTGTCTTTTATCTTAGCCAACCTGACAAGTGTAAGGTGGTATCTCAAAGTTGTTTTGATTTGCATTTCTCTGATGGCTAAAGATGTTGAACACTTTTTCAAGTGCCTTTCAGCCATTTGCAATTGTTCTACAGAGAACTCACCTTTTTGTTCTGATCCTCATTTTTTAATTTGGTTAATTAAGGCTTTGGACTCTAGTTCCTTGACTTCTCTCTATATTTTAGAATTTAGTCCTCTGTCACTTGTAGTTTTTTTTTTTGTTGTTTGTTTGGTTTTTTTTTTTTTTTTTTTTGATCTCTCACCAACGTTTATTAAACCATTAAGTCCCAGAGCAGATGTTCACCATGTTTGCACAACTTTGTCAAAGACTAGCTGGCCCTGAGGCTCAGTGGCATCTGGAGGCAGGAGGGCCAAGTACACAGGGGTTTCAGCTCCCTCCTCCACGGTCCTGGAGCCCTGGCCCCTTGCATGTCAGTCTTCACCCAACCCGGGCAGCAGGCATTCAGCAGAATCCTGTCTGCTCCCCTCTTTTCATCCAGCTGCTGGGCCAGGATTCTTGAAAGGACTGTCACCCCCAGCTTGGGCACCCCATAAGCTGAGTCTGGCCAACCTTCCCTCTCGTGGACTTCATTTTTTGTATCCTCCACAAACTTTTTCATGAGGTCGACCAGATCCCCCTCTGTGAGTGTGTCACATCGGAACTTTTCCTGAAGATCTTCACTGCAGTTTTCAAGAGCCCTTGACCCCTGCAGACTGCTGACATTCACCACTCACCCATGTGGTTTCATTATGGGCAGTAACTCAGTGCAGACATTTCTAGTGGCAAAAAAGTTGGTGATAATATATTCCCATTCTGTAGGCTGTTCTTTTGTCTTGTTGACTGTGTCCTTGGCTTTACAAAAGCTTCTCAGTTTCAGGAGGTCCCACTTATTGATTGTGGTTCTTAGTGTCTGTGCTTCTGGTGTTATATTTAGTTAGTGGTCACCTGTGCCAATTCGTTGGAGGGTATTTCCCACTTTCTTTTCTATCTGGTTCACTGTGGCTGGGTTTATGTTGAGGTCTTTGATCCACTTGGTTTTGAGTTTTGTGCAGGGTGATAGTCTTGGATCTATTTGCATTTTTCTACACACTACCATCCAACTATGCCAAAACCATTTGTTAAAGATACTATCTTTTTTCCATTGAATATTTTGGGCCTCTTTTTAAAAAATCAGGTGTTCATAGGTGTATGGGTTAATGTCAGAATCTTCAGTTTGATTCCATTGATCCAGAAGTCTGTTTTTATGCCACTACCAGGCTGTTTTTATTACTGTAGCTCTATAGTATCACTTGAAGTCAGTGATGATGGTGCATTCTGAGGTTCTTTTGTTCAGCAAAATTGTTTTGGCAATCCTGGCTTTCCTGTTCTTCCAAGTGAAATTGAGTATTGTTCTTTGGAGGTCTGTAAAAAACTGTGTTGGGATTTTGATGGGAAGTACATTGAATCTGTAGATTGCTTTTAGTAGAATTGCCATTTTTCCTAAGTTAATCCTACCTATCCAGGAACATGGAAGATCTTTCCATTTTCTGATATCCACTTCAATTTTTTTCAGTAATTTAAAGTTTTGTCAAATAGATCTTTTATTTCTTTGGTTATAGTTACACCAAGGTGATGTTTCCCTTATTTCCTTTCAAGCCCTTTTATCTTTAGTGTATAGGAGGGCTACTGATTTCTTTGAGTTAATCTTGTATCCTGCTACATTGCTGAAGGTGTTTATCAGCTGTAGGAGTTCCCTCATAGAATTTTGTACGTCACTTATGTTTATAATTATATCATCTACAAATACAGTTTTACTTCTTCTTTTCTAATTTGTATCCCCTTAATCTTCTTTTGTTCTCTTATTGCTTTATCTAAAACTTAGAAAACTATATTGAATAGATAAGGGGAGAGGGGACAGCCTTGTCTAGTTCTTGATTTTAGTGGGATTGCTTTGAGTTTTTCTGCATTAACTTTGCTGTTGGCTATCAGCTCTTTGTAAGTCACCTTTATTATATACAGGTATTTTCCATGTATTCTTGATCTCTCCAGGATTTTTATCATAAATCAGTGTTGGACATTGCCAAAGGCTTTTTTAAGCTTCTAATGATATGATCGTGTGTGTGGTCTTTTTTTTTTTTTCAGTTTGTTCATATGATGGATGACATTTACAGTTTTTCATATGTTTTATCATCCCTGCATTTCTGGATGAAGCCTACTTCATCATGGTGGATGATATTTTTTTATATGTTGTTGTATTTGCTTTGCAAGAATTTGGTTGAGAATTTTTGCATCATTATTCATGAAGCAAATTAATCTGTTATTCTCTTTCTTTGATGTGTCTTTGAGTGGCTTGGTTATGAGGATTATTGTGGCATCATAAAAAGAGTTTGGCAATATTCCTTCAATTTCTACTGGATGAAACAATTTGAGGAGTATTAGTATTAGTTCTTCTTTGATTTTCTGGTAGAATTCCACACTGAAAGCACCTGGACCTGTGCTTTTTTTACTTGGGAGGCTTTTAATGTCAGCTTCAATTTCTTTTTGGGTTATAGTTCTGTTTAGGTATTTAGTCTGATCTTGATTTAATTGTGGCAAGTGGTACCATCTAAAAAGCTGTCCATTTCTTCTAGGTTTTCCATTTTGTGGAGTATAGATTTTCAAAGTATGATCTGATAATTCTCTGGATTTCCTGGGATTCTGTTGTTAGGTGCCCCTTTTCATTTATCTATCTTATTGATTTCTCAAAGAATCAACTGTTGGATTCATTGATTCTTTGTATTGTTCTTTTTGTCTCAATTGTATTTATTTCAGCTGTAAATTTGATTATTTCCTGCCATTTACTCATTCTACATGAATTTGCTTCTAATTATTCTAGGGCTTTCAGTTGTGCTGATAGTTCACTTGTGTGGAATTTCTCTAGGTTTTTCATATAGGCATCTAGTGCTACGAATTTTTCTATTAAGACTGCTTTCATTGTGTTCCATAAGTTTGGGGATGTTGAGGATTCATTTGCATTAAATTCTAGGAAGTCTTGATTTCTTTCTTAATTTCTTTCTTGGCCTAGAGGTGGTTCAGTTGAGTGTTGTTTAGTTTCCATGATTTGGTAGGCTTTCTGTTATTCTTAATATTGTTGAACTCCAACTTTAGACCATGGTGGTCTGGTAAGGGATTATTTCCATTTTTTTGTATCAATTGATATTTGCTTTATGACCAATTACGTGATCAATTTTAGAGAAAGTTCCATAGGGTGCTGAGAAATATGTGTATTTCTTTGTGTTTGAGTGGAAGCTTCTGTAAATATCTATTAACTATATTTGCATCAAAACTCTGTTAGACCCCTTCTTTCTCTGTTGAGTCTCTGTCTGGTTGACCTACCCAAGGATGAAAGTGGGATATTGAATTCTTCTACTATTAGAGTGTGACATTTGATGTGGGGCTTAAGCTGATTGATAGTTTTGTTGGGTACAGTAGTCTGGGTTGGCAGCCATGCTCTTTTAGTATCTGTACAACTTTTGACCAGGACTTTCTTTCTTTAATTGTTTCCATTGAATATTCAGGAGTTATTCTGATATGTCTGCCTTTTAGGTAATTTGGCCCTTTTCTTTTGAAGCTCTTAAAATTTTTTCTTTGTTCTGTATTGTTGCTTAATTATTATGTGGTGAGCAAACTTTTTTGGAGGTCTAATCTACTTGGTGTTCTATAAGCTTCTTTTATTTTTATATGCATTTCCTTCTTTAGATTGGAAAAGGTTTCTTCTATGATTTTATTGAATACATTATCTGTGCCTTTCAGTCAGTATTCTTCTCGTTCTTCTATTACTATTTTTGTCAGGTTTGGTCATTTCATGGTGTCCCATGAACGTTTTGTGTTGTGGCTTTTTTGTTTTTTGTGTATTGTTTGACTGATGTATCTATTTCCATTATTGAGTCTTTCACTCCAGAGATTCTCTCTTCCATTTCTTGGATTCTGTTGGTTATGCTTCTGTCTGTGCTTCCACTTCTTTTCTTCAGATTTTCTTTTTCTACCTTTTCCTCATATTGTGTAATTTTTATTGTTTCTATTTCACTTTTTAGGTCCTGGAATGTTTTTTTCATTTGTTGTTTTTCCTTTTCTTGATTTTCTTTCAAGAATTTGTTTATCTCTTTCAGTTTTTTGTATGTATTTTCTTCTATTTCTTTAAGGGAATTTTTTTATATCCTCTTTTAAGGCCTCTATAAAGGTGTTTTTGATTTTGTTTCCTACTCTTCATTGCTCTATTCAGGTATTGGTGTTGTAGAACCACCCGTTTCTTCTGGTTTTACTTTGTTGTTCTTTATATTGTTATATGCATTCTTGCGCTGGTGTTTGCCAATTGCTTCAATGGTTCACTCTTAGTCAGCTCCTAGTCAGTTGTGGGTAGAGATGGTTATATATTTCCTGTCTGCTCTGCATACCTGTCCATGGTTCAAAAGTGTCTATCTATGATGATGATGCTCTGGGAAGTTCTTCCTGCTATGTAGCTCTAGGGATCGCTGGAGAAGAATCCTCCCAGTTTTAGTCTAGATCCTTACTTCTGTGCAAGAGTGTGAGGTCAGAGCCATGGGTTTGTCCCTGACCAGGGAGAGAAAATTACTGGGTGGCCCATAAAATAGAATCTGCTCATCTCTGATTCAGCTCTGGATATGGGTTTGCAATTTTCAGGTGTCTGTCTTTCTATACTTTCTGACTTTCATGACTTGGCTGTGGATGATTCTGTTCTCTGATATTTCAGACTATTTTTATTAAATATGCACTATTTCACTACATATCCTTTTTTGTATAAATAAAAAGGTTATAACTAATGTAAGAACTATATGCAATAGGTACAATAAATATAATGTATAGAAACAATAATTACATCATCAGTAATGCCCAGTCTATTAACAATTGACAAATTAAAAGAAAATATCTCATTATTTATTCTATTTTGGAGAGTCTAAAGGATTGAATCTAATTCACTTTCTATCTAATTTATATTACCAACTAATTTATTTTGTGGTATCTCTCAAATTTATACACATTAAGTTTTTAGTGAGTTTCTTTTCTGAAACTCTAACTAGAAAATTATAACTAAAATTACCTATCTCAAACTTTATCAAAAACCCAAAAAGGAAATAATATTAACTAAGTAAATAGGAAGTGAAAGCAAGCGACTTTGTGTGAGACTATCAGATTTTTTAGTAACTTGTATGTTAAATTTTCTTTCTTCTTTTGTTCTATTCACTGTAACAACTTTATATTTTTCTCTGACTACACAGTTTTTCCAGAACCCCCTCAACATGTTTGTGAACTACTTGTGTAAATATATTTATTCTTGTAGTTGGGGAGGTATTGGGCATTAAACTTTTTGTGTGTATGTGTGCATGGTGTATCTTTTTTAGTGTATGATGTATGCTTGTATATGTGTTGTAGAAAGTTTTTCCGGTACCTGTTTTGGGTTTGGAGGTTTGTGCCCAGCGCGCCTGCGGCAGAGGTTTGCAACCTGGCACGCACACAGCTTTTGTCCCCCAAAGAATTGAATCGCATGCTTATATCCTTTAAACTGTTTGGCCCATATCTTAAGCATATTACTAGCTAGCTCTTTCATCTTAATTCAACTCATTTCCATTAATTTTCCCACTACGTGGCTCAGCCACAGACTGAGCTAGTACCTCTACATGTCTGTCTTCTTCGGGGGTTGGATGGAGACTGACTTAACTCCACCCTTCTTCTCCTACCTGGCTGCCTCTGATTCTCCACCCACTTCTATGGTGCTGTGCATAGGCCAAAACAGTTCTTTATTTACAGCATACAAAGAATATTCCACCACATATATGTGTGGTACACCTGTGTTGTGTAACAGTTTTCTCTGAGATTAAAACATCCTGCAGGAAAAGCCTCAATAAGATGGTAAATATTCAAAATATCTTCAGTAAGTCCCTGAAACACAAGATTCACCAGGTCCCTCTTTGCTAGAGTAAATGATAAAAGCTGAGAATCTCTCTCAGAAGAGAAAGCCAATCTCTATAGAAAACTCTTTGACCAGACTAGCTGCATGGAAGATGCAGAAACCAGCTGAGCTACCAGGAAAAGGTAAAGACCTGTCAAAGCATCTGTAATGGATACTCTGCAACCTATTGAGTGGAAGCTGCACAGTGCACTCCAGGTTCCCAGCTGTGTGATCTTTAGTGAAGCAGCTGTGTTTGAGTCATTTTTGCTCCTGTAAGTAACCCCAATAAAATCATTCATTCAATAAGTTAGACTTTGCTGGCATCCACACTTTGATCAGCCATGAGTTCTTTACCCAGGGTGAGTAGATATGTGTGTTGTGTCTCCCTAGAAAAAGTTTTGTCACACAACAAAATGCATGTGAAGGTCCATGTAAATATTTGTGCCCATGTGTGTACTGACTTGACTGAGGCTGATGACAGGTATGTTGAGGTAGAATCTCTCACTGGAGTCCAGATGCGACTGATTCACCTAGTGTAGGAAGCTTGTTCCAAGGATTCCCTGCTTCTGCCTCATGAGCACTGATGTTACAGGAGGACTGCCTTACCACTAGGAATTTATCAGTATGCTGGAAATTTAAACTTCATTCCTTCATTCTTTATGCTTACATGGCAAGTTTTTTGCTCACTCAAACACCTTCTGAAGCCCTACGTGTGTGTGTGTGTGTGTGTGTGTGTGTGTGTGTGTGTGTGTGTGAGAGAGAGAGAGAGAGAGAGAGAGAGAGAGAGAGAGAGAGAGAAGTGTTATATTGTACACATGATGTGTGAAGATCAGAAAGCAAGCTTGGGAGTTAACTTTTGACTTCCACTTCTTTGAGACAGAATCCATTCTTCTCTATTGCATATGCCAATATATCTGGCATGCAATATTTTGAGGGTTCTCTTGTCTTAATCTCCCATATTGCCATAGGAATGCAGGCTGGGACTATCAATATGCCACGGTATCCATCTTTTTGTGTGCCTGGCATGTTAACTCAGGACTTCATGTTTGTACAATAAGCCACTGTTATCTACTGAGCATTCTCCCCATCCTAGAAGTAGTGTCATTTATTTCTGAAACTCCTAGTATCAGAAATATTTTGTTTCTATGAGAAAATATCCAAACAATGCAATTTAGTGAGGGAATAGCTTATTTTGGCCACAATCTGAGAGTACAGTTCTTTACGGTAGGTATGACCTTTGGACAAGTGGATGAGATAGGTGGTCAGATGACATCCACAGAGAAAGAAGAACATTGGTACTCAGTATGCTTTCTCTATTTGATTCAGTTCAAGATTTCATCCTATAGAAGGGTGCCATTTTTAGGGTGGGGCAACTTATTTGATTTAACTCATTCTGAAAACCCCAATTAAAGACTTCCCCAGAGATTGGTCTCCAAGGTGATTCTAGAACCTGCCAAATTGAAAATCATTATTAACCACAGTCTCGTGATATATTTAGGGAATTATATATCCACACTTAGGGAATTCTGCACAGACAGACTTCCTTAGAATTCCTATGTTCATTGTAGAGAATCAAACCTCTACATATATTTATAGTTACTTTAAAATCCTGGTGATTTATTTTTAAATTATGTAGTAAGTTGTCTGTGATAAACAAATTCAAGTTTAAATGGTAGTTGACTCATTACATTTATATGTGCACATTGAATCACTTTGGATATTTTTTAGCATCAAGGTTAAATTTTTTAAAGTCTTATTGTATATGGACTTTTTTACACTTCAGTTAAGAAAATATATTTCAGTTAGGCAAATAATATTCTCTCTCTTTCTCTCTCTCTTCCCTTAGAAGGAGATAAAAACAGGCAAAACGTTAATTAAAATTCAACAATATGATTTTATTATAAAAGGAAATTTTAATGAACTCTTTTAATAGATAACTTTGTGATTTTGAAAAATTAGAAATGTAATTTCAATATTATATCACAATACCACATTTATTTAATGTATAAGATATATTTTAAATGAATATTGAAATTTTTAATTTTAGTAATTGATTTTTTAGCCCTTTTACCTTTTCACTTACTTATAACAGAATATTTACTGAGCAGAAAGTGAGGAAGAATGAAGAGTTTGAAACCATAAATAATACTCTATATGTGGAGTTAAGTGTCTTTCTCAAACATGAAACCAAATCTTCAGTCACTCATATGTATGTAAGCTTTACTGTGCTTGCCCAGGCACACTTAGGGAATTCTGCACAGACAGGGGCTTAGATAGTAAGATGATGTTAAGGGCTCTGAGTGGAGGGCTTCTTCTCTAGAACACAAAAAGAATGGAACAAAAAATTCATGTCTTTAACTAGAATGGGCCTTTTTCCTTTTCTATTTATTTTTCAGCAATTGGCCATGATAAGCAGGGTAGTTTCTCTTTACTGTAATTCACAAGTCTGGCCTCAGTTCAGATTGCTTTTGGCCTCAGAAGGAGGCATATTTATTGTGTCAGCAAGAATTGAGTATGCTCTGAAATGTAACCTGCTAGGGGATAAGTGTAGCTTAGCCTTCTCTTGCAGAGCTGCGACCAGCATGCTACAAAGCTATGCTCAGCATGACCATCCATTTATAGAGAATTATCGGGTATTTGAGGCTCATCTATTTAAGTTCCAGCTCAAGACGTTCTTTTCTTAAGTATTAGTTCTGTAATTAAAAAGCAAAATTCATCTTGATTTTTAGTATGTTGACTTAGCTGTTCCTTCTTGTGTTTAAAACTTTCTAATTTACTTGACTTTATCAGCTAATAGTGGGAAATCAGTATTTTATATATATTAAATGATGCATTTTACACATTTCTTTATTCAACAATGGAAATTACTGAAGAACTTACAAAATGGTATACCCACATTTTAAATGGTTTCATTTAGGGATGCAATAGCAACAGGTAACATAGGCCATCACTTGAGTTTCAGGGAAATTTTCAGTAAGTAAAAGTAATATGAGTAAAAATTGCCTTTGTCTAAATTCCCTTCCTTGTTTATTTATGATAGAAGTAAAAATCTCATATAAAAACCATATTGACATTTTGAAGTGTCTTCACCCATATTATTTACACTTTTCAGTTTATTGAGTTTTATTAAACCCGATATTTTGATCTTTTGTTTAGCATCTTAAAGTTATTGGACTGAAAAACATGTAACCTTCACAATCCCAAATTAACTTTTACATGATTTTGTTAGCCACTGGAGCAGTATGTACTGTGAAAAAGAGATTTATTAAAGTTTAATAAATGATTCATGGCTGCATTTCCTATTGAGAAATGAAAGCTTTATGACCCCCGAGGTGAAGTACACCATCTTTCTCTCTGACCTAAGGTATAATGACATTTGTAAAGAAACAGAGAAATTATAATAAAAATACCAAGGTTGGGAACATTTCCCTTCTACAAATTTTGAAATTATTTATGATACTAGTAGCAATTTCTTTGAGTCATTGTCAATGTCTTATGTTTCTAGGCACACCAACACCTGCCAACCAAAGAAATCAGATAGGATTAAGCTGCTTATTTTCTGAATTAATAGAGGGAAAAATTATATGAATAATATAAAAATGCACAGTAATTTGAAACTCACTTATAATTTGCCCTTGAATTCACTTTGCTTTTGTAGACAAAGCAATATATTTACCACAGGGAGGCAATCACATTTTGGGTGTACCTGAGACTAATCTGTTGCCAACTGTACAGACACATTTTATTATCCATATGACTAGTAGTGTTGCAAGATTTAACACATAAAAATACAGGTAGATAAGTTGTGTTTCAGACAAAAAAACCCTCCCTTTTAATTTAGTGTATTTCCAATCACAAGACAAACTTCTGCTCAAAATTTAGTCTCGTTTATCTGACATCCACACTTAGTGGTCCATCCTCTATTTACCATTTTAACTCTAGAAAGTTGTGCATGCCTTCATTTATTTGACATCCACACAAATTTGAAATGCTGTTTGCAGATGCAGAGTAGAAAAAAAGGTAAGATGAGTCCCACTGAAGAACTGAGGTAATGTGGGCATGGTTCCTGTTAACATAAGAAGCATAAAAAGGAGAGTTGCCTCAAGTTTGTGGCCAGTGTTGTCTAATAACAAGCCCCAGGCCAGCTGGAGATGACTAACAAGATGTTAACTCAAAACATAACAAAACAGAAAACAAATATTAATTCAAGTAAGTATTGCCATGAGAACACCTTGGGTTGAATAGGACTTCTCTGACTCTTCAGAACAAAGTCAATGGTAGTTTTATGTAAAGGTCATAAATAATGTCTATTTATTTATTTATATGTCTGTGGTATATATATATATATGCATATACATGACACTTATGGCACATGCATGTAATTGCACTTGCAGAAGCCAGAGCAGGATGTTGAACATCGTCTTTTGTTGCTTGTTCCCTGCCATGTTTCATGCAGACTGTCACCTGGTAGGAACTTCTCCATTTTAGCTATGCCTGTTGGACAGCAAGCTCTTGGGCTCTTTCTGTTTTTGCCCCTTAATGTTGGAATTGCACATATATTCAGCTAGGCCTGTCTTTTTTTTTTTTTTTTTAATTTAAGGCCTCTTTTTTTTTACATGAGTGCTAGGGATTCAAACTCATGTCCTTAAGTTGCAGAGTAAGCACTATTTCCCAGTGAGGCATCTTCTTAGCTCTATGCTCCATGCCTAGTCCTTCATAAATCCACCAAAATGGGTAGAAAGCAGCACAAAAATAAAATACAACAATAAAATTAGGCTTTCTGTGTTTCTTCTCCTTCCCTCAATGGTAAAATCATCAGAGAAGTAAATGAAATTCTATCATAAAATTCACTGTACCATTGTGAATGACTAGGTTAATGAGGACTAGTCTGTTCAAACAGAATTCCTGTATCTGGTCCTAAAATTAAAAGTCAAGTTTTTGACCGTAGTTAGGGAAAGTTACATTATTCAGAGTTAAATGATTTCATCCTAATTTTAGTTTCAACTGCTAGTTTTAGACTCTTTACAAGATTTAGGTACCTCAGCTCATTGCTGTACAACCATTCTCTCCCCATGTATTATAAATGTTGCATTAATCAGAGAATCCAAAGAGAAAAGAATGGATGTCAGTTTTGGAAAGGAACAAGGTAATATGGGTCAGTGTTAAATTTAATGACTTAATTTATTGGTGACTATTTTTAGAGTTCCTTTTTCTTAGAATTAATTTTCACAATACAGACATGTTTGGCATTCACATATTCTTTATTCTGCTTCACAAATGTAGTGTGCTCTTCCCTATCTATCCATGCTTGATAGTATTGTTTATTTAGTTCTGTTAGTGGATAAATGCTTTTATGACTATAATTTACTTTTTTTTCTTAAAAATGCCATGAAAGAAGAAAACTATTTCAAAATTATTTTCATGTTTTTATAAAAGTAATTTTGTCTTTCTATATTCAGATAATTCTTTTTCTAATGTTATATCAACCATTCTGGTCATAGATATTTAATGGGCTTATAACCTTATATATTTCTTTGAATATATATTAGAAGATTTCTATAGATCAAATATATTATCAGAAAATCTAAACCTGATGCTATTTGTCATTGTTATCTCCAGTATTAATGCATAACTACTTATTATTAGTATGGCTCAATGTATATAATTATTATTGTTACAATTTTGGGTCATTGTCTTTGCATTAAAATAAAAGGCTTTAATGATACTTATAAATATCAATAAAAGTAACCAAGTCCT
Organism: Sigmodon hispidus; assembly: GCA_004025045.1. NCBI lineage: Eukaryota > Metazoa > Chordata > Mammalia > Rodentia > Cricetidae > Sigmodon > Sigmodon hispidus. The sequence continues at coordinate 275,811 of PVIH01000273.1, forward strand.
TTGAATTAAATGCCACATACTTCTGTCTTCTTTCAGAAGGATTTTCTGGGGAAAATCATAGGGAACCCTTTAGAAACCTAAAACCTCATACTAAAGAACAATGTTTTTTTATGAATATGACTAGAGACAATAATGTTGAATTGAGGCAAAATGCCAAAAGAAAATAAAAAAGAAAATTGGGACTTGCTCTATTTTCTATGACATCCCCCCTAGGACTCCAAGTGATGTTAGCAAGCTGCAGACCAAGTGGGATTCCTCTAACACTAAGGTGTCATTACAGTGTATTCACGTCTGTATCTCATGAAACAATGCATCAAGGGACTTAAAAACTTTGAATTGACAGGACCTGCAAGAGCCCAACAATCAGAACTTCATAAATGCATGAATTAACATACCAATAGATCTGTTTATTTGATGACTGAATTTTACAGGTTTTTATTCTGGAACATATTAACTACCTCCAGATACCTTAACACACCTTCAGTGACAAGGTGGCAACAAGGTCCTAAGACTGTACAAATTATCAAATGCACTAGAAAAGGTTTTTGGTGAACCTCTGAGGGTCACCTCCACATTAGGATTCAGGCTCATGGGCTCTGTAATATGCAGTCTCTAGCTTCAACACATGGTTTATCCAATTAGAAAGTTAAGGCATTTTTTTTTTTTAAATAAAAACAAAACTGCAATTTTCTCTCAAGCTCTTTGTGTCTTCTGGTTCCAACATCTCTCAGTTTCCCTTGCTATTTGCTCACAACTCCAAACATGCACCAAGAACATGAAGTAATTATGCTTTTCTTTTGGGATTTTCCCTTTGTTGTTGTGGGATGTTACTTTAAGTATGTAAAGGTGTGTTGTATTTGTTTAACTATGTAAAGACATGTTACATTTGTTTTACATGGCCTGCCTAAATCGATTGATTTGTCTAATAAAAAGCTGAATGTCCAATAGTTAGGCAGTAGAGGGATAGCCAGTGTTGGTAGTCAGAGAGAATAATCAGAGAGAGGAAGCTAGGCTTGAGGGTGAGATGGGGGGGAAGGGAATGAGGGAAAAGAGAAGGAGAAGCCTACGGCCAGCCAATCAGTCAGCCACCTGCCAGCCAGACATGGAATAGGACATACAGAATGAAAGAAAGATAAAAAAAAAGCCTCAAGGAAAAACATAGATGAAGATAAATAGGTTAAAATAAGTTATAAGAATAATAATACAAACCAAAGCATTCATTGCTAATAATAAGTCTCTGTGTCATGATTTGGTAGCTGGTTGGAAGCCCAAGAGAAAGTCTATTACACTTCATGACTGACTGTCTCCATGAATTACTTAGATCAAAATCTGGATATTATTCCTTATAATTTTTTTCTTTGCATGTAATCTATTTTTCAGAAATACAATTTTATAACAGTAAAGTGTTGTATCTTATTAACTTTTATATTTATTCCTGAGCTTGGGACTATAAATCACTCTTATTTAGAACAAATATGAATTTTTCATACCTTATAAGGATATTACTGATAAATAATTTATCTTTTGAGCTCATTCAACTGATATATTCTTCATCCAGTTATCACGTCTCAAGTCAAACTCTATTATCTCAGACAAACTTCTTCAATATGCTCTATACCACCTGATGTCAGCACATCAGGCTAATTTGGACCCTTTAAAAGTTATGGCTAACCTGACATTAGTTTTTCCACAGAACTTAGGATAGGGCCTGGCACAAAGCATATGCCAAAACATAAAATAAATACATAAATAAATAAATCAAAAACAAGAACAAAAATAGACGAGATCTGTACTAAACATATAGCTTTCATGCGCTGTTTCAGATATAAGGATTTTCTGTGCTGTGACAGAGTCTACATAACAGAAGGATGAAAATCTAAACACATCAGTGGGATTTAACAGTACAGGAAAATGGAATGGATTCAAAAGGAACACAGAAATGGGAGATTCTGTTTGAAGGGTTCAGGACCAACCACAGAGGAACAGGTCAGAGCCTTGGAACAGTAAAGTATGTGAGGGAATAATATCACATTCCAGGCATTTGAGAAATGCTGGATTTTATCAGCACTAGAACACATTGTAAACTACATAATAAAAACCAAAGTATACACTTAGGGAAAATGTATTTAGGAAAAAACTATACATACGGTATTTTAAATATTTGGAGACAACTTGGCCTGAAATAATATATCTAATTAAATCCTAGAATGGAATAGAATGATCAAGTTAGACTTATTTTGAAACCAGGCACTAAGAGATATTTTGAAAGGCAATTATATCTTTGTTTTAAATTTATTAATTTCTCTTATGTGTTTATGAATGTGGGTATATATGCCATAGCAAGTATGTGTCTATCAAGAAGTAGAAGTCAATAGACAACTTGCAGAAAGTGGTTCTCTGCTTTCACCATTACATCTTCCATGTCAAGCCCATGTTATTAGGCTTGTTGACAAGTAACATTACCTGTTGCGCTATCTTACTGGCCATCTTCATGTGTCTTGAGGCAGTATTACATATTAATTTTATGCTCCTTTTTTTATGTCTTTCTAAATATCAAACAATATCTTATGTGTAATATTGGTAAAATTAAAAGAATATACATAATAAATAGCTACTAACTGGACTAATACAATATTAGCAGTAAAAATAATAACTAATAATTTATGCTGGGTATTATTTTGTTTGATATCTATATATTGTCCAGTTCTTTACTTAAAGCTTTTTTTAGATGTGTATGAGTGTTTGCCTGCATGTGCATATGTGAACAAGTGTCCTTGATGCTCTTGGAGTCCAGAAAAGGTGTTGGATTTCCTGGAATTGGAGTTAAAGATAGTTTTGAGATGTGTGATGTGGGTGCCAGGAACTGAACCTAGGTCCTTTGTGTGAAGAGTAAATACTCTTTGTTGTAAAAGGTTTCTGGCTGGACTTTCTGGTCTAGATCAGAGGTTTGACCGGCAATCTGGCAGTCTGGCAGTCTGGCAGTCTGGCAGTCTGGCAGTCTGGCAGTCTGGCAGTCTGGCAGTCTGGCAGAAACACTGGCAGTCACACAGAGACACACAGACTCTTATGTTAATTTTCTGCTGATTGACCTAGAGCCCAGGCATATAATTTGCTAACTAACTCTTTCATCTGAACTCAGTCCATCTTGTTCAGCCATGTGGCTTGGTACATTTCAGCTTCTTTCCTCTGTGTCTGCTGCCATCTTCTCATCATGTCTTAGTCACATTCTCATGGCATCTGTGTCTGTTATTCCTGTACTCAGAGTTTTATTAGCTTGGTAGATCTGTCTACACTTCCTGTCTGCCTTTAGCCAATCAGCTTGTATTAAACCCATAGGCAGGGCAAACATTTACAGTGACAGGAAGCAGTAGCAACATAGCATAATCCCACTACAGCTCTTAACCACTGATCCATCTTTTCAGTATCTCATCCCCATATTATTGTTGAAAAGACAAATAATGCTATACTCCACATGATAGCTAATATTGCATGGCTCCTTTTACAAACACAACATTCTCAAACTCTGTAATTTTCTTTACTCAATCATGTAAAAATTCTAGCATAAATGTCCTATTGTTGTTGAAGTTTAGACATGAGAAAGCTAGAGCACACAGCTATGGCTTACCTAAAATATGAAGCTAACAAAACCATAATGGGAATTTAAATTAAAGTTTCCAAGCATGCCAATAAAAGGGTCAAGTTAGATCTCTGGGGAATATGAACACATTTACAGGCTAATTTTTTAATGAAATTTTAGAGATAATGGAGTGTCCTTTTAGTCCAACCATCTTTTTATTTATCCTAATACTGTAGACTGCTGTGTTAGTGGACATGGTAGGCACACTTGTGAGGTGGAAGCAGGGTGTCTGTCAGTTTAGGGTTATTATAGGTTACAGAGTGAGGGGCTCTGCCTCAAAATGACAATGAAAAAAACATTGCATTCACTAACTAATATCCCTATTGAGTTTTAATTGCTTTATTAGCAGACAAGACTAATGTCATATATATTTTGAAGTATTAGAACTGATAAACTTGAAGGCTGTATTGAAAACAAGGTATGGGTAGAATTTAGAGTTATGAAATCCCTCCATTGCAAATTTCACACCTAAAGCTACTTTTTAGCTTAGTGCTCATTACAAAAGAGAGAGGTCAGTATCTATGAATAAGGATTCTACCACAAAATGGCAGGTATACATGTGGATAATATCCCTGGTTCTCATCAGGGACAACTGTAACCACTTGTATCAGTATACCAGGGCAAAGGGAGAATCAAGTTATTTTGAAACTGTTACTTTTATGTTTTAATTTTTATTTCCCAATAAGTGGTTTCACGTATCTTTTCACACTTGCAGTTACCATCTATATGCTCCTAGTATAATATCTCTTTAAATCTTTTATATATTTTTTAAATTTTTTAACATTGAAATTAAAAGCTCTTTATATATTGTGGATGCAAATTCTTTGTTGACTACATGTTTTTTAATTTTTGTTTTTTAAGGAATTTTTTGATGGACTTTCTTTTTAGCCCTGGGTATCTTGAAACTCACTATATAGGCCAGACTAGCTTTGAAGTTTGGAAGTCAGGGAGATCCACCTGCTTCTGCCTGCAATCTGCTGATAATAAAAAATGTGTGCCACTCCTGGTCTGATTTTCAAATTTTAAATTTTACTTGATGAATTTGTATATACCCTCATACCAGAATTTCACAAAAGCTTTTTATGGATGAGTATTTGTCTTCCTTTCTTGGGTCATAATGTTGGTAAAAATTTTCCAGAACTCAGCATAGCAATAGATCACAGGATTATATTTATGTTCTCTTTGAAAAAATTTATTTTCAGAACACTTTTGTTTGACATATAACAGCTTTATTGAGATGCAGTTAAATTATTACAATATTTTGATGTAGCTGCTTGTGCAGAGGGCCATGTTTTGATTGCAAGCTCCTACATGGTGGCTCACAATGGGTTTCACTTGACAGAGAAAGCCAGAGACTCAAAACATCTTTAAGACATCATGTGAGAGTGAAGGAATATATGACTATAGTGAAGAATGTTATTGTGTTCCAGTATTGACTCACTGTATATGAACTGTAATGGTAGAGTCTAGCTCACTGGCCATTGAGATGAACCAAGGAACACTTAAAATTTCAGATGAAAAGATCATAGTTGTGCTGAAACCCACATATTTGTCATTGTGAAGAGTCTTTAAGAAAAAAAAGTGACCAGAAATGTGGGTGGAGAGTTAAAAGTAGAACTTCACATCTGAAGGCCCTATGCTTTACATGATATAGTAGGCAGCTGGAGTCATTAGTGGATTCTTAAAAAGAAGAGGAAAGTAAGCACAGCATAGATATGAATGATCACTCTGGCAGGGTTGGGGTAAAGATCATAAGAGCCATTGATGGTGACTAATACAGTAGCAAGGGTGAAAAATAAGGAGCTTGTGAAGTAAGGGTTTCAGACAGAAGTAAAGGTAGTTAGGAGATAAAATTAAAGCACATGCAACTGTATTCAGTGACTAGACATACAAGAGAGAAAGAAGTGAGAGATAATTCTTGGATTTCTGGTTTGAGACGCTTCTCTATCCTCCCCCTTTCCCACCTCAAGATTTCCTTCTATCATATATATCATGACTTAAGGAAGTGTGTGTGTGTGTGTGTGTGTGTGTGTGTGTGTGTGTGAGTGAGTGTGTGTCTGACTGACTTAGAAACTTGAGATACCATCAATTAAAACTGAAGTAGAACATTTAGCGAAGAATGATATAACACAGGTTTGGACATATGGAGGTACAGATAATAAGTGGACACCTAGGTGGTCCCATTCCTTGGGTGGCTTGTACTTAGTGTAGAAATCAAATCAAACTGGCTGTACACATGCAGGTGTTACCAGGAAGATATAGTGAAGGTAAAAAAGTGATTGAATTCCCTTGGCATAATCTAGGGAGAAAAGGGGGAAGTGATATTTGGAGGGAGAAATCAACTCATACAGGAAGGGAGCAGGTATGGTTAGATGCTAAACTGGGACCTGAAAAGAGCATTATCAAGATTGGTGAGAACAAGCGTGAGTGGTCCAGAGCACTATATATTGAAAAGAAAAAAGAAAAAAAAACAGCAACAACAATAAAAATGTGAAAACATAGTCAAGGTGATGACACACATGGAGATACAGGTCCTTGGACCACAGGGACCCATATGAAATTTTTCTCACATTCGTCCAACCAAGGTTTTGTTTAATATGAATCACATAAGAAGCACAGAGGTCCTTCCTAAGATCGTCCAGTGTGCAAGTCTCCCTTCTGCCTGTGGATATTATACTCATTTCCATTTATACAGATGGGTCTCATCCCAGTTTCCTCTATATAACTCCTGTGTTATCAGATTAATTCTGAGACTCCCGATCTCATGCTTGCTCAAGATGAGGTCTTCTTTTCATGTTCTGTCAAGATGTATTGCATTGCTTCCCATGACCTGATTGTGGAGAGTTGAAGAATAGCATGTGAAACATTCCTTCAAGCAACTGTTCACCTCAACTGTGGCTCTGAGGCTTTGTCTGAGAGGTTTTGTCTCTTTTGCACACATTTGTGCTTCCAATACTTTACAAAGTGTCTACAAAACAATCAGCCTCCAATGTACACAAAATGTTTTTATTCATTGATAAAATTTAGATGCCTTATAACTTCTTTAAGGAATATCTAAGGAAATTAAAAGATGATTGAAAAATTGTGGGACAGTTTCCAAGAATTTCTACCAGAGGTGTTATCAGAGAAATGTGAACAGATAGGACTTAAGAGACAGCTGAACTCAAATAATGGTGACTGACTGAATGTGGTTAAATGTCACCTCTGTCTAGGAACTGATGTGTACTTAGAGTGATCACATAACTGTTCTGATCACCTAGCCATATCTGTCATTTATCTGTGTCACAGGGATGACAATTGGGCTCACCATATTTGTTAATATGGACATTCTGTAATTTAGTACAGAAAAAATACTCAGGACAGTGTCTCATGTGGTACTGATCTATACATATTTAACTTTTACTTTTTATAATCTGTCACTTCTCTGTCCTCCCCCTCCTCAATGTTTTTTTCTATTACATACATGAGTAACTTAGAAACAGGCCTTGCCTTGGCCATAACAGATAGTAGAAAATTAACTTTACCTCCAAGCATGTTCCTAATTACAGGTCTCAGTTAATCTTTCAGTGACTTGAGTGGGTTTCAGACTCATAGGTTTTCACCAATCCATTTTTTGATGTTCTGGTTGAAATCACCCAGCTACTGCTTATATTTAGGATGCAATTATTTCAGCTGGCATTTGCACAGGACTACACATTAAAACTGCATGACCCTTCCAATGGTTATAAGTACTTTTTCATTTTTAAAGAGCAACAATAAAGAGCATATTGGACTCTGTCTTCAAAATACACAGAGAATGGCAGCATTTCTATGACCTCTTCCAAAGCATGAAATATACTATGTATGTCAATGGGATATGCTCCAGGATCTTGAATCAAGTTTTATATCATGACATGGAAGCCCAGAAAAGTGACTTTTTAATGAAAGTAATTTAATTGCTTATTTTAATAGAACAGCCACAAGCAAGAGATATAGATATTTATGTAGAAAAGATCTTTATAAGCTTAATAAAAAAGGTAAAATACTAAGTGGAATGTATATGTATAAATCAAATAATTCATTAAGATATATATATAAAGATGAAGATAAATTATATAAATTGGAAAGCTATTATATAGGTAAACTTATCAAAATAAAAATAGCTAATAAATAATTTTAAAAAAATAGCTGCATGTGGTGACACATCACATCCCTGTTATATCTGAACTAAGAAAGCTAACTAAGAGCATCAATTGTTTGAAGCCAGGCTACATAGCAAGAAAAAAATAGGTCTGCATACAGTAACAAGGATTTAGTGTCTACACGACAGAAGTCATATGACTAATACTCTTAACACAGTCTATTTCTAACTTATTTCCTTTCAAATATAATTATTAAATATTTTTAAAGATTTACTTTCTATATTTTATGTGTATGAGTGTCTTATTTGCTGTATGTGTGCTGCGTGTGTGAGACTGGTTTCTCAAAAGCCCAGGAGAGGGCACTAGAAGCCTTGGAGCTGAAGTTACAAGCTGTTATAAGCTGAGAACAGAACCATGACCTATGCAAAGATAGTCAGTGCTTGTAACTGCTGAGAAATCTCTCCAGCCTGATTACAATATCTTAAATGATTTAATAATAATCTCTAAAATATTTCAAATTCTCATTTTAAAGAAATATCCAAATTATATATGTAATGAAATGCTTTGTAGCTTAATGATATGATGTATTATTAAAAATCCCTTAAGAAGAATGTGACACATCATTTGCTTATATAGAAGAAGGAAAACATGCTCTATTGAGACTAGATGAGATGAGAAGATAATTATCAAGGATACGGATGAACAACATATATGCTACTATGGTTATATTAATATGTATGCATATATTAACATTTTGATACATTTCCATAGAAAATTATTTGATAATTCTTTAAGAAATGTTTGACAGTAAATATAGTTTGAATACTTTGAGTATGAAGTTCACCAATTTATATTTTGTATTAGATAGAATTAACATTTTATTTATATAGAAATAATTTTAAGAAAATAAAATCCTTTAATGCACATAAACAGGTATTTATAGTCTCCAGATAGATAATTCAGTAGTTCTCAACCTCTGACAACCACTTAGTGACTAAGTAAATATGTTGGGTGATTTGATGGTATGTACTAGAACCTTGAAGTGTTAACAAAATATCTTCAGGATATATGTTTTAATAAATGTATCAGAAAATAAATATATAAAGAAACTCAGTTTATTACTCTGAAGAACTAAGGTAGAAGAGTAACAGGGTGGGGCTGGAGAGATGGCTCAGCAGTTAAGAGCATCGTCTGCTCTTCCAGAGGACCTGGGTTCGATTCCCAGCACCCACATGGCAGCTAACAACTGTCTGTAGTTCCAGTTCCAGGCAAACACCAAGGCAAATAAATAAATAAATAAATAACTTTAAAAAAATAAAAAAGAGTAACAAGGCAAGGTCAGCCTGAGCAACTCAACAAGACCTTGTTTCAAAAAATAAAATGTATATCAGAAAGTTCGGAAATAGAGCTTAGTGATAGAATATTTCGCTAGTATGCAGGGGGATCTGTTTAATGACTGATACTCCAGGAAAAAACAAGTTATTTTAAAAATATATATATTCTTAGACTGTTACATAAAATGTTAGGAATAGTAATGCTGATTGTGATGACTCCTTTGTTTTCTTTTAATTTTTGAGTAAAGTCTCATATTTTATCCATGTATCCTCTTGTTCAAACTCCCTTCCCCTTCCCACTTCTCCCAGTCAGTCTCTCTTCTCGACATCTCCTCATCTTCTCCCAAGCAAGCACAGGAGGTCCCAAGGTCTCAAGGTGGCTTAGCTCAGCATTCACTCCAGCTAAGACCACTTTTCTCATCCCAACATCAAGACTAGGTCAGGTGTTCTTCTGAAGGGAATGGGCTTCAAGGTGCCAGTCCAAGATGCTTCAGATCTCAAGCTGTTCAGTGGTTGTGGTTTGTAGCTTGGGTGTGCTTTGCTTTTGGTTTAAAGTTCACTAGTGAATGAATACATCCCTTGCTTATCTTTCTGGGTTTGTGAGACTTCATTTAGGAGGATATTCTCCAAATGCATCTATTTGTCTGTGAATTTTAGGATATCATTTTTTCTTACTGCTGAGTATTACTCCATTGTGTAGTTGTACCACAGTTTCTTAATCAATTCTTCAGTTTAGGGGCTAGTAGGTTGTTTCCAGATTCTTGCTATTAGGAATAATGCTGCTATGAGCATAGCTGAGCTAATGCTTTTGTGGTGCAAATGTACATCTTTAGGGTATATGTCCAATAGTCATATTGCTGGATCCTTGGGGAGATTGCCATACTGCATTCCAGAGTGGCTAAACCAGCTTACACTCCAACAAACAATGGAGCAGTGTTCTCCTTGCACCACAACCTCTGCAGCATAGGCTGCCATCTGTGTCTTTTATTTTAGCCAATCTGACAGGTGTAAGGTGGTATCTCAAAGTTGTTTTGATTTGCATTTCTCTGATGGCTGAAGTGCCTTTCAGCCATTTGTAATTCTTCTGCTGAGTATTCCCCTTTTAGTTTTGAACTCCATTTTTAATTGGGTTATTTAGGATTTTGAGCTCTAGTTTCTTGTGTTCTCTATATATTTTAGAGATCAGTCCTCTGTCACTTGTAGGGTTGGTGAAAAACCTTTCCCATTCTGTAGACTATCTTTTGGTCTTGTTGACTGTGCCTTTGGCCTTACAGAAGCTTCTCAGTTAAAGGAGGTCCCACATATTGATTGTTGTTCTTAGTGTCTGTGCTACTGGTGTTATATTTAGGAAGTAGTCACCAGTGCCAATGCATTGGAAGGCATTTCCCACTTTCTTTTCTATCAAGTTTCATGTAGCCAGGTTTATGTTTAGGTCTTTGATCCACTTGGTTTTGAGTTTTGTGCAGGGTGATAGTCTTGGATCTATTTGCATTTTTCTACACACTACCATCCAGCTATGCCAATACCATTTGTTAAAGATACTATCTTTTTTCCCATTGAATATTTTGGGCCTCTTTGTCAAAGATCAGGTGTTCATATGTTTTTAGGTTAATATCAGGATCTTCAATTTAATTCCATTAATCCACAAGTCTGTTTTTATGCCAGTACCAGGCTGTTTTTATTACTGTAGCTTTATAGTATAACTTGAAGTTGTGGATGGTGATGCCTTCTGAGGTTCATTTGTTGAGCAATATTGTTTTGGCAGTCCTGGCTTTCCTGTTATTCCAAATGAAATTTAGTATTGTTCTTTGAAGGTCTGTAAAAAACTGTGTTGGGATTTTGATGGGAATTGCATTGAATCTGTAGATTGCTTTTGGTAGGATTGTCATTTTACTATGTTGATTCTACCTATGCAGGAACATGAGAGTTCTTTCCATTTTCTAATATCTTGTTCAATTTCTTTCTTCAGTGATTCAAAGTTTTGTTAAATAAATCTGTTACTTCCTTAGTTATAGTTACTCCAAGGTATTTAATACTATTTGCAGCTATTATAAAGGGTGATGTTTACCTTATTTCCTTTTCAACCCTTTATCTTTATTGTATAGGAGGTTTACTGATTTGAGTTAATTTTGTATCCTGGTACATTGCTGAAGGTGTTTAACAACTGTAGAAGTTCACTGGTATTTCGCTCATGAATATCAATGTAAATATTGTCAATAAAATTCTGGGAAACCATATTCAAGAACATAAAAAATTAACATCCACCACGATGAAGTAGGCTTCATCCCAGAAATTTGTTGATGGTTCAACATACAAAAAACTGTAAATGTCATCCATCATATAAAAAACTGAAGGTAAAAATAACCCACATGATTATATCTTTAGATGCTGAAAAAGCCTTTGACAAAATCCAACACTCCTTTATGGAAAACAATCCTGGAGAGATCAGGAATACCAGAAAAATATCTAAATATATTAAAGGTGATTTACAAGAAGCCGACAGCCAACATGGAACTAAATGGAGAAAAACTGAAAGCAATCCCACTAAAATCAGGAATGAGACAAGGCTATTCCCTCTCCCCTTATCTATTCAATATAGTGCTCGAATTTTTAGCTAAAGCAGTAAGAGAACATGAGGAAATTATGGGGATACAAAATGGAAAAGAAGAAGTGAAACTATCTCTATTTGCAGATGATATGATTCTACACATAAGTGATGACTACTTTGTATGTAAACCAGTGCTTGGAAAATAAGGTAGACAGACTGTTGTGGCTTTGTTTTGTTTTTGCATCTTTTTTAATTATGAATATTGTTATATTTTTTATCCATGTATCCCCTTGTTCAAACTCCCTTCCCCCTCCCACCGCTTCCAGTCACTCTCTCTTCTCTACATCTCCTTATCTCCTCCCCATCAAGGACAGGAGGTCCCAAGGTCCCAAGGTGGCTTAGTCCAGCATCCACTCCAGGCAGATCCACTTTCCTCATCCCAACATCGAGACTGAGTCAGGAGTTCCTCTTGAGGGAATGGGCTCCAAGGTGCCAGTCAAAGGTCTTTCAGATCCCAAGCTGTCCAGTTGTTGTGCTTATGGTTTGCAGCTTGGACATGCTTAGCTTTTTTTGTTTAAAGTCCACTAATGAGTGAGTACATCCCCTGCTTTGTGGTAGAATGTTTTCTGTATGATGTAAATAAATAACTGTTTGGACCCATGCAGGACATCGTAGAAGTGGGTGGAGAATCAAAGCACAAGCAGGTAGGAAGAAGGGTGGAGTTTGCCAGTCTTCATCTGACCCCCAAGAGGAACAGACATGTAAGAGGTACCGGTCAGCCATGGGCTGAGCCACGTGGCGGGAAGATTAATAGAAATGGGTTAATTTAAGAAGAAAGAGCTATCTAGTAATGGGCATAAGACATGGGCCAAACAGTTTAAAAAGATATAAGCGTGTGATTTCATTTTCTTTTGGGGACAAAAGCCGTGGGCATGCAGACCAGGTTCCAAACCACCGGCTCCACATGCACCCCAGGTTGCAAACCTCCGGACCCAAAACGGTCGGGCGGGGGGGGGGAACCTACTACAACACTGCTTATCTTTCTGGGTTGTGATACCTCACTCAGGAAGATATTCTCCAAATCTATCTATTTGCCTGCAAATTTTAGGATATCATTTTTCCTTACTGCTGAGTAGCACTCCATTGTGTAAATATAGTTTGGAGATGAATTTGTACTACATTATCAGTTCCAGGCCAGTGTCAATTATAGTGAACCAATCTTCTAAACAAAGAAACCCTAAAACAAGAAGTAAAATGTTCGAAAAACATGTATGCATTTTAACAACAGTTTACACTTTTAACATGTCTTTTAACTAGGTTAGGAAGCATTACACTTTTTTTCTGTTTCTTCCCTCCATCCTTCCCTTTCTTGTCCCTCCTCCTCCCTCCCTCTCTTCTTTCATTCCTTTCCTTTGCATCTTTCTTCCTTTTCTCCTTGTCATGGTTTCTCTGTGTAGCCCTCATAGTCCTAGAGCTCACTCTGAAGATCAGGCTAGCCTTGAACTCACAGATCCTTCTGCCGCTCTCTGCCTCTCTTTTTGTGCTGGGATGAAAGGAGTACACGACCACTACCTGAACCATTACATTTTAACAGTCTGTTAAAATTATATATCGACAAAGTAAATATTATTCAGAGTATGTTAGAATTTCTATTATGCTAATTATAAGATTGAAGATATGAAATGTCATGATTTGTATTTGGACAACTATTATTTTTTTAAAGTTATCTCAGACATACTTTTCAAGAGTCTAATCTTTAAGAACAGGCCACATTGTATTACTAAATATTTTATTGTACAACAAAATATACTTTTAAAAATACTTAAAAGTTCAATGGGAAAAAACATCAGTGACTTTTAGTTGCTAAGTATTAAAATACTACTACCATACATATATATAACTGAGTTTCTCTAAAAAAAAAATGATTATTTATAAAGTGAAAATTTCCTAAATAGGGTTGGTATTTTAAAAACATGTATGGAGTAAGACTTTCGTTTTACAGTGACATAAAGAGTCTAAATGTTTACAGCAATTTACAAATGCACACATTGGTTTTTTTCTTTACCAAGTATGTTATTTATAATATAGGAGGGTGTTGGAAAGTGCTGCATTTTCTCAGTGCTTAACCAGAAATCAGTTCTAAGAGAGCTCTTCTTTCATGACAACATTAGCTATTTCATCAGTACTTACATGTTCACTACATGAAATGAATACAGCAATACTACCTCTCTCTTCTCAAAAGGACCTTATACTTTTCTGTGGATATAGATAAGCAAAATCCATTTAATGGTATACAATATCACGGTATAATAAAGTCCTTTGCTGCCCTAGAATCTGAATGGCTATTTAGGCAAATAAAATTTTCATCTCAACCTCTTTTTTTTTTTTTTTTTTTTTTTTTTTGCAAAAGAACCATAGAATAAACTAACAGATACATTGGCTGATACTTTACACACTAAAATATTAATATGTTTATGCACTTTAATACATGCTTATTCAATAAGAGTCTCATAGAAAAACAAAAGAGTCTGAGAAGATGATTCAGTGAGGAAATGCTTACCCTGCAAGCATAAGGATCTGAGTTTGATTGCCAGAACAAAAGCAAAGCTGGATAGAGAGAATTACTTGTAATCTCAGCACAGGAAAGCATGATAGACATCAATCCCAGGACTGCTGGCCAGTCTACCTGGTGAGTTCAATGCTAGTGAGTGATGCGAAATAAAAAAAACAAACACAAGTATTTGGAGTTTGGGCTAAAGTCTGCCACCATACCCAGTGTGCTTGAATTATTTGTATGTTATGGTTTTAAAAAATTATTATGCATTTAACAAGTAGTTATTGTGTTGGTCCCACTACCAAAGAATTGCATTTACAAAGAAAGATGAAATAAGGTTCTGCCCCAGTGAATGAGGTGAAGGTGGAAAACTCACATGGTCTTAATATAGTTAATGCTGTGATATATAAGCTGATCAACACATGCTAATGCATTATTTATTGATTTAGTCATTATCCATGCAACATATATTTATTGAGTTCTTGCTGGGTACTGGGATCAATGCTTAATGTAATGCTGAACAAAAAAAAAATCCATAGACCCTACTATCATGGAGAAAGTGATGATAATATCAATTTAGCAGCTTTATTATTTATTTTTAATAATACTATTTGAAAGTATTCTTGTAAACTCAGAGAATATATTTATGGTGGTTTGAAAGAAAATGGCTCCCAAAGGGAGTGGCACTATTAGGAAGTGTGGCCTTGGTGGAGAAAGTATGTCTCTTTTCCTCAAGCTTCCCTCAGTATGATAGTCAGTCCACTTCCTGCTGCCTTCTGTTCAAGATGTAGCTAGTACCCCATCTGCCTGCATGCCACCATATTACAGCGAATAACCCACCGTGAGATATATATTAAGTAATATTTATTATCTAAAAGTCACTTGCAGAAAAAGGGGTTGTTCAGGGGGAGAAAAGGGTGTTGAAGCAGCGCACAGGAGGGTTTCCAACCGACTGGTCCTTCCTAACCACCCCACAGGTCCAGAAACCGCGTTGGAGCCCGCCAGCTTCCCCATCCGCCTTCTTTCATCCAGGGGCTTTACTTCCAACACTCTTTCCAGTTGACCACACCACGCTCGGCTCCAGCACTCCGACGCAATCAGTTTACCTGTGTAGCTTCTGATTTCTCGCTACACCACCACACTTCCTGTCATGATGATAATGAACCGAACCTCTGAAATTTATAAGCCACCATCTCAATTGAATGTTTTTCTTGTGAGAGTTGCCTTGATTGTGGTGTCTCTTAACAGCAATAAAGTCTACCTAAAATAGAAGTTGGTATCAGCGACTGGGGTATTGCTGTCATAGGCCTGACCTTGCTTTTGTTTGGAGTGATATGAACTTCTTTACTTTGGGTTAGAAAAGCAGTAGAATGCTTTAAGTGCTGCCTAATGAGCCATAACAAGTAAGAGCATAGAAGACAAAGGTGTTGATAATGATTGGACATGTTGTCAGCTGGCTCAAGAGGTTTTTGAGAGGGATTTTAGTATATTGCCTAGAATATATATATACGTATATATATTAATATATTGCCTAGAATATATTTATATTATCTATATGTGATATTTTGGTGAAGTAAGGGGCTGCCTTTTGCTCTTGTCTAAAGAATCTGCCTGAGGCTAAATCAAAATGTTTTGGATTAATTCCTTTGGCAAAAGAAATCTCAAAACAGCCTAGTTTAGACTCTATTGTGTGGACATTAGTGGTAACTCTAATAAAGATTTATAATAAAATGGAGCAAACTGAGCAGGGTAATTTACAAAACAAGTTTTGAGGAAAAAAAGTTCTAGGAAGTGAAATAGAGCTAAATTCTGTGTTCAAGGAGATAAACAGAATAAGAAATGGAATAAAGGGAATGGTGACCTTAGGGCAAGATCCCACCCAGATAAGTTTTCAGTTTGTGAAAAGGAACTAAGGAAAAGCTTAGAGCCTGGTGTGTATATCTTAATATATTAGTCTGTTTGTCAATAAAGACACTTGATATCTGCTTTGTTGAGAGGCCATTTCAAATAGTAACATGAAAAATACCTATTAAAAATGAATATGTAAGTTATGTTTTAAGTGAAATGACAAATATAGTATCTGCAAGATCATTTCTATGTTTGCTTAGTCTGGTGGTACATAGCAAATTTTTATGCTAGTCATCCATGTCACACACACCCTCCCCCCAAAAAAGATTGTAAAGGAAAGCTAATGTCTTAAATTGCATAGATGTCTTGTTTTAAAAAAAACAAACAAATAAAGAAAACCAGAAAACAACTGGCCATGCTGGGGAGGTGATGGGAAGATGTGGAGAAGAGAGAGTGACTTGAGGGGGTGGGAGGGGGAAGGGACCTTGAATAAGGATATACACGGATAGAAAATGTGACTTTATTCATAATAAAAAAATTATAGGTAAAAATACTTTCTTTTTATTTGTTCTTTGTATCTTTCATGTTGTGTATCTTGATTCCACTAATTTCCATCTCTTCGTGTCAACCCTCTGCCCTGGCAACTCTACCAATAAAATTTAAGAGAAAAAAGAAAAAATATTGGGAAAAAAATCTTGTCACAGAAGTGTTCATTGCGAAAAATGATGGATCTGGTTCAAGGCCTCTGATTTCTGCCACACTATGGATACTGGGCTCTCAGTGGAACTCTTCTTGGTTATCCTGCTGTTGCCCAGTGTTGTGAAAATCTTGCAGCTTTGGGTCTTCATGACTGGTACTTTCACCTGCTCTAGCAGATCACAAATGATGTAGATACTGGGGTGGACCAATCCATAACCCTGGTCCTGGGCCTGGATAATTGCTGGGTTAGTTAACCCACCAGTTCTTCCTCACCACCTGCATTACCTTGGCAAGTTTACCCTTTGAACTCATGAGAAAGGGGCTGGGCCAGTTCTCCTGTTTTCATATCCTCAGGGTTGGATGAACTACACCTATGCTGCACTATCAAGACCTGCTCTAGTGTGGCCAGGTGAGGAGCATGAATGCTGCAACTTATGCAGGGCAGGGACAGCTCTCTTTTGACCCTGGAGCCAGCTATCCCACCTGATTCAGGTGTTGATGGTTGTGTGTGGGGAGCACGTTTGGACACATGACAAGTAAGTAATGGTGACAGCTCGTCCATGCTCACAATATTGAGGCTGGTTCACCCTCACCTCTGCCAATGGGGTTGGATCTATTATGCTGCCCAGACAAGGTGCAGGGCCTGCTCTCCTAAGTGTAGCAGCTGGTGGTGGAGAGGGGCAGCTCTCCCACCTGTCTCAGGGGTTGTAAGCCATAAAACCAAAAAGCAGTGCAGAGTTTGGTATTACTCTTCTAACAGTCCACTGTCACAAGAACTCAGGGTCCCAGAATAGCCACTACAATCCCCTCAAGCGGACTAAGTTCCAAATGACCTAATGCCCTCCCTCTAGGCCAACCTCTTAAAGGTCTATGGCACTTCCTTGTTTCATTACACTGGCTACCAAGTTACCACTACATGAGTGCTGCGAGAACAAGCCATCTACTAATTACAAAACAAGGCAAGCAGGCAGACAAAAGAGAGAAAGAGAGAGAGAGGAAGAGAGAGAGAGAAGGAAGAAGAGAGAGGATCTTAAAAGAATGTAACATTATCTCATTAAAAGGGTAATTATTCTATATATCTCTTTAGTGTGTATTTAAATAAGCATGCCTTCCTAAGAGTGGTCATACCTTCCAGGAGGCTGGTCCTTTGTCCAGTTGTTTCACTGACACAACCGATTACCTTATTTATGTTATGGGTATCTTGGAATGCTAGGTCTTCATCTATGAGAAATTGTAAAGGATTATGCCTAAGTCTAAACTATTTCCAACAGAAGTTACTATTGTTCACCCTGTTATAAAAATATCTGTAATGGAAACAGGTAAAGGAATGTTCATTTATGATTGGACAAAGAAGATTCTGTGGGTGGAAAATCTCTGACTGGTAACTCCAGCAAATTTTTTATAGATCCTTATTTGTTGAATTCTGATGGATGTTGTAAACATCAGTTTCCAGTGTTTTACCACATATAGAAATTAAAAGTATAACATTAACAAAATCTTCATACTACCTAAAGACTTTTCTTCAGCTGATTAAAATTTAATTAATTAAAAATTTATTACAGCATATATATTCCTAATATATTGTGCCAAAATTTTATCAGACTAATGTAGAAATTAAGTAGATAAACAGTGTTTCTGTTTATACAAAATTAACTAGAATTTATGGATTTATTCTTACTATCTAAGTTACATGGATTAACTGGCATTAAAGATAAAATGAGAAAAAAGACCAATAATTAAATCAAATGAAATGATATCTTTGAGAATCAACTGATGAATAACATTAATGAAATTGTCCATATCTAAAATTCTGCAAAGCATTTTCCTTGAATTTGTATTTTGTTATTTTTAATGCATTGCATTTTAGCAATGGGACTGCAGAATAATACTCAAAACATAATTTCACTTATGTTTCATTTGCAGGAGAGTTAATGATGTTAGGAAGTAAGTAGTGTTAAGAAATTATAAAAGATAGATTTTTTTTTCTTTAATGAAGTCATTAAAGATCATTTTGCTTTTGATGCTTATTTTAGAAAAATTAGTTTCTGGAATTGAGGAATTTGAGCATTGTTTATAAGCCATTATATACCATCCATAATAATTATAACCTCATAAGAGGAAGTATAAGTAGTAGAAGGGAAGGAGAAAAATAGGACTTGTGTTGATGAGCTGATTGGAAACTTTTAAAATATTTTCAGAGTGTTATATGTAGTACTTGTCTTCTAATCTGCGCCAGCCTTTCATGTCTCTAGCTATAAACTTGGGCAAAAGGTATCAAACCAGGCATGTTATCTAACTCTGTTGGACAAAGAAGACAAGCCATTCTTCTTGGGAGAGACAGGCAGTACCTGAGCTAAACTTAGTAAGTAATAAGCTTCTACTTAGAAAACCCAACACTGATTAGAATCAAAGTGAAATGCCCATAAGCACCGAGGACAAATGGAACAGGAGACATAGAAGGACAGAGGATCTTGGGTCTCCTTTTCTTTGCTGTCTTTCTGTGAAGGAATAGTCTAGTTTCTGGGGTTTCTCTGAAGTCTGAGAATACAGACTTTCTGGATCCTAGGGCAAACAATGGGGGACCCTGCATCTTCCTTATGTTTGGTGACTCAAAGTTTCCTTTTGCTGTGGTATGCTCCTTGTCTCCTCTTCTTGAGTCTTCCTTATTCATCCTCTGCTTTTCATCACTGATGTGAACAAACTGGATTTGAGATTGTTTGGGCATAGAGTTTAGATGTGGAGTATTCAAGGAAACAGTAGCTGACCCTCATGTCTGTTACAGTTACACTTTTTGTGGTTAAACATTTTCAAAGATTCTGATAGGTTCTTCTATTAAAGCAGGGACATGGGGTGAGCTGAGGGGGGTCTCCTTATCAGTGACACATACATATCTTCCACATCTTCAGAAGTTACCAGCTTCATTATAATATTAGCATTGCTCTTTAGACCCTCCATGTGGATTTGTCAATAAGATCTTGGGAAAGAATAATATAAAAGGAAAATCTGGTCTCCATCATGCTGTTTGAGATAGAAACAGTCACTTTAGCACAAGGAATATATAACTCAGCTCAAAAATATTCATTAAGCTACTGTAGGAAACCCAGAATCTTTAAGTTCCTGCCTACTTTTCTGGTTAACTTGCTCCTGTGTCTTTGCAGTGTGTGTTTACTTTATGTCACTGCACTAAATCTTCTTTAGCGTACACCATGCTTGCTATTTTTCATTGCAATAAATCAGATTCTTTGTTGACCACTCTTGAATTCCATCCTCAGCAGACCAAGTTTTTCTTAGACTCCTAGTTCTGATGGCAGATTCACCAGATAATACAGGACAATCTTCCTATTTTTAAAGTTAGTGATTAATGACCTTAATTACATCCACAAAGTCCCTTTACTATGGTACTTAGAATAGTGTTCGCCTGAATAAGTGGGAGACAAGAGTCTGTGGTGGGGGGGACATCTTTCAAGTTTTGTCTTTAGAATTTTAAGACTGTGATAAATCTCCTAATATCTACATGTATTAAAGGGACTGTTGAAAAGCAAGATCAATAGAAATAAAAAAAGCCTCTTGAGTTGGTAAGAGGTACACTAGAATAAAATGGCATCGTGAGCTTGCAGAAATTGTGTATCCTTTTATAAAACTGCTTCATAAAAGAAACAAAGACATTTAAAATTTATTGCTGGGGCACAGAGTAAGATTGTTGGACTCATAAAAGGCATTTGAACTTGGACACATAAGGGAATTCAGCTCCAGGATAGTGTGTTGGAGTCAGAGAGGATCAAGGGAGGCAAGGTTACATCCTCAGTAGTAGCCAAGGAGAAGATGTAGAGGGTTGGATGAAAGTCATCATTTCTGAGTAGGAGTCAGAAAGCAGGAAAGCCCAGTAGATAGAATCTATGGATGCAGAGCAAGGGGTAGGTTTCTGAGGTACATGGGTACTTATCTGTTAAGAGGACAATGTTCTTCACATTCTCATCCCTTGCTCTTGACAGTGTCATTTTTCTTTTTACTGTTTGGCTTAGCCTGATCTCTTTTTAGACTCCAAAACACTGCTTCCTCTGTTGTATGAAGGGTCACATCTCAAAGATCTCCTCAGCTAGTCCACACATGAGAGACTCTTCTGTGTACTTCAAAGTGAATGTTGCTATGATAATTAATATGGATTGCATATTTAATGTGAGTTGGACTCAACTAAGAGATAAACCTAGGAAAGTCTCAGAGGGTACTTCTGTGAAGAAATAATTGAAGAATATATACTCACTTCCATAGAGACCAATATACTCCTGTGACAGCCCAGATATAAAAAAGTCCAAAATGTAAATAAATGAAACAATCAAAAACTCCACTTATCAATGTGGAATATCAAGTTTATCTTTAATTCTAATAGTGGAATTTCAAAGGAAATATTTTCCTTTGAAGACCAGCTCTATCCAGTTTTTTTCATTTCTATACTTTGAAACTATTTACTTTTTATTTTTGCTCATATATATGAATATATGTGTAGTAAGGATCAGGCATTATTTACCTTGACTTAGAGGTGTGGTCTTTAGACCTTGATGACCTGTGTACAGGGCAGAACCAGGCCAGTTGTCTTTACTCTCTGTTTGTTCCCAGCGTTCTTGGAGGGAGTATTGTCACCTCCACAAAAAACAACTCAGCTCTTCTAAAATTGCTGTAAGTTTCAATCTTATATCAGTAAGTGTTTCATATAAACTCCTCAATAAATATTAATCCTTTATATAATCATTCAATATATGTATAATATATTTACAATCCTACTTAATATTGTGTCTGTGTATATATGTTTGTGAGTGTATGTCAAATGTTTGTGGGTGCCCATGGAGGCCAGAAGATGATACCAGATCCCCTGGAGCTAGAGTTAGATGCTAAGGCATCTCTTCAGGCCCTCTGTACTTTTAAAAATAGGCAGCTAAAATGGTCAAACCAAAATGGTCCTTCAAAACTTCAAGGGGCAAAGAATAAATCCAAAGTCACAGATTTGCTGGTTTGCCTCTGCAAGAAAGAAATGGGTGCCATCTGGGAGGAGATTTCATTTGCTGCCTAATTAATTCTCCATGTTCTCTGATATGCTAGCGCATAGCTCTCAGATACAACTGGAAAGGGGAACAGATGGTGTTGTGCAGTTACCTATTGCCTACTGTGATCTTCTCCCTAATTAATCTAAATACAGCACCCATTATTTAATCTTAATCAAAACTTCAACTAGCTAAGTTTTTTTTTTTTTGGTATCATTATGAAGTTATTTTCCTTTGTTCCCATTTGCTTAATACATCCTGATGTTTGTCTTGAGTTGTAAGGCCATAAAAAGGTTGCCGAAGTATCCATAGCAGGCATGGGGTTTCCTTCTGTGACTGCACAGTAAGCAGGTTCTTGAGTTGTTAATTTTAGAAATCTAATCCAGGGACAATTATCGCAAACTGCCTGAATTGTTTTAAGTTAATGTGTCATATAAGCACAATAAATCTCATATTATTTTTTGAAGATTTAATTTTGTTTTCATTTATTTGTCTCTCTGGGTGTATGCCATGTGAATTCAGGCACTTGCATAGGCCAAAGAGGGTGTCAGATCCCAGGAGCTGGTTTTCTAGAAGGTTCTGAGACACCTGACAGGAACACGGGAACCAAACTCAGCTCTTGTGAAAGAGCAACATGTATTCTCAACAGCTGAGCCATCACCCTTCATATTCTTTACGAGGAATAATAATAATAAAGATTCTGTTGCTATGCTTAAGGTTATATGTACAGGACTTAGTACTGTGAAACATGAATTATCTAATTTTCCTTGTCAATATAATAAATATTAAATTTTCATTTTAATATTATTGAATTTGTGGCTTTCAATATTTGTTATTGGTAACAAATGTTCACCCTTTCATTTAATTTTTCTGGTATTGATTGATAATATCATCGAGTCAGCTTCTTTCTTTTTCCCCCTTATAATTAGAGAAATTTAAAAATTAGAGAGCTTGTGATTTCCCATTGAAAATGACTTTATAGTATTTTCAGCAAGCTAATGAAAGAAATATACCCAAGGCAGAATAACTATGAATCACATGAGAGTTACTTTCATTTCATTGCATTTCATTTCTTTCTTTTTAAAAAAGTTTTCATTTATTGAAAATAGACTATTTTCCCATACAATATATCCTGATTATAGTTCGCCTCCCTCCACTCCACCTGGTTCCGCCCCACCTTCCTTTTTTCTGGACCCACTCCCTTTCTCATTGGAAAAGAACAGGCTGCCAAGACACAACAGACTAACATGAAAAAATAAAATATAATACGATGAAGTAAAAGCTATCATATTGATGTTGAACATGGCAGCCTAACAAGAGGAAAAGGGGGTTCCAAGAGCAGGCACAAGAGTCAGACAAAGACTCATTTGTTCTCACATTCAGAAGTTCCATAGAAATACTAAGCTAATAGGTATAATATATGCAAAGGACCTGTTGCAGACCCATGTAGACCCTCATATGCTCCTAGCTTTGTTGATTCAGAGAGACTTGTTCTGCATCCCCTTTCGATGTTCCATTCCTTCTGCCTTCTCTTCCCTGGATTCCCTGAGCTCTTAGGAGAGAGATTTTGTGGTGATCTTCCATTTAGTCTCTTTCCACATAATGTCTGGCTGTGATTGTCTTCATCTGTTCCCATAGGCTGCCAATGTAATTTTTTTTGTTAATGGCTGGGAAAGGCACTGATCTGTAAGTACAGCAGAATATTGTTAGGAGCCATTTTATTGATACATTTTCATGTGTTTAGATGAGGAGTGCTTGGTTTTAGTGTCATTTTATTTATACATTTTCATGTGTTTAGATGAGGAGTGCTTGGTTTTAGCCTAGGTCTCTGACTATCTAGTCTCTGATTCTTGGTTCCCAAGCAGTATCAGGTATGTGGAGTGGGCCTCAAGTCAAATCAGACATTATTTGCCTACTCCTGCAAAGCTTTTCTTTTGGGGCTACTAACCACCTCCCAGAATCATGACACAAAGACTTATTAATTATGAATGCTGAGCCTTAATTTAGCTCTATTTTAATCTGTTTCTCTTTATTTAAGTTTTGCTTTGGGGTTTTTTACCTTTGTTTCCGTATATCTTACTCACCTGTTGTCTCTAGATCTGACTAGCTGGCAGCTGCCTGGCTTCTGGCCTCCAACATATTTCTCTCTTTCTTTATGTTCTTCTCCTCCTCTCTCCCCTCCCCTCCCCTCTCTTCTCTTTCTTTCTCATCCCTGGCTCAGATTTCTCCCCTTATATATTCTCTCTTCCTACCAGTTCCACCTATCCTTCTCTCTGCCTACCAATTGGCCATTCATCTTTGTAATAGATCAAACAGGTGCCTTAGGCAGCCAAGGCAAAATAGCAATACATCTTTTCATAATTAAGCAAATGCAGCAGAAACAAACGTAACACATCCTTATACAATTAAAATAATATTCCTTAGGATAAACACATGTAATACATCTTTGCCTAGTTAAAATAATACACCACATAACATTGCTCTGGCATATTTTTTTTAGGCTGGGTTGGTTTCCACATCTCTTTTTGTTGGCTGTATCTTCCCCCAGCAAAGAAATTAGAATGTAAAGGTGAGGGCTTCATCTAGGCATCAGCTCAGCTTCTCCATATTCAATGAATATTGTCCTCAGAAATGGAGCCCCAATATCAGTTGGTGAAAAGCAACTGTTTGCCTGCACAACAAAGTGTATTGTTGAGGATTTCCATGTGGTTGGCCAACAACTAAACTGAATGCAACCCAGTACTGCCACTAGAGACCTCACCTGACAACAACGGATGGCATGTTGAGTATCCATAACCCTCATTGCTATAATTCATCATTGGGATCACCTTCATATATTTTAGGAAGTTTCCACTGAACTAGGAGAAGATCTCTGTGCTCTGTTGGGGATGGGGTCAAAGAGGGAAGGGTGATAACAGCAGGTTTTCAGATACAGAGCTAGAGATGAGAATAGGGGCAGATATTGTATCTCAGGAGCTGTACAAGAGGCATGAGTCTGCCTTTGGCCCACTTTTTATCCTGAAAGAAATGGCCCTTGGGTTAACAAGAGATGCTTCCTGGGATTAGTTTGGAGTCTGAAGGAAAGCAATATGTTGGGAAAGGACAGTTAGAAAAGGGAGATCTGTGGAATCCTCAGAAAATGGGGATACAGGAAGGTTGCCAGAATGTTCTGCTGCAAAGCTGGGAATAAGGCTGGGGAATTTGATCTGGGAAACAGGGAGCTAATTTCATTTCTTATAGCTAGAAAAAGGATAACTAATTAGTACAGAAAACAACCTCAAGTAAACATACATTTTATTTTAATAAAGTAATTAACCTAATGGTGCAGTGATTATATATAATATATTTATACATATTATAAATATAGATTTATCTTCACGGTAAACATTATGTTTCTTACATCAGTCAAAGTGGGATAATTTATATTTCTGAACCCTTGACTTCTTTACCAAGTCAGGCAATTTAAATATGTTTTCACAGTAACATTTTTCTTTAGAAAGTAGTTAGTTAGAGAATTGATTCATTATGCATTCCAGTTTTTGCTACAGTCCACCTACACACTAATCATTCTGCATTGCTATTCAACTTTGGCTTTTTACGTGGATCTTCCACGAACCCGAGAGATTGATTCTAGGAGTCAGAGATCATGTCTAATTTAGTTTTTATCCCCAGAATCAAGAAATGTGCTTGGCACATTGTTCAGGATCAGTGGGTATTACAAAATGAATGAATGCCCAGATTTACCAGAAAAGTTGATGATAGGATACAAGAAAAACTCAACATGTGTTTTACTCAGGTGGAAAACAATGAACCTGATTATTGAGTGGATGTAAAGGAACTCACAGTAATTCCCCTTTAAAAAATATCTATTCTTTTCATGCCTGTAGTGATGTATTTCAAATTTAATAAAAGAAGCCTGGAATATCAGGAAAAAAAGCAGGGCTACCAGACTGAGAAAAGTCTGGGAAGAGGAAGAGCAGAGCAGAGATGTTAGATGGACTCAGCAGAAAGAAGACGAAAATGTTCTGAGAAAAGGTACTAAGTAAGCCATGTGGCTAGTCATGTTTAAGGGTAAGTTTAGTTTAAGGGTTATTTTAAGGGCAAGAGATATTCAGTAATATGCCTGAGCCATAGGCCAAACAGCATGTAGTTAATGTAAGACTTTGTGTGATTATTTGGAACTGTGAGTCTAGACCTCAGGGCTAGACTGGACCAGAAACTTCTGACTACAAAACATTCCCAAATGTTTTGTCCTCTCCTATGCTCCAGGGAAGCAAAGACAAACCTAAGCACAGCTTCCTGTACAGGCCTCAGCCTGGCCTGCCTCTTGGTTGTGTACTATTGTACAACTACAATACAGTGCTTTCACTGCTTCTATATTTTAAGCCACCCTGCCTGTGCCCTGGAGTTTCCACTGTCCTCATCTGAAACATTCACCACTGCTCAATCAATAAGCAATGTCAATCTCCTTATATTCTACCTACAGCATTTTCTTCTACTCTCTGCCCATATATCATAACCCAGGAATATATTCATCTCTTGTGTGTGGCCTTCCTATAACTTATATGGGAGGAAAACCCAAAATATCTGATGAAGAAAGTTCATTAACTAAAACGTAACTGGTTTCAATACTTCTGATTGATATTTTTCCAGACTCTACTGAAATCTGTTCATCAGAAGAGAACTTACACTTCCAAAAACCCATTCTAGTGCAATTTAGCACTTTATGGCATTTTCTCCAATACTGTGCCAATGTATATTACCTTTTTAATTTGTTTGGGAAAATTTTTAGAAATCATATTATAAATTCAAAAGTAAGACATCAACATATGAGTAGGTCTTCCTAATAACATTTTATTGGTATCTAGAACTCTTTAGAACCATTTTTGTGAGCTTCTTACATAGTTATCAACTTTCAGATTTTTGCCACTTTTTAGAATTCACTTGCTTCAACATCTATTTCTCCATTCATTATTTTAATACAGTGCCTATTTTAAAACCATAACTTAATAAGCCAATTCTTTTGCTGTAATTCTTTTGTGTATAGTATATTTGTGTGTATGTGTTTCTGTGTAGGTATGCCTACACATGTATGGATGTGTTGGCTAGATCTCAATGTCCAGTGCCTTTCTCAATTACTCCTTATTTTTTGAAGTGAAGTTTTTCATGGAAGCCAGAGTTCACTGATTTGTATAGACTGGTTGCCTCACATCCTTAGGAAAGCAATTGTCTCTGTCTCCCAGGGACTTGGATTACAGGTACACATTGCCATTCTCTGGCTTTTCACATGGTTGCTAGAAATCTGAGAGGTCTGGATGCCCAGTAAAAGCACTTTACCAGCCCATCCATCTTCCCAGCCCCTTCAATAGAAGTTTAGGAATTTGTGTTAAGTTACAAACTGAACTTTTTAGTGTTTTTGTTTGTTTGCTTGCTTTTTTTCCTTCTCTGACAGGGTCTTCCTCTGTCCCTCATGCATCATCAAAATCACGATGTAGCCCAGGCTGGCCTTGAACTTGTAGCTTAAAACAGAGATTATATGCATGTTCAGCTCCAAATGGAACTTTTAATTTAGGTTCTATCTATCTCTAGCTATTTTTGTGACTTCTTAATTATTATAGTCACCCAAAGAAAATAAATAATTCTCCTTTTGATTGAATAATTTGTTAATATTAGAACAGAGGTACAGAAGGATTGAATGGCTGGCTAGTTCCTATTAGTTATATAGCTGGGAACTGATCCACAGGAGTGTTATTCTTGAGTAGTGATAAATGAATGTCATGATAGATTTACACATTTAGTAGACAATCAGGTCAATTCATTTGTGTGTAGTCATCTGTTATTTTCTCATGCCACTTGAGTGCAAGTGTAATAAGGTAAAGAAAATATAGGCAACTAAAAGTGAAGGGAGGTCAATGGCTCCCATCTTTACATAGATATCATAGTTATTTCATATGGACCAATGTAAGTCCTGGTGAAGCATAGCTCACAAGCTTGCACCCATGGGGCTAAGAAGGTCTGATGCTCTATAAGGCAGCAATGTATTTCATTCTCTTACCCAGCTTTGGGAAGCATTCATCTTGTTTAGTGTCCTAAATCCTGCTCAGACCATAGCAGCATCAATTGCCCACTTCTCCTGAAGAGCTCTCAGAAAGGAAGACACAGAACAAAACATTAAGCAGAACTTCAGAAATCCTACAAAAGAGAGGGATTAAGGATTGTGGGAGCCAGAGAGGTCAAGGACATTACAAGAACATAGCCACATTGCCAACTACTCTAGGATCATTGGGGCTCACAGAGACTGAAGTGACAATCCAGGAGCCTATATGGGTCTGACCTAGGACCTCTACATGTATGTTATGGTTGTGTGGCTTAGTGTTCTTGTGAGACTGATAACTGGAAGTAGGGGCTGCCTCTGACTCTTGTTTTTTAGGGAGACTTTTTCCTCCTATGGGGTTGCCTTTTTCAGCATTATAACTTGTTTATACCATGTTTGGTTGATATACTTAGGAGACCTGCATTTTTCTAAAGGGAACAGAGGAGAAGAAGATCTGGTAGAGAAGGGAGATTGTGGGAGAGACTGACAGGAGAGGAAGGAGGTGAAGAAACTGCATTTGAGATGGAAGAAAAAAAATAATGCCAAGTCAGAATGTGTCAAGAAAAAAAAAAAAAAAAAAGAAAGTCAGACATCGTGTAGTGTCCTGGGTCCTGCTCAAGTTATTGAGACTCAGTGAAGCTTTCTGTAACAGATTTGTGCAAGTTTTTAAAGTCCTTCAAAACTGGATGCTCACAACATTCACACTGAAAATCATAGGTCAGTACTCAAGACAGCTTACCAATGAATATTTTGGTAACTGCTAATTCTATATGCAATATTTTTTCAGAAAAAATAAATAAAATAAAAAATTCCATGAGAAGTGATCTTTACTTAATCCCAAATTAGACAAAATGAGCAACAATGAAAGCATAAACATTCTAACTAAACTTTTAAAATTTCTGCTCAAGAATGAATTTGGTACAGTGTTCAGTGGCTAAAAAGGAATTGGTAAGTAGTACTTATATGGGAATGCAAATAAAAATGCAAGTATTATCTCACCTATTTGTCGAGAATGTACAGTAATAACTGAAGGAACTCATACTTGCAGGTTTCTTGCTTTCTAAACTTTAAATTATTCTTAATCAAAGAAATAAATGATTAATTAATGCATCTGGGGGAGCAAATGCTGATTAAGTATAAGTCATTTAGTTTTTAAATATTTAAAATGTATTTGTTTTAAAAATTTAAGTATAGACATCATTTCTAAGAATTCAATTACATTTCCAAAACTTAAGTTAGGATGTCATGGTTGAGTCAGTGAAGGGTGAAAAAAAATAAATAAGAGATGCTTCAGGCCCTTCATATCATGGATGCCTGAGGAAATTAAAAACATTCATGCAACTAGGATTATAGTTTCACCTGGCTCATAAAAAATCAATTTGTAAAGAAAGAATTTGTGTCCATCTCCATCACAATTAAAATGACAGGTCTCTAAGTTTCAGATGCAAAGAAAGTATAAAAGAAATATATAAACATATCATTATTCCACAATTGTAAAATCTCATCTCTCATTCAGGCACACAGCTTATTAAACTTTTGGATGATTAAGCCAAGAAAGAATTAGAAGCAGCAGTTTTCTTTTGTTTCTGCAGCAAATTTCTAATAACATTTTTATAGCCCGTCTAAAGCAGTGGCTTACATCCTAGTTTATCTCAACATTTAAGCTCCTCCATCTTTCCATTTATATACTGTAGTAAATATCCATCTTCATCACTGTGGAAGATAAACTATTTGTATTCTCATCTTATTCTTCATAAGCAATCCCAAATATTGCCACAAATAAAAAGGAAAATAAGCTAGGAGTTAAATAAGATAATGGTGAGTTAGATACTGTACAGTATATTTCTAAACCATTAACAAGTAAATGGGATATAAACAAATCAATATCAAAACCTATAAAAGCATGAAAAGGCAAGACATCAGCATTTAAAGAATGCTCTTGTCGGTATATTACTGGAATCTGCTACAGACATGTGCCTTGGGGAGTAGTCAATTTACTTTTATTGCTTTGGTTATGAGTTGACTATTCTGGGTGAAATAGTTAGAAGATGGTGAGAGAACAGCATTTGTTGTCTCTAGCCATTTGGGGTGGATTCTTATAAGGTGAGATACAAAAAAAAAAAAAAAAAAAAAAAATCACAGCAGTATCTAAGCAAGATGCCACAATGTTCCAGGAACCTAAGCGACTATTCAGAAGAGTATGCACATAAAGCTTTAGCTCACTAGAATCCTCCTGAGCATAACATGAAGATTTATGACAAACATCTTGACTCCCAAGACACTGGAAGTCAAATTTGTACTTTGAAAATATTAGCCAATAGAAAAAGATATGATAGGGTGAGTTTTTTGTTTTGGTTTTTTTAATTATTATTATGAATAAAGTCACATTTTTATCCATGTATATCCTTGTTCAAGGACCCTTTTCCCTCCCACCTCCTCGAGTCACTCTCTCTTCTCCACATCTCCCCATCTCCTCCCCAGCAAGGGCAGGAGGTGCCCAAGTCCCAATGTGGCTTAGTTCAGCATCCACTCCTGGCAGATTCAGTTTCCTCGCCTCGACATAAAGATTGAGTCAGGTGTTCCTCTAGAGGGAGTGGGATCCAAGGTGTCAGTCCAAGGTGTTTCAGATCCCAGGCTGTTCAGTGGTTGTGGTTTGCAGCTTGGACAGGCTTTGCTTTTGGCTTTTTTGTTTCGAGTCCACTAATGAGTGAGTACATCCCCTGCTTATCTTTCTGGGTTTGTGATACCTCCCAAATCCATCCATTTGCCTGCCAATTTTAGGATATTATTTTTTTCTCACTGCTGAGTAGTACTCCATTGTATAGATATACCACAGTTTGTTAATCCATTTTTCAGTTGAGGGGCATCTAGGTTGCTTCCAGGTTCTTGCTATTACAAATAATGCTGCTATGAACATAGTTGAGCTAATGCCTTTGTAGTGGACATGTGCTTCTTTAGGGTATATGCCTAGAAGTGGTATTGCTGGGTCCTTGGGGAGATTGATTCCCAGTTTTCTGAGAAACCGCCATACTGCATTCCAGACTGGTTGAACAAGCTTATACTCCCACCAACAGTGGAGGAGTGTTCCGAAAGGGTGAGTTTAAAAAACAAACAAACAAACAAACAAACAAACAAACAAAAAACCCTACTTGATCTGTTCCTACTAGAAGAAAGGGGCTACTCCAGGCAGAACCCCATATTCTTTCAGCAAATTATGGTGTCCATTATCATCAATTGTTGTTTATACCCCCCTTTTTTTGTGATGGGCCATGAATCTGGTTGGAAATCTTACTTAATAATGAAACCCTGGGTTTCCTTTTAAGTTTTTCAGAATGGCAATTTTCATTAGTCTTTAAGTGTTTGTTATAAATGAGCTCTCCCTGGGTTCTGTTCTTACTGCTGCCTCTCCATTTTTCAGTGGTAACATTATCTTCACTGGAATTTTAAGGGGCGTTATTTTGCTCAGCTTGCCACACCAGAATATTCACCACAGAGTGAATGGCTTAAGCAACAGATATTTATGTTTGGGAAATTAGAAGTCCAGGAACAATGAGGCCTCACAGGCTGGTTTCTGTGTCCTGTCTTCCTGACTTGTAGACAGCATTCTTTCTACAGTCTTTTTTTTTTTCATTTCATTTCACTTTTTTCTTTCTTTCTTTCTTTCATTTCTTTTTTGTTCCCTTAAAAGGAAAAATGCATTTTTTATACAATTTATACATTCTTGTTGCTTCTTTTTGTGAGAACACCCGCCCTGTCAGTTAAGAACCTCCGTTTATGTAGCTAAAATCATTTTAAGTGTCTAATATCTAAAGCTATATCATGTTGAGGGATCAGGCTTCAAGATAAGAAAGAGATGTGTGCATAATTTCAAGTCATAACACAAGACCTCCCACTTTAGCCATTTCTCTGAAGCAGCTTTTTATTTGCTTTTCAATTTGTTTGCATATGTATATGTATGTATATAGCATATCTATTTATTTGTTTATTTATTGACAAAGTCTCACGCAGCCCAAGCTGGTTTTGAATGCCCAGTACTCCTGCCTCAATCTCTCAAGTGCTAGGATTACTGGTTCACATGATTATACACTGCTCAGGGTTTTTTGTTTGTTTGTTTGTTTGTTTGTTTGTTTGTATTTGTTGTTTGGTTGGTTTTGAGGATTTGATGTAAAATTTTACCAGGGAGTTCTAATAAAGCAGAAGCACTGTATAAATTACTTGGATTACATTCTTTATTTCTCTTTCTTTCTTTCTTTCTTTCCTTCATCCTTCCTTTCTTTTTTACTGTTCAACTACATTTTCTATTATGAATAAAACCATATTTTTTATCTATGTATTCCCTTGTTCAGACTTCCTTCCCCCTCCTGCCCCTCCCAGTCACTCACTCTTCTCCCCATCACTTCATCTCCTCCCCAGCAAGGGCAAGAGGTCCCAAGGTCCCAGTGTGGCTTACTTCAGCATCCACTCCAGGCCTACTTTCCTCATCCCACATCAAGACAGGGTCAGGTGTTCCTCTGGAAGAAATGGGCTCCAAGATGCCAGTTCAAGGTGTTTCAGATCCCAAGCTATTCAGTGTCTGTGGTTTGCAGATTAGACATACTTAGCTTTTTGTTTAAAGTTCACCAATGATTGAGTACATCCCCTGTTTATCTTTCTGGGTTTGTGATACCTCGCTCAGGAGGATATTCTCCAAATCCATCCATTTGCTTGCAAATTTTAGGATATCATTTTCCTCACTGGTGACTAGTACTCCATTGTGTAGATGTACCACAGTTTGTTAATCCATTCTTTACTTGAGGGGCATCTAGGTTGTTTCCAGGTTCTTGCTATTAGGAATAATGCTGCTATGAACATGGTTGTGCTAATGCCTTTGTAGTGGGAATGTGCTTCTTTAGTGTATATGCCCAGAAGTGGTATTGCTGGATCCTTGGGGAGATTGATTCCCAGTTTTCTGAGAAACCGCCATACTGCATTCCAGAGTGGCTGAAACAGCTTACACCCCCACCAACAATGGAGGAGTGTTCCTCTTGCTCTCAACCTCTCCAGCATAGGCTGTCTTCTGTGTCTTTTATCTTAGTCAATCTCACAGGTGTAAGGTGGTATCTCAAAGTTGTTTTGATTTGCATTTCTCTGATGGCTAAGATGTTGAGCACTTTTTCAGATGCTTTTCAGCCATTTGTAATTCTTCTACTGAGAATTCCCTTTTTAGTTCTTAACCCCATTTTTTGATTGGAGCACTCAAGGTTTTGGGCTCTAGTTTCTTGATTTCTCTATATCTTTTAGAGATCAGTCATCTGAAACTTGTAGGGTTGGTGAAAATCTTTTTCCCTTCTGTAGGCTGTCGTTTTATCTTATGGACTGTTTCCTTGGCTTTATAAAAGCCTCAGTTTCAGGAGGTCCCACTTATTGATTGTTGTTTTTAGTGTCTGTGCTACTGGTAATTACTTGGTTTTCTTTTGAAATGTTGTTGCAAACAAAATAATGTAGTCATGTGATCTCACAGCTCTTTTACTAGGTCATAGTTTGGTTTTTTATAAGTCATCCTCTTGGGAGATTGAAGTGGGAGGACTGTGAATTTTAGCACTGTGTACATTCTTATCTACCAGGATAACAGTGAGGTTCTCTTAAAAACTTTCACTGTGTCTATCAATTCCAAACTATCAGGCCTGATTTTTGCCTAAGCTTTACCAATTTTCTTTGAATTGCCTTAAGTTGTCTCAGGTGCTATGCTATGGCTTGGCAGGTAAAGTTGCTTGCTGTCAAGCTTGAATTCAAGCTTGAGTTTAATCCCTGCAATCAACATGATAGAAGGAAAGAACCAATTCTGGCCTACTGTGGTATGTGTGTACTCTGATACACATATACTCACATGTTTATGCATGTATGAGTATGCACATACATACAAACATACACAGATAAGTAATAGAAATGTATTAAGGATTTCATAATCTTTCCAGTTCAACCAACAAACTGCATATGCATATTATTCCTTGTGTTCTTCCTTCTATATCATCATAGAATTTAGATTCTCAAAGACTATCAGTCTACCTCATCCAGAGGGTGTTTGACTTTGCTTTTAAAAGTTTAAAAACTTGGTGTTTGTTTGATAGTGTAGGCAGAAGTTTCTGTGTCCTTCTGTGCAGCCACTCCCAAATAATCACTCGGAGGCTTAATATTACTTATAAATGCTGGCCTTTAGCTCAGGCTCATTACTAGCTAACTCTTACACTTTAAGTTGACTCATGTTTCTATTATGCTTTGTCATGTAGCTCATGACTTATTACCCCATTTTTATACATCCTGTTTGCTCAGTGGCAGGTTGGCATCTTTCTGACTGTACTCGTTCTCTCCCCAGCATTCTCTTAGTCTGGCCACCCTGGCTATACTTCCTGTATGGCTACTATCCAAGCAGCATTTTACTAAATCAATTTGAGTTACAAATCTTTACAATATACAAGACCATTATCCCACAGCACATAGTGTTATAGGGAGTTGTTCAGAAACATTTCTTAGGGGCTAATGAAAGATCCAGAATAGCCAGCTTCCAGTTTAAGTTGAAATTTACATTTCTCCACATAAATAAAAGCCTTTCTCTTCTGTGTACTCACACTTTCAAGTGTGCAGAAGTAATATTAACATAGAAATTAAATATTTGAAAGTTACATGTCAGAGACCTCTCATGTCAACAGTGTATTATAATTATAAACAAAACACCTGACCAGTTCTATTAATATTTCCTTTGTCTAACATGAACAATGAGTATATCACCCTATATTTCTCTAATTGTAATTGAGTTCTTTGAGAATTTCACACAATATGTAGAAAATAAAGAACAACTTTCAGGTCTTAGTTCTCTACTCCCATCATAACAAGCTCAGAACCTTAAACCTGGCAACAAGCATCTATACCCTTTGAGAAACCTCACAGGCCCCAATGTATATTCTGATACTGTCACTTCAGATGTGACTATAACAAACACCTAAAATGTGAATGCAGCTTTGGAAAATGCCAATGTGAATGAGTTAGGAAAAAGTTCAGGTTCATGCTGGAAACAAGTTATAGTGTTCTAGTAACTACCAGAATAGAAAAAAAAAAACCAAACAAACAAACAAAAAAAAACCCCAAAACAAACAAACAAACAAACAAAAAACCAAACAAGCAAAAACCAGGAAGATACATCAGAAAAAAAAGCCTTCTGCTCAATAAATATGTGAATAATCATGAGCAAAAAATTGATAGAAATATGGAGGTCATAGGCCATTTGGGTAATGCTTTATATAAAAAAATTTAGAACAGGTTATTGGATAATACAGGAAGCACAATTCTTGTCATAAAGTCAAAATAACTTGATTAAGTTGTGCTATAGTTTTAGTGATTTTAATGGAAAATAAAACACAAATAATGAAATTTAGCATTTAACTTATGAAATTTATAAAGTAACTATGGAAGGAGCATCTCACTTTTTCTTTCTGTATGCATTTAAGAGAACATAAGAAGAAAATGATGAGGTCAAGGAAGAATAAGTAGTAATATTTAATATGAAGTTTCTAAGATTTCAATTCCAACTGCTCATAAGTTTATTAAGTTACATAAACTTTGAGAATGGTTAATTTTGATGTACAATATTTATATTTATTTGCAAATCTTTTTAATTTATAAAATCAAAAAAGACTTAAGTAGAAAAAACATATCTTTGTAGATTTTGAAGAATCTAATCATATCAGCATCACAAAACTATAACACTACAAACAAACACTTTCCAGGGAAGTTACTTTTGGCCCCATTCCATTATCCCAGCCAAAATAATTCCAGTGTAAAACAAAAGTCATAACAAACAGGAAAAAAATGAAAAAAGGTTATTGGACTTTTCAGATCCTATTGGACTCAGTCACGGATCTATAGAGTTATTTGGCTCTGAAAGTACATTCACTGTTTTCTGAGATAGAAGAAAAAACTATATTGAAAGCAATTCAGAGATGCTCATGGACATGCTGAATCTTGAAGATATAACCTTTACCTAAATATCTAGGATATGGGACCTCCAACTCAATAGATCCTGAGAGTGGGATTATTTAGCCAATAGGTAGAGAAGGCATAGCCTCAAACTAAAAAGAGTTATTCTACAAAGTTTAAGATCTCATGGAACTCTTTAGTAGATCTTAAACATACTTTAAACCTGTCAGTCTTTTTTCTTTTCTGTTTGTCTCTTTATTGAGCAGTATGTCTGTCCTATACTTACCCTAAAACTGCATTTACTGTCATCAAATCTGCCTGAATTTCTTAGGTTCATAGCAGAAGAGGAATTTTGTTGCAGGTTAAACTGCACTCACATCTCAACCAGAAATAATATTTAACCAAATATACATTCATCCTCTGGCTCAGCCAAGTTGATGCATAAAAATAGTCCTCACAACAGGACAAATAGCCTATGCACCATGGGAAGCTAATATTTCTATGTATTTTTACATTCATAGAGCATTAAAATTGTAACTGGCTTCCTATTTAGAAACAATGTCTTTTCTCCCCTTATTTTTCTTCTTTCCTCTTTAAGGCAGAAAGTACCCACAACTGCTGATCCCAACTTCTTCCATGGAAAATTTCCAATATGTGAGTATTTGAAGCCATGATAATCAAAATCACTCCTATTATTTGTACCCCTCGTTATTTTAACCCAGTTCTTTAACAATGTCTCAGCTCAGACACTTCAGTCAGCAAATGAATAAATGTCTATCAGCATTGCCTTTGAATGTCAACTGCTCCCCGGATACAGAATGTATTCTTCCCCTTCAGTCCCCATGAGGCAAGCAATCTGACAAATCTGGAAGGGAGTGCAGAGAAGTATGGGAGGAATTTGGCTAGAAGCTGCCTTCTCAGGGCTGCCTAGTTGGAGGCTAGGATTCCTTGGAGCTGTCTTTCTTTCTTTTCCTTCGCCTTTAAATTTGACAGCCTTCTGTTTGCATGGCACAATATTTACCTTGCAAGATTGCTTCTGCTTATGTCAAAATAAGTAAACAACATGAGAAAAAAATCAGTCGAGAAGAAATGACAGGCAAGGAGCCTGTTCAGAGTATACACGTGACATTACATATCTGATTATATTTTTTGGAGCAGATTCACTTTGAGAAATAGGTGACATTTGCAGTGGTGCATGGTTTTCTTTAGTTCTGAAGTTCTGATCTTCTTTTTGCATACTTTGTGTGTGTGTGTGTGTGTGTGTGTGTGATATTTGTTTAAAAACATATGTGTGTACAAGTGAGTGTGCCTGTGGAAACCAGAGGGAAACCTAAGCTATCATTCCGTAGGTTCCATCACCTTTTTTTTTTTTTTTTTTTTTTTTTTTTTTCATGAGACAAGGCCTCTCATTGGTCAGGAAGCTGCAATCAGGCTAAGCTGGACAGCCACAGAGCTTCAGGGATCCTCCCTTCTCTGTTTCAGCCTCCTCAATGCTGACAGTACAACGATCACGGTGTCCAGCTATTTGTTTTAGTGTGGCCTCTGAGGGGTTTAAATTCAGGCCCTCAGGCTTACTTTGCAGATACTTATTACTACTATTAAAACATAGTGTTTGAAAACTACAAAATTTTATAACTTGGCTACCTTTTTGTATAATATTCAGATTGCCATTTTTTTTCTTAGACACTTAATTGTATGAGAAAAAACAGTGAGCTCCATAGACAAAACTTTAACATGTATGGAATCAATTGGGCATATAGCATACAATGGTTTCTCCATTTAGTGTTTTAAATACATTTTCTGATATAAATTTCTTTTTTTAATATTTTATTTTTTATGTGTATATCTGTGCCTGAGTCTATGTATGTGTTCCACCTGTATGCAGTGCCAAAAGAAGACAGAAGAGGACACTGGATTTTCTGAAACAACAGTTAAGGGTGGTTGTGAACCACTATATAAGGTTCTGAAAACTGAACCTGGGTGCTCTGGACCACCAGCAAGCACTTTTAGCCACTGAGCCAATACATGAAATCTAAGGTGAAATAACACTTGTGTTCCCTTCAGAAAATCAAGCCTAGTATGACACAAGAATTCATCATAATTACACAACCACTTAGGAGGGCTACTTCAGATAAGACAGAAAGAAGTAGCTTGGATGTCTATTAAAAAAAGAGATAATCTTTTGAAGTATATGAAGTTGGGAAGAAAAAAGTACATGGAATTGAGAGATACCTAGAATGATATTAGATAAAAAAACAAATGAGCAGTCAATAGTGTCCAAAATTTTGACATCATGACATAATGCTAATATGCAAATGTTGGGCAACATTCATAGCTGTGTTGGGATGCATGTAACCCTGGGGGCTACAGATTGGACATACCTGAAGTCTTTGTTATTTGTCCAATAACTATTGCTCCTGAATAATATGGCTGAAGGAAGTTAGGCAGTGTAGTGGTCAAGACCAGGAGGTCCCATATCAGTGTCTTCTGTCAAGATCATTTTCATGCTATGCCAATCAACTCATATTTATCAGGTCAGTGATAGTATTCAATTCTATGAATATCTATAATCCAAGTCTCAGATGCCCCATAATTACATCCTTACATTCTAAGACATAGCAGGGACAATTGAAGCCTGGTGTTGCTATTGCAGTACATTCCACAGACTTAGTTTAATCAACACATTTAATTGTAGTTTTAGTGGGAGTTGATGGCTATGATAAGGAACCCATACCCAGAGCTTTAACCATGCATCATAATTTAAAACTTTTGTTTGTGGCCAAAACTTCCAAGGTTTAGTCTCTGATACCTCTTCAGTTTATAATACTTGGAAATATCATCTTGTTATTTGGATAAAAGTAAAGCCAAATATATATTTAATCAACTATTTTAGAAGTCAAAGTGTCGTTTGATTAGTTCTGAGAACATACAAACACATGGCATATACCTGAGACAATGTATAGCCTGAACATGACATATTTAGGAACGTATATGTATGTGCATATATGCACAACAATTAGTAAAAAAGAAGCCATGCATTTGAAGGAGAGCAGGGAAGCATACATGAAGATATGGAGAGAGAAAAGGGAAGGTATAAATGTTGTAATTTTATTATAATCCCCTATTATGATTCTCTCTCCTCTTCAAGAAAACAAAACAAAACTAAAATTCTCACTAATAAACAAAGCAGCAGACTATAAATATTTTAAGAAATCTTCTATATTTCAAAATGTTCTCATTGGCCATTGTTGGAACTACATAATTTTTTGATTATATGTTCCTACATTCTCAGGACTCAGTTAACTTTTGGACATATGACTCATTGTTGATCAATCCTTGTCTTGGCTGGAGTTGCTGTTGTTGAGATGAAACAACATGACTGTCGACTTTTGATGACCTATGCAGATCTGTCTGCAAGATGTGGAATTTGAGAACCTGAAAGAATGGGGGATCCTACAGTGTAATTTTGTAGACAACTTTACTTTCAGTGTAATATTATACATAAATATAACAAAGAAGGCAATGATCCAAGGAAGGTTGCTTGAGTTCAGAAAAGCATATAAATATATACTAAATATTATCAGAGAAGTCCTTTCTAAGAACTTTCTCAGAACAGTCAATTTACATCCAATTGCCTGGCATGTACTATAGATTATATCTGAGAAAGTATGAAAGCAAGGCAGAATGCCATATCCAGATTCAGGTTACACTGACTAGATTGGGTTCTATAGCTATGTTCTAACATCCAACAAGAATAAACATGTCTTATAAATTGAATGTAAATGTTTAACACAGGATACATGAAATCCAGAGAACAAACTGCACCCAAAGCATAAGGCCCCCTGCCATTTTTTCCTGGAGCCTCTCTCACAGTTTCCCAAGGCATGTTCACCTTCTTTTGACTTGTGTACTAAAACATGGCCATAAGCAATTTGGAGAGAAGAGGGATTTATTTAGCCCATAGTTCTGTATCATAGTTTATCATTAAAAGCAGTCAGGGCAGAAACTCAAACAGGGCAAAAATCTGGAGGCAGAGGCCATAGTAAGGCACTGCTTACTGGGCTGTTCCTCATGGCTTGCTCAGTCTGCTTTCTTACAGCATCCAGACTGACAAGCCCAGGATGATGTCACATATAATTGGATGGGCCCTGCCCCATTAATCACTAATTTATAAATTGTCCCAACTAGGGTTGTGATGGGCAAACACCTTTAATCCTAGCACTTGGGAGGCAGAGGCACGTAAATCTCTAGGTTTAAACCTAGTCTGGTCTATAGAGTGTGTTCTAGGACAGCCACTCTACTACATAGAGAAACCCTGTCTCAAAAATGCACAAACAATACTTTTTTTTTTAAAAAAAAAAAAAAAAGATGGTTCTAATAACCTGAGGCCTATAGTTAGATCTTTTAGGGACATTTTCTAAATTGAGATTCTCTCTACCTGATGACTTTAGCTTGTGTAGAGTTGACATGAGGCTAGCCAGAACAAACCTCAGACATACAATTTTGTATTGTTTATCACTTGATATTTTCTTTATTATTATTATTAAGACCAAAGCATTAAGGGAGCTCTCTTAGCAATCTAGGCACTTATAATCTGCTGCTTGTGATTTAGATTTTACTTTCACTATTTTCATCTCTGGAGAAATTTAAAATTCTATGTGTAAAGTAGGATTGAAGGTTGAGTAATGAACTAGGGTATTTCCAAGAAAAAAACAAAACAAAACAAAAACAAAAACACATGTAGTAAAGTGATGTGTCTAAGAGAACTTTGTTATTTTAAAATTGCTCTGAGCTCAACTATGTTCATAGCAGCTTTATTTGTAATAGTAAGAACCTGGAAACAACCTAGATGTCCCTCAACTGAAGAATGGATTAACAAACTGTGGTACATCTACACAATGGAATATTACTCAGCAGTAAGAAAAAATGATATCCTAAAGTTTTCAGGCAAATGGATGGATTTGGAGAATATTCTCCTGAGCGAGGTATCACAATCTCAGAAAGATAAGCAGGGGATGTACTCACTCATTAGTGGTCTCTAAACAAACAAACAAGAAAAAAAGCCAAGCATGCCAAAGCTGCAAACCACAACCACTGAACAGCTTGGGATCAGAAACACCCTGGACTGACCCTTCGGATCCCACTCCACCTAAAGGAACACCTGACTCACTCTTTGGGGGGGGGGGGCAAAACTGGATTTGCCAGAAGTGGAGACTGAACTAAGCATTATTGGGTCAGTGGGACCATGGAACTGTTTGCTGCCTGCCCAGGGAGGGGATGAGGAGTTGTGGAGAAGAAAAAATGACCTGATGTGGTGGGAGGGGGAAGGGAACTTGAATAAGGATATATAGGGACAGAAAAAAAAATTCAGAGGGAAAGCTGACCACAAAGTAATTTTATGTGTAGCAAACTTATTTGCATTATCACCCTTGATAAGTCTTGCTTATGATTTTTATTTTCTTTATAGTTATTGTTAACTTATCAGCATTTTATTTCATTTTAGTGTTTTTCTTGATAAATGCAAAATAAATAAAGAAAAAAAATTGCTTCTGAATCTTTATCAACTCAAATGATAACACTATGATCACTTTAAATCCAGGTCCTTTACTGGAGTTTTAAAGAACCATTTATGTTTATTTTGCTCATAAGAAAAAAAAGACACAAAGAATATCCCCCCATCTTTATTGCCTATTCACTATGACAACTCAGTTATAACCCTGTTGCCATGTATTAAGTGGGGCTCATACACATATATTCTTAAATATAACCTGCTCAATCTGTATAATGTTAATTATATGTATGTTTTTCACGGCTGACAATATGGTATTGGATAACCAATTAGCGTACTCTTCTCTGTGGAAGACTATTTTTCCTAGTGCTCAGAATTCGTTATTTGCCTATAGTTTTTTGTCTACAATTGAGTTCTCCTGGTATTTTTCATACCCTTTACCAAACTTTTGGAAAGCTTGTTGTCCTTACCCACTTATATTTAGGAAATCACCGTGGTCAGACTTTATGGGTTTCGCTTCTGGCATTCCAAAGAGACATATAGTCTCATAGCAAACTCCCTTCTCATTTGTCTTTTAATATCTCCATCCACTTCTGTAATGTTCTCTGACAGGAGTTGTTTTGTAAATGGATTTGCATTCCTATAATGAAAATTAATAAAAAGAGGCCATTAATTTGAAAAACAGTAAGGAGGGGCATATGGGGGGATGGAAAGAGGAAAGAGAAAGGTGAAATGATATTCTTATATTATCTAAAATATAAAAAGATTGAAAATAACATGTATATATTTAGATTAATGAAAAAATTATAAGATTTAAATAATAATCAATATCGATTGTTGTGGAATATTATTTTAAAATGTATTTGTTTATGCTGTGGAATATTTGTTTAATGGTGCAAAGATATGTTGCATTTTTTTATGTTGCACTTGTCTAACTCTTTGAAGCTATGTTACTTTGCCTGTCTAAAACACCTAATTGGTCTAAAAAAGCACTGAACAATCAATGGCAAGGCAGGGGAAAGGATAGGTAGGGCTGGAAGACAGAGAGGATAAATAGGAGGAGAAATCTGATAGGAGAAAATCTAGGAGTGAAAGAAAAGAAGGAGGAGGACACTGGGCGCCAGCCACACAGCCACACAACCACACAGCCACACATAGCCACACACAACCACACAGCCACATAGTTAAACAGCCACACAGCCACACACAGCCACACATAGCCACACAC
Source organism: Sigmodon hispidus (assembly GCA_004025045.1). Taxonomy (NCBI): domain Eukaryota; kingdom Metazoa; phylum Chordata; class Mammalia; order Rodentia; family Cricetidae; genus Sigmodon; species Sigmodon hispidus. Next base: position 318,369 of record PVIH01000273.1, read on the forward strand.
AACCACACACAACCACACAGCCACACAACCACATAGTTAAACAGCCACACAGCCACACACAGCCACACACAGCCACACAACCACACAGCCAGAAAGAAAGAAAAAAGAAAGAAAGAAAGAAAAGATAAAACAGAAAAAGGTAAAAAACAAACAAACAAACAAAACCCTAGAGGCAAAAAATAGACAGGCTAATTTAAGTTAAAAGCTGACTATAAACAAGTCAATCTGAAGCTAGACATTCATAAGTAATAATACGATTCCATATATTTATTTGGAAGCTTGGTGGTGGTCCCCCAAAGAGTAAAAAGAAAAGAAAAAATGCAAACAGCAAGAATTAATTATTCCGAAGCAATGCTCTATAAGCCTAAAAAAAAAATCAAACAAATATAATCATACAGGTTGAATGTATTCCCCTCAAACCTCCTCAGGATTAATGTCAATGATAGCAGAAGTTCAGGTTGTGAGTTCAGTGTCTTCCTTACTCTTTCTCACCAATATTTTCTTTTGGCATCTAAGGAAAACAAGAAGGTTGATGCAGAAAGATCATTGTTGAATATCATCAGCCTCTCTGTCTTTCTCTTTTCAGTCTCTGTAACCCAGGTAATAAAATTTTATTTTTGATAGTATCATTCAGTCTCAGATGTTCCGATACAGTAGCACAAAATACATGAAGGCAGAAAGTACAGTAAGATTGGTTTTAATTTTCTTTTTCCCAAGCAAATATATATATATTCATATGAAGAAACAGGTGGGGGTCTTTCTCTTTTTCATGTTACAGTCTCCCTCATGGGCTCTTACCAAGGCTTTCTTTCATAGAGACAAAGATGATCAAAAGCCAAACCTACTGTTTTATTAATTTGCTGAGTAAATGTTTACTAATAAATGATAACATAGTAATGTATTATTTGACACTTATCACAAAGCAGGCATTGGCACTTCCCTGTGAATTTCATAACAGAGAAGTAATGCCTTATTGACAGAGAAGGTTGTTCCTCTTGAGAGTGAGGAGGCTATTTATCGTGAGAAGGGGTCAACCATCTGGTATTTTATGGGTGATATATCCCAGTGTTCCAGGGATAATAATTCTGAACAACCTTGGGGGAACAGATTGGGGAATTCTAGAAAACATCAGAATTCAGTACCCGGAATGAAGACAGGAGGAACAGAGTAACGAAGAAATAACATAAAAGATGAACTTGGAGAGAGTCAGGATCTCGACCGTGCGGGCCACCCACAATTCAACACATTAACAAAATACTCATTCACTGTCTTCCATTTTAAGTGAGTCACTGTTGAATGCTGTTACTTCTAAATTGAAATATTCTCTCCAGGAGAGATGGGGAGTCTTGTGATATTCGGTAAAGAACAAAACATTTTTTGTCTTGGTGATCAGGAAGTTGTAAAATTCTCAAATATTCCTCTCTAGCTAATAGTACTAAACAGTGTTGAGAAGGAGAGTCTAAACAGTGGAGCTTAAAGAGGAATTTCTTGGACCATTAAGCTGCCTCCAAGCTGCACTGAGACCTTCGGGGTTGTAGCTTTCATGAGTCAGACCCATGTTGGGGTGGGCTTTTACATGCTGCTGGAGCTCATATTTAAGGCATTCTTGCTCCTATAAGTAATTTCTTACCTATACACCCATTAGTCACTCAAATAAAATTTCACTGTTTTACCAAGTTGGACTTTGGTGTAATCATTGATTCTAACATAGTGAGTTTTGGTAGACACTACCCAAAGATTTATAAAAGTTTATTATCATTTTTTACATAGTTGTTTGTTTATATAGGCCACATTTTAGGGGTACTCAGAAAAAAGTATGGGTAACTTTGAACCTCTATCCTGGGTCTTACAAAACCAAAATCAAAGACTGGTCAGCTGGGTATTCCGAGGAGTCTCTTGAGAATGATCTTAATCAAAGTCGTCAATGTTGCTGGCAGAAATGTGTTCCTGTCACCTGTGGGCAGAACTTATCCATTTCTTGTTGAATGTGGTTTGGATGAAGCCCTTTCATGAGCCTTTCTCTAGTCTTTGCATGGGGTTGTAGTCTCACAACCATAAATGACTTTACCAAGTCCTTCTTGAACTTCTATAATCTCTCTTATTTCTTCAGGTGCATCTCTCTGCTTCCAATGGGAGAAAGGTTTCTGCTTTTGACTCGTGTGATTAGGTGGGATCAACTCATATAATGCAGAATAACCTTTCTATTTTAAAATCTGTAATTTTAATTTCACTTGTAAAATCCCTTGTAATGTAACCGTAGGTCCCTGGGATTAAGTAACAGACACACTGGAGAGCTATTATTTTGTGTACTCCAAACTTCATTCAAGGTGAAACAGATCAACACTTCAAAAGGGAAGTGATACAAACTCATTAATATGTAAACATAATAGATAATTTTTCCTTAGCTATCAATAAAATTAACTTGATACATGGTTGTGCCTAGTTTTGTAACTACTGTATTGGAACTCTGATAGTAAAGATTCTACAAAGGAGGTTGAAGTAGAGAATACTTTATCCCATTTCTTTGGCCATAGAGGATTACTTCTGATCTGCAGAGTGATGGACAGATTAGATGCCATGAAGTCTTTTTGTCTAAAAAATGTAAAAAATAATAAATCTACCATTTATGAACATTCTGATACCTTTTATTAAAAAGTCAAAAATACTTGTACATTCTCTTATGTATAATAGATGACCTTCACAGTTTATTATTTTAAGCTAATGGTCTGGGAATATCCATCAGTGGAAGAGTATTTGCTTAACATTTGCACTTTCCTTAGGTAGATTCCCCCAGCACTCTAAACATATAAACATATAAATAGCTTATGTATCAAGGGAGTGTGGGTTTCTGTCAAAGTATTAACATTTTTAAGTGTTTATTTGAGTTTATATGTATCTATATCTCCATGTGTTCCATGGGGGAATCTTCAGAGGTGAAGGAGGGTGCTAGATACCCTGGAGCTGGAGGGATAAGAGGTTGTGAACTGCCTGACATGGGTGGTGGAACTGAGCTCAGGTCCTCAGAAAATGCAGGAAGTGCTCTGAACTACTGAGAAACCTCTCTATTCTGTACTAACATTTTAAAATAAGATGATTATATTATTTCTGAAAATATACACAATGGAACCAAACCAAATTACCACATACTTTCAATAATTTGTTTCAAATAAAGAACATTTTTAAACATCTGTTTCCTTTAATTTTTAGTAATTTTCCCTTAAATTGTATTTTTATTGTTTTTCAGTTAAAATTTTTCTTTAAGTATTAAAAAAATGTAGAATATAAGCATAAAGAGGATCCATTACAGTTTCATTTGCTCCATGCTAACTTTAAAAGTAATTTTTATAGAATGTTTAACCTTAACAGATCTAACTTTTACAAATATAATCACAAGACTAACCTACATTGCTTTCTTAAACAAAATGGAAACCAATATGGTCACTTGAAATATATTACTTTTCATTTTGAATGAATTTCAGTGAAATTTGGTCTGTGAATTAATTATGTGAATTTCCAAGTTCTTATAACCACAAATTCTTATTTATGTGTAATTAGTAATGAGTAATTTTTTTATTGTATATAGAGTTAACTCAAGGGAAAATGTGTTCCTTTTCTATTATAAATGAAAAATATTGAACACACACAAAAAAGCTTTATTAATCTGGAAAACATGCAAAATTAAAATATTTGTGGTACTTTGAAAATTCTGTGATTACAAAGCTCTAAAATTTTAAATCTTTTTTGGGATAATAGTATAAACACATTATTTTTTCCTTCTATTTCCTCCTTCCAACTCCTCAAATGTACTCTGTATGTTCTCTTTCAAATTCATGATCTGTTTTTAGTTGTTGTTACCTTCATATACATATGTGCACATATGTACATACATACATAAAGAGATAAAAGCTACCTGCCTGGCTTGTATAATGTTACTTGATGGACATGTTTTCAGGAAGGACCATTTAGCATTAGATAAACAATCCAAGTGTTCTTCAGTGGGAAATATTACTTTCTGCTTCTTCACCTTTCAGACTCAATTCTCCTATAAAAAGACATATACTAACATGATGGACACAAAAACAGAAGCCATCCTTCTGCTGCATATAAGAAACACACCTCAACCTCAAAAAAAGACACAGGCTCAGAGTAAAGGGTTGAGAAAGATTTTTCAAACAAATGGCCCTAAAAAACAATTTGGAGTTGCCATCCTAATATTTAACAAAGTAGGCTTCAAACTAAAATCAATTAAAAGAGACCAGGATGAACATTACTTATTCATCTCAGGAAAAATTGGTCAAGATGAGATTTCAATCCTGAATATTTATACCCCTAATATAAGGGCACCTATCTATGTAAAAGAAATACTGCTAAAGCTCAAATCCCACATCAATTCTGACACCCTAATAGTGGGAGACTTCAATACCCCCACTTTCAACCCTGGATAGGTCAACCAGACAGAGACTCAACTAAGAAATAAGGAGCATACCATAGGTTATGATTCATTAATAGATATTTACAGAAGCTTCCACCCAAATGCAAAGGAATATACATATTTCTCAGCACCACATGGAACTTTCTTTAAAATTGACCACATAATTGGTCATAAAGCAAATATCAATAGATATAAAAAAAATGGAAATAATCCCTTGAATCACATCAGACCAAGAGTCTCAAAATACTCAGTGGAAAAAAGATAGTATCTTTAATAAATGGTGTTGGCATAGCTGGATGGTAGTATGTGGAAAACTGCAAATAGATCCAAGCCTATCACCCAGCACAAAACTCAAAACCAAGTGAATCAAAGACCTCAACATAAACCCAGCCACACTGAACCTGATAGAAAAGAGAGTGGAAAATACCCTCCAACACATTGGCATAGGTGACCACTTCCTCAATATAACACCAATAGCACAGACACTAAGAAGAACAATCAATAAGTGGGACCTCCTGAAACTGAGAAGCTACTGTAAAGCCAAGGACACTGTCAATTGGACAAAATGACAACCTACAGAATGGGAAAAGAATTTCACCAACTCTACAAGTGACAGAGGACAGATCTCTAAAATATATAGAGAACTCAAGAAATTAGAGACCAAAACCTTGAATAACCCAATCAAAAAATGGGGCTCAGAACTAAAGAGGGAATTCACAGCAGAAGAATTACAAATGGGTGAAAGGCACTTGAAAATTATGGACTTTTTCATTTTACATGAAAGTGTAAGATAATATTTTAAATACCTTTTATAAAAGCAAAAGATTAATTTTAAAACTAACACAACAACAAGGACTATTAAATGTAATTAAGACAAGTGCCAAGTAAATAAAATTTATCCATTTATAATATAAAGAGATAAACTAATGTGTCTTACTAAAACTTCAATAACAATGCTACATATGTATAACAGAAGATTATTTAGGAAGTGACAAGTTTGAAAAGGCACTGTAATTTTGGTTAATGTGAATATTTATTTATCTGACATGTGTTAACTTCTAGAAATGAACAACCATAATGGAAGTATAAAGCTAAAACTAAAAATGTTTTAAGCAGAATTCAAGCAAACTTTTATTACAAATTTGGTGGACATTATTTGTTGTTGGAGATTATCTGATTATCTGACCTAGAAATTTCTATATAGTTTTTGTTGCTCTTTGCTAACTGGCAAATTTATATTGAATACTTTATAAGATGAACTTAAATGTTTAGTTTATTTGGAATAGTTATGATATGGTTCCATCAAATGGATTTTTTCTTTAATACAAGTGATATGTAGCAAATATGAATAAATTATAATAATATTTTATCAGTTTTTCTTATATATGCAGTGTTTTGAAATATTTTGCAGTCTTTTTTTCTTTATTATTATTATTATTATTATGAACAAAGAAGTCTCACTTTCTATCCTTGTATATCCTTCTTCAAGGTCCCTTCCCCCTCCCGCTACATCAGGTCATTCTTTCTTCTCCACAACTCCCCATCCCCTCCCTGGGCAGGCAGCAGACAGTCCCATGATTTTGCAGTCTTACAAAACATTCTAGTTATGATGAAAAGATTCAGCCTTATTAATATCCACTGCTCTGGCTTTTGGAAGACACATTTTTTCTTTGCAGTTAATGACAAGTCCTTAGGATAAGTATTGAAAGAGTTGAAAAGAATCACTCTGTTTAGGGTGGATCTAGTTTTTTTATGGGTCCTGAAGTTTCTACAAACTTTGACAGATAGCTTTTCAAAGAGAAATAATATAAAAACTATTTTAAAAATAGGTGTGAAAGTCAGTGTTTGAAATGAAAAAAATACTCACAACAAACTGTAAATTTTGAAAAGCTGACAATAGTACAGACACCAAAAAATTACTGATAATACATGATATTCTTCCCGATTAAAGGACTGCACTTCACACTTCTGTACTGATGTTTTCTTAATTGCTGTCCATAAACTTTTTACAGTAAAATTTCAAAGTATAATTTTTTTATATAGAGACAACAGATTTATAATGGTTTTCACAAATTGATGTTCAGGTAGCTTTCTGCCATAGTTTTATAGAAATGTGTAAGTGGTCTTGGTAGATGGTTTGCTGGCTGAAGTATTTTCTGTGCACATATAAGGACCTGATTTCAGACCTCCATGAACCATGTAAAGCTAGTTCTAATAGTACATGTATCATAATTAGCTTCAATTATCACTTTGTTAGAAACCTAGAGTCACCTAGGAAATGGGAACCTCAAAAGAATAATTGACCAGTCCAAGTTGGTCTATAGTTGCATCTGTGAAACATTTAATTAATTGCTGACTGACAGAGAAGGGTCTAGCCCACTGTCGGTGTTGTCATATCTAGGCAGGTAGGGAGAAGCTTTATAAGAAGGGTAGCTGACATAGCCGGGCGCTTTGTTCCAGCGACATGAGAGGATGTGGAGCAAGGGGAACACTCCTCCATTGTTGGTGGGAGTGTAAGCTTGTCCAA